>JACCIB010000263.1:0-211846 GCA_018906965.1 Philotrypesis tridentata
TATGTCTCCCTCCCAAAAATTTAATATGCTCCTCAAAATCATCCGCCACCACTATAACATCATCCAAATAACCGAAAATATGCGGCTCAAATTCAGGCCCAAATAAGGTGTCAACCAAACGCTGAAATGTGGCGGGCGCATTGGAAAGCCCAAAAGGTAAACGGGTAAATTGCCACAATCCACTACCCGGCATTGCAAAAGCCGTATAACGCTTGCTATTCTCCTCCATTGGAATCTGAAAATACGCTTTCTTCAGGACAATTTTCGAAATGTACCTAGCGTGCCGCAATTTATCCAGAATTCCGTCAACTGATGGCAACGGATAAGCATCTTTTTTCGTCAGCTTATTAACATCCCTGTAATCTATACAGAAACGAACATCGCCATTTTCCTTAAAGACGATCACTGGAGCGCTACTAAAATCACTACTTGATTCCTCTATAACCCCTATCCGCAACATTTCCTCTATCTCCTTCATGCCTGCATTCCACCTTTTAGGAGACCATCTCCTGAATTTATGCTTAACAGGAGCATCCCCTAAATACACAATTTTGTGCTCCGCCAGATTTGTGGCATTCAGCCGGACCGGTGGATCCTCAGGCAAATATTTCTTAACTATTTCAATGATTTTCTCATGCTCTTCCATTTTTAACTCGGACAAACCTGCACATTCTGCTATTAGTTTTGGTTTGCCGTAAGTACCATTTTCCTCAAAAGAATACCAAATACCACCATCAATCCTCCATAGATTCTTTCTAAAATCAATATCCAAAGCCCAATCTCGGCAAAAATCCACACCAAGAATGAAATCATGACCAGGATCATCCATCACAATACAATCTAAGACTCCGGATTTTCCCTCTATATCAAGCATGATTTCTATACTGCCTCTCACTGGAGTAACTTGACCTGTCACTCCACTAATAAATTTGTTACAAGAGACTATTTTGTCCGCAAATCTTTCCGCTATTTCTGACTTCATCAAAGACACCATTGCTCCGCTATCCACTAATGCCACATACTCTTTCCCTCCAAAATTCACAGTTAGGAAACTTCTGTTCTCCGTAGCGGTTATAACAGCGCCTTGAGTTATTAGATGAGATTTGCTTCTCGACTTCTTCGAATTCGTTCTTTCTTCTGCCTCTATAAATTTATCTACTCTTTTAGCCACATCACGAAAGGAAGTAATCAAGGGCTCCGAGTCACTATGTTGACAATCCTCCACATTATATCTATTTCTGTTGTCAACATTGTACTCCAAATCCCGTGAAACATGTCCTCCATTCAGTGCCAATTCCCGTAACTTCCACCGGGAATCGAAACCTGGCTCCTCCATATTTCTATTCCTCCATGGACGAACATTACGTTTGTCTTTTGGAATCGCTCCTTTCGACACATCTTTTCCTACCTCCACAGAAGACTTTTCTGGTGGCATACCTGTTGTTTTATTGAGAATTCCACCACTATTAAAACCCACAGGTTTAAATATTCCATCATTTTCCTCTATCATTCCACATCCTCTAGTTGGATTTGCTTTCTTCTGAAACTCAGACACATTCATGAGAGTTTTGCCCACTATTTTTGAATTAGCACGCAACTCTACCGACGGTGCATCACTGAGCAGCAACAAATCCATTCTATCTCCATGAGTCGTAACATTTACTTTATTACTACTCTTCTTCTTACTCAATTTCTTCTTCCTCTTCTCTGCATTATTACCACTATTACTGCCAATATCATTTCCACTACTTCCGCTACACATTGAAGACTCATCACATCTCCTCAATATACGCTGAAGTTTCTCTTGATCTCTATCGACAGTAGGTCTACCCAAATGCATCTTTCCTCCAACAGTAATATCTTGCATGATATTAACTAATGGATCCGCTATTTTCGTCGGCGAACGTAATTGCTTAGTTCTCCTCGACGAATTACTACCCCAATTGGCCATCAAGGATTCATGGTTTCCACTATTTACCTCTATCAAACCACTATCCTTGCTTCCGCCATTATTACCAATTCCTATATGCTCGCGGAGGGCAGGGAATTGAACTGAGCCCCCGCTCTGCCATTTCCCAGTCGACTCAAAATGTCACAATCAGGGCATTCTCTGACCGTAACTCCGGGTTTATTGCATAGTTGGCAGAAAATATCTGAATTCTCTCGAGTTGGGCACCGATTTGCTTTATGACCCAACTGCTGACACTTAAAGCATTTCACGTCAGGACATCTGTTGGCAAAATGGCCCTCCTTTCCACAAGAATAGCATTTCTTCGGACCTTGCTGAGAATTCCCTCGCTGACCCTGAAAAGTTCCTCTATTCTGAAAGTTTCCTCCATTTTGACCTCTATTATCCTGATTCCCCATGTTGCCCCAATTTGAAGATTGCTGCCGCGGCTGCTGCTGTTGCTGGAGTTGCTGGCGTTGCTCATTCTGATTTTGGTTTAAATTATTTACATTCTGATTCACCGCCACTTCCATTTTAGCTTGCTCTTTTACCGGAGACTCAGTCAAACTGTTCGCAACTTCAGTTTTATTGACCACTATCTTTTTGGAAGGTTTACTCTTTGCTGGCTTAGGTAACACAGCATCATCTACCGCCATTGATTTAATTACCTTTTTCTCTCCCTCTTTTGGGATGAAAACAGCGCCTGGAAGCTTCATTTTCTTTTTCGAAGGTGGAGGCTCCCAATATTCGTTGATCTCCTTGACTCTTTCATACTGCCGACCATACCTTTCAATATCCTCCAACGATGTAATTTTCATGTTGACCATGAAATTTCGATACTCTGATCTAATTCTCTCAAAGGCCATGCCTACTAGTTCTCTATATTCTGGAGGATTATCCAGGTGATCCACTATATATTTGAAACAGTCTATAAACGCTGTAATAGGCTCCCCCACTCCTTGAGTTCTCCGCATCAAGTCATTATAAATATCTCGTTGGCTGATTTCACCAATGAAACGATTTTTGAATGCCACCATTAACTGCCGCCATGAAGAAACTTCTTTCCTCTTTACTCTATACCAGTTTGCCGCTATACCAGTAAATAAACAAGCCGCAGCCGTCAGCATTCTCTCATCAGGAATATTTTCACTGCGACGGCAATCCTCCATCTGATCCAGAAAATTTTCCGCCACCACCCTATCCTCAGTACCATGAAATTTGTGACACCAACTCTGCAGCGTCTTTACCAAATTCCCATGATACTGCGTAGACCTGAAATCAGTTCCAGAATTGCCTCTATGCTCTCTGAAGTCGCAACGGTCATGATCTGGACTCGTATGCGTACCTCTAAAATCTTCTCCTTCCTCCTCATTCCTGGTATTGTTATCAAGGGTACTCGACTGCTTCACGTAATTACGACCCGTGTTTGAAAATCCAAAACCACTACTTACAACATATGGCATTGAAAACACGGTCTTCGTATTATCTCCAGACCCCAATGAATACTTTTGAGGCACCTGAGATATCGGAAGATTTAAATACATCCCCTGCACTCTATTCCTCCATTGAGCATCCTCTACATTAACTACATCCGAGTTTACTTGATCAGTCAGTTGAATTCTTTTCCTCGAATCCTTAACCTTTGGTTTAGTACCAGTACCCGCCACAAAATGAGTTGTCCCTCAGGTAGTCATCACTGGATCCGAAAAAGTGAAATGCTCTACTGGCGCTGTAGAGTAATACGTTGCCAATCCCGGAATATCCCACGACGACGAAGATACCGTCGTCGCTGGAAAATTACACATCGTTGTAACTATTGTCGTCGTCGGCAAAGTCTCCTCCACAGATGAAAGTGTCGCCACTATCTCCGGATCAGTCTGATCCTCAGCCGCCATTTCTAGAGTCGGTTTTGCCAGCCTCTCCGCAGGAGACAAATTTTCTCTTTCATGTACGTCTTTATACCAGGGAACTTCAAAACCTTCCACTAATAAATTCGCTCGAAACAGCCTCTCCGCCAATTCTCTATTTGAGCCCAACGTACTATAGCCGCATTCACGCAATTCATCCGTGATTTCCTCTATATCTCTGGCCACTATAGCCCGCATTCGCGCTCGGAGCTCTCTTTTCTGCAGCAGCTTTTTCATGCAGTTTCTATACTCTTGTTCCATTGTCGACATCTTCGAGTTAAACAACAATTACCGCCACAAAAAAAAAAAAATCCTCCACAAGAAAATAGGGAAACCCTACCTACGCACACACACTAAAATACAGGGAAATTCAATACGCTCGTAGCGTAAGAAAAATCAATATAAATATGATAATACAGGACACCCCCAACCCTCGTGGCGGGAGAAAAAAAAATTCTGTATGGCCAGAAAAAAGAAAATATCGCAAAATATTCTCCACAAACTTCCTGAAATTCAAAATTCCACCATACAAATCACAAGCTTCCTGAAATAAAATATTCCTCTACACTTGTGTTAAAAAAAAATTCTCCCGCACGGGTTAGCAATCTTCCTGTAAAATAAGAAAATTCCTCCACACAAACTTGAAAATAAAATTTTAATCGATCAATATCTTCCTGAAAGAAAATTCCTCCACACAAATTTGAAAATAATATTTCAACCGATCGAATATCTTCCTGAAAGAAAATTTCCTCCACACAGATTTGAAAATAAAATTTCAATCGATCGAAAATCTTCCTGAAAGAAAATGTCCTCCACACAGATTTCAAAATAAAATTTCAATCGATCGAATATCTTCCTGAAAGAAAATTTCCTCTACACAAATTTCAAAATAAAATTTCAATCGATCGAATATCTTCCTGAAAGAAAATTTCCTCCCCAAAATTCAATCATAATACATAATATTTAATAATATATAATAATAAGCAATAATAATTTATAACATAAACGATAAATCTCAAAAACATCATGTGTGTGTGTGCGCATAAAGAATAAGGGCCCGCCCAAAATTCAAAAATTCACAGAAAATCTCCAAACAAAAAACGTGAAAAAGAAGAAAAAAAAATTTTTCCACTATGGGTATCCTCCATAAATATCAAGTCTTGCACAATAAATCCAATTACCAAACATAAAAATCCCAAAATTGCCACCACAAAACCAGGAAAGGAAAAGGACTTTGAAATTCGCAACCGACGCTTAGCGTCCATTATGGCGTCACGACCACGTTTCAACCGCCAAGTCCGCCAAATGCCCGCCAAATTGATTCCAAGTCGTCTTTGCTAAAATTTCCACAAAATTTCCTCCACACAATTTTCCTGCTCAGAAAAAAAAATTCCACCACCTAAAGCCGCACGATGGGCGCCATTTGTAACGTGGAATTTTCCCGCCCGCACGGGAATTCCAGTTAGTGTACAATTATTTATATTTGCGCGGCTATCTTCCTTTCTCCAGCTCGTGATGTTCCTGCAGATGGTAGAAAACGGGAAAGTGGTGGCAATTAGGTTTAAGCAAATATTTAACAACAATAATTCAGATTAACAAACACAAATATATTCTGTTTTTTTTTACAAACGTATTCGACCATTAAACATATTTGATTGACTCGACATAACTCATGGGCTCGCGGCCAAATTACTAACTCCCAGGAATGATTGTTGATTGCTAAGGAAAGGGCCGCGAAAGTTTCCTCTACGAATGATTTTAATTAAAGAAAACTCTAGAAAAAGGGAAACACCATCCGCTGAAAAACGCGCGAAAAGATCCACTATGCCAGGCGACCCGAGTTTCACAGCGTCCTGAATGTTCCCTCCTTAAAGCAATTTCAATCTTTATATTTTCAACTTCTTACCAATACAATTTCCGCTACCCACAAATTTCCTCTAATTTCCTCCAAACTTCCAAATATCCTCCACAATTCCAAACTAAATAGGTCGGCACGCCTGGTTAACTCCAAGATGGCTTCTGGACTACCGAGAAAGGAGCTGTTGCTGCTGAAATACGACTGAATCAATCAGGCACCAGGAACGGAATGGCCGAGGCCAACGCTCCGGTCGAGGAAGGATGCCGCATTTTCCCACCCGACCTCCTTCTTCACGGAAGCATAAGCCCGGCCTCCAAGATTACACAATTGGTCCTATCTCCTAGAAAAATCCCCTATTGGTTTCCCGAAACTACCACCAATCTATTCCTTTATCAGTGAGTTTCCTCCAGCGCCCTCTTTTCCAAATCCTAATTTATTCATTGGTTGGAAAAACAATTATCGCCCTCTATATCCTTCAATACTCTTGTAATTCGCGCCCCCTTTATTGATAAAGATAAATCAATCGATATCGATCCCCATCCAGTGGCTCCCCCTATAGATAACATAAACAGCCGCGCGAGATTCGAATTCCACCCATCTATATTGGAGCTTCACTGTATACAAAATCTCCGCCATGTTCCTCTATGCTAGAAAAAGAAAGCCTCTATATTACTATATGATGTACTGTACAATTCCCCTGTACAGTACATTGCATCTATATCACCAATTCGTAGCCCGATAGCAGGCGCCCTCTCACTCCCGCTCGATCACGGTCGATAACCGAGAGCGCTCGCTCTCGCCCCTCTATCATACGCCACATGCCCTCTCTCTCTCACTCTCACCAACTTCTCTCTCTCCCGCGCGCACCGATTCTCTCTCTCTCTCCCACGCGCACCGACTCTCTCTCTCTCTCCCCCACACAGACGCGCTCCCCTCTACACACCGCGGCGTGCATGTAACCGCGCGTGTGCGGTCGCCGTCTCGCTTCCTGCCGTACCCCCTCCCGAGCGCCAACGTGCTGCGCAGGTGTGACTCGGGAGCTCACATCCTGCGTTAGAGGCAACTCCTGCGAGCGCCACCGAGCGCTGGCTCCGCTCCAGGAGCTGTCATTTCACCGAGAGTGAGTCAGCTGGCAATAGAATATTATTCACGACGCAGCAATAATTATTGCTACGTCGCAAAGCTTTAATCTTTAATTATTTTAAGCACCTAATCTTAATAATTGTGTAATTTTATAACACGTAACCATAATAAATGTTGTGGCAGAAATACTCTTTAAACATAAAATTTGGTTACACTGGATTTAAAGTTGTTAAAGTTCATATATTTAGTGATTCATCATTAAATAGATACAATTATTATTCTTGTCATTTGAGTTCTTCCGGCATTTCTTATAAATGATTCTTGATTCAAAATATTTTTCCACTTCAATAATTTCATTCCGTAAGTATAATGTTTATTATTATTGTCAATTGAGTTCTTCCGGCATGTTCATAAATAATTTATGAATACGTAACCATAATAAATGTTACGTCAGTAACATTTTTTATTCATGAAATTTGATTAGACTGGATAAAAGTTGTTAAAGTTCATATATTTTGTGATCCATCATTAAATAGATACAACTATTATTCTTGTCAATTGAGTTCTTCCGGCATTTCTTATAAATGATTCTTGATTCAAAATATTTTTCCACTTCAATAATTTCATGCCGTAAGGATAATGTTTATTATTCTTGTCAATTGAGTTTTTCCGGCATGTCTCATAAATAATTTATGAATATGTAACCATAATACATGTTACGTCAGAAACATTTTTTATTCATGAAATTTAATTACACTGGATAAAAGTTTTTAAAGTTCATATGTTTAGTGATCCATTATTAAATGGATACATGTACAATTCTTGTCAATTGAGTTCATCCGGCATTTCTTCCAAAAAATTCTTGATTCAAAATATTTTTCCACTCCACTAATTTTATTCCGTAAGTATAATCAAGGGGCGCAGTAGCGCCACGATGGCAAGTATAAGGTACGTCAGTACGTACGCCGCCGTCAAGCGCAAGCCAGACCCTATATATACTTTAAATTAGCCCTGTTGAAAATTCGACATACAGCTATCTTCGCATTAACAACTTTGTTTGTTGCATATGAGCACCCAGATGAAAGCTTGCGACAAAACTAACAAAATGACATCGGGGTCATATTTTGTGAAATTGCTTCTATCAAAAGTTATTGCGAAGTGAAAGTTCGGCATCACCAATTCTCCTATACGAAAATTCTTCTCCCGGAGAAAATGTTCTCCGCGGAAGTACGTCATCGTGTGACGTCAGCTCTACGTATGTTGAGGAGTGAGGCTTCCTCGTTGCTTCGCGCCGTGTCTCTTTGCGAAGCTACTCACGGGTGTAGGTTTGTTGAAATAAAAACAATGGAATTCACAGTACTCGAACGTATATTTGAATTTGTATGCTTGACTAGAACTCTAGTCTAGATAATTGCGCGGCGGTGTTCTAACCATTTCTGCCGGGTTGGAGGTTTTGTCCTTAGCACATCAGTTCGGAAATTGAAGGAAGGGAGGTGTAGGAGGAGATTGAGGACGAGGATACGTTTTGCTATTGGTGGGACTTTTACAGTCGGGAGAGCCAAGAGGGTGGATTGGTCGGAGAGAGTGATCTAATGTAGAGCCAGTAGTTCATGGAAATAAAATTATAGTTGCTTGGGGAAATCCCGGGGGGACAGGAGGTTGTAAATTATTCGGGGGAAAACCTGGGACCGGAGGTTGTAAAGAGGTGTGGGCTTCGTGTGTAATTGTTTGAGGAGGATTAGGGAGGTTATTCCAGGTATAGCTCGGAATCGGTCGACCGGCTTAATGTGTACTATAATTATGGTATGGGGGGTATCAGGAGATGTACAGTGAGGATGTATAGAAAATAGGAGTAATTTTCCGACGTGACAATGTACATATCTTAAGTCTAAATTCTTGAGTGTAATGAAAATATATATGTGAATATGTGCATAGGTTAAAATGTGTTTACAAACAATTATTTAACAAAGAAACATGCCGCCCGCCATTGATCGGTTGCGATCAATTACATAAATAAACGTTAATCGGTGGTGGATTCTATCGGAAGGATCGCGATCTTTTTTATAGATCGTTTGAACGTTCCGCTTGCAGTCCTGATGGTGACTACGCGAACTATTCCGTCGTCGCCAGGATGGGTTTCCACTATGCGTCCGATAGGCCATTGTAGCGGAGTCGTGTTGTCTTCTTTTAGAAGCACCATTGCTCCTTTGTTGATGGAGTCAGATTTTGGGTTTGACCATTTTTTCCTATTGTTGAGTTCGTTCAAATACTCTCGATGCCACCTTTTCCAAAAATGTTGTTTTAATTTTTGCAAATGTTCCCATCGAGATAATCGGTTGGTCTCGATGTCAGAGAAGTCTTCTATTGGTAAGCTCATTAATGAATCATTGATTAAGAAGTGTGAGGGAGTGAGAGCTATTAGGTCGTTAGGATCGGTAGATAAAGGTGTCAAGGGGCGTGAGTTTAGAACGGCCTCGATTTCGATTACATGCGTATTGAATTCTTCAAATGTTAATAAGGTATTGCCTATTGTACGAAAAAAGTGATTTTTAAAACTTTTTACAGCTGACTCCCACAATCCTCCGAAATGCGGGGATCTGGGTGGAATGAAATGCCACGTAATGAAATTGTTAGCTAGGTTCTTTGCAACCCTATCGTTGTGTTGCTCTGATCGAAGGAGCTCGTATAATCTTTTTAATTCATTGTTGGCACCAATAAAATTAGAGCCGTTATCGGAATAAAGATTTTTGCTTTTACCTCGTCGAGAAAAGAAACGTCTCAACGCTGCAAGAAAGGCCTTGGTGGTAAGATCGCTCACGACCTCCATATGCACCGCCTTGGTCGCGAAACAGACAAAAATAGCAACGTAAGCTTTAATTTTGTTTCGATTGCAGAATTTCTTTTCCTTAATCATAAAGGGGCCGCAATAATCGACTCCTGAATTTAAGAAAGCTCGCGTTAGTGTGAGTCGCGTAGACGGGAGGTTTCCCATGACGTGTTGCGGTTCGGTATTGCGAAATCGAAAACATTTTACGCACGCATGCACTATGCGTTTTGTCGCATTTTTTCCGTCTATGGGCCAATAATGCGTACGAACCTTATATAACGTATTCTGAATGCCTGCATGAAATGAGCACACATGCTCATACTTAATGATGAGATCAGTTACATGGTTGTTTTTTGGTAGTAGAATAGGGTGTTTGCTATCGTAAGATAGATAAGAATGATCGATTCTGCCTCCAACGCGTATTATGTTGTGTTTGTCGAGAAACGGGTTGAGTGTTAAAAGCGAACTTTTATTGTCAACGCTTTTCTTATTTAATAAATTGTTGAAGTCGTGTAAGAAAGCTTGATTTTGAACCAATCGGATTACCCGATTTTTGGCGGCTAGAATTTCTGGAGTAGTAAGATATCCTACTGTTCGGCTTTTAGACCAGCAGTTGTTAATGAAGCGTAGGCAATGGGCTGTGACTCGGAATAATTGAGTAATTGAGGAGAATCTAGAGAATAACGAATCGTCCGTTAAGGTGGTTTTCAAAACTGTCGTTTTGCGCATTTCAGGCAAAGGTACTCTTTGAATGGGCGACGCAGGCCAAATATTTTGAAGATCACTTAGCCATCGAGGACCGTTTACCCAGATGCGATTTTTCAGAAACTCCGATGGCGCCTGTCCTCTCGAAATAAAATCCGCGGGATTATCTGAAGTGCGAACATGGTGCCATTGAGACTCGATTGTTAGTGTTCGTATTTGCGACACTCTGTTAGCTACAAATGTTTTCAAGATGTACGGTTGCGAATTTATCCAATTAAGCGTGATCGTCGAATCCGACCAAAAATAAACGTTATCGAACTTAATTGGTAGTGCTTTTATTAGAAGTTTGTAAAGTTTAGCGAGTAAGAGAGCTGCGCATAATTCAAGTTTCGGAATGGTAAGAGTAGAGTGCAAAGGGGCTACTTTCGATTTTGAGCAAATCAATCTTGTAAGGCAGTTGCCGTGGCTATCGACGGAGCGAATGTACATGCAAGCGCCATACGCACCTTCGCTGGCGTCACAGAATCCATGCAGTTGTATGTTTACAGCATTCGCGATAATGACGCGTCTTTCGAAAGAGGCTTTGGACAAAAGAGATAATTGCCTTTTGAATTCAAGCCATTCAGTGTGAATGCGAAGCGGAAGACTTTCGTCCCAATCGAGGTTTTCTTTCCATATGTCTTGCATGATAAGCTTAGCTTTTACTATAACAGGTCCCAAAAGCCCGATCGGATCGAATAATTGTGCAATTGTTGACAAGACATGGCGTTTTGTTACTTTGGCTTGCTCAGGAGAAATCGGTTTTACAGCGTAGGATAATTGATCTGATTGAGAGTTCCACGATATGCCCAAGGTTTTGACGGGTTTTGATGGATCATTGAATAAATCAATTTTCGCTTGATCGCTGGGCAATGGTTTGATTAAATTTTTGTTATTTGATGCTCATTTTCTCAAATTGAATCCGCCAGATTTCATTAAGTTATTTAATTCATCGCGTAATTTTTCTGCGGATTCGAAGGTGTCGCAACCAGTTAGCAAGTCGTCTACATAAAAATCGCGTTTTGCAATTTCCGACGCGATTGGCCATTTTTGTTTCTCGTCTTCTGCTAGTTGATGAATTGTACGAATTGCTAAAAATGGAGCGCACGTGGTGCCGAAAGTTAACGTGTTGAGCTGATAGACTTTTAATGGTTCATTTGGATCGTTGCGCCAAAATATTTGCTGAAATTTCCGATCGTTCGGATGTACTAATATTTGCCGGTACATTTTCTCGATATCTGCTACAAAAACGATTTGATGAATGCGAAAACGGACAAGTATTTCAAAGATATCGTTTTGTATGGTAGGCCCGGTTAACAAAGTTTAATTGAATGTGACTTTATTTGAATTCGATTTTTCGACTTGGTTATTGTATAAGTCGTCAAGTTCAGGTTTTACGGATGCGTTGAAAACTGGTCGATACTGCGTCGTAGTGCTGTCTAATTTCACGACCGCGTGATGAGGCATATAATTGTCGTGCTTACTTGGATTTTTTACTTCCGTCATATGTTCTAATTCAATGTATTCTCGCATGGAATTTACGTATGCGTTTTTCATTTCAAGATTTTTATTCAACCGTCGTTCAAGTGAATAAAATTGTTGTCGAGCAATGTGAAACGTACTACCGAGGTTTTTCAAGTTTTCGTTAAAGGGTAATTTGACGCCATATCTGCCATTTTCATCGCGATACACGTTGTTTACAAAATGTTGTTCAGCTTCTGCTTCTTGAACGGAGAGAAATTTTTTCTCGGGAATTTCTTCGATTTCCCAAAATCTAGAA
Source organism: Philotrypesis tridentata (assembly GCA_018906965.1). NCBI lineage: Eukaryota > Metazoa > Arthropoda > Insecta > Hymenoptera > Pteromalidae > Philotrypesis > Philotrypesis tridentata. The sequence goes on from JACCIB010000263.1 coordinate 12,148, forward strand.
ATATTGTCAGTAACCGCGGTTCTTGATAAATTGCAAGAAATGCTTGGAGCTGTCGTTTCGCTAGTTATTTTGCCCGCTACAACCCATCCGAATCTTGTTTTTTGTAAAATGGCATCTTGATTCTGAATTTGAATTTGTTTCGCGCAAAGTATTTTGTAGAATACTTCTGCGCCGATTAGTGCGTCGATTTCGGATGTTTTGTAGAAGCTTGGATCTGCCAGTGTGACGTTTTTGGGAATTTTGAAATTTTTCGTATTAATTTGAATTCCTGGCAAAGGCGCGGACACGCTCGGAACTATTAAAAAGGAAAGATTCGTTTCATATGTTTGATTGGTTGAGGCGACTCGCGCTTTTACCTTATTTCGAATAGTTGTTTCCATCTGATTGATGGCTACAACAGGTATCTGAGTTTTGATTCGTTTCAATTTGAGCAAATTGGCAAGTTTTTCCGACATGAAGTGAGCTTGCGCTCCAGCGTCTAGGACTACACGAGCTATGCGTTTTTGATTATTCGCATCGAAAAAGACTACATTTGCCGTCGCGAGAACTACTTGTGCTGTAGTATCGGTTTGTAAATTTCCGCAAGATATCGGACCGATAGGCGTTTCGCAGGTATTACTGGAATTCACTGACGTGTCATCGACTTTTGATTCAGATTCCGTGTGTAAGTTTCCACAGGCAATACTTGACATCGCGTTGTTTGTACCCTGTCTCTCAAGATGTAATAGAGTGTGATGCTTTTTGTTGCATTTTTTGCATACTCCGCCCGTGCAATTATCACTTGAATGCCCTTTCCGTAGGCAATTAAAACATGCTTTTGTTTTCTTCACCGCGTCGTGTCTTTCGGAAGGTGAAAGTTTCAAAAATTTGTCGCATCGAAATATTTTGTGTTCGGCGTTGCAAAAATTACAGTATTCTGGTTTTTGTGCGACGCTCAAGACACTTTTCTTTGATGATGTATTTGAGTTTTTGGAATTTACTTGCGAGACTTGGACTTCAGTGGCTTCCAATATTTGCGAACGCGAGGTCAAAAAATCGAGGAAATCTTTGAGTTTTGGCAATTCTTTTGACTTTATAGATTTTCCCCACTCTTGGTGAGTAGCTTTGTCGAGTTTCGATGTCATGCAGTAAATAAGAAGGGTGTCCCAGCTGTCGACTGGCTGCCCGAGTGCTTTCAATGCTCTAGTGTGTTTGTTAATGTTGTCGAGAATTAGACGAACGTTAGCTGCGCTTTCGCGTGTAAACGATGGCTGTTCCAGTAAAGCCTTTCAGTGATTTTGAACTATAACGCGTCTATTGTCGTACCGTTCAATGAGTAATGTCCATGCAGCGTCATAATTCGCTTCAGAGATTTCTAAGGACTGAATGACCGAAGCAGCTTCGTCCTTTAGGCATGATCGCAAATAATGGAATTTGGAAATGCTTGAATAACTAATTTGATTGTGAACCATAGATTTAAATGTGTCATAGAAACAAATCCACTGATCATATGCTCCGCTAAATGAAGGTAAGTCAATTTTCGGAAGTCGGACATTTGTATGCGTAGCTGCAGCGTTGATTACCGTTTCTCTCTCGGACGGAGGGGGAGGATTATCGATCAGAAATTTGTGCGCCTTTTCCATAAGTTCATAATAATTTTTTTCAAATTCAGTTTGATATGCCTCATTTTCAGGCGTCTCTTCTTCGAGTACTAGTATTTCGATTTGAACATCGGAAAATTCGGAAAGAATGCCCGCGATATTATCAGTGCGTCTACGAATCTCGTGGTATTGTTCGTTCGACTCGGCCGCGTTAACTGATCTTTCAAAGGCTGTGAGTCTGCGTTTTATCGCACCGCGCTTAGCTTTCAATCTTTTTAGTTCCGACATATCGAGACCGTTTGATAGAGGATACGGGAAAGCGTAAGAGGGATTCAATGATTCATTAAGACTCACGTAAACGACGTATATGACTTGTTGACTTCTGATGCGGCTAGGCTGGAGTTTGATAGAGTTGGCGTGGCGTGGAACGGTGGATGCTGCTGGCGACTACGATGAGTGAAGTGATTTTGAACACTTAGTTTGTGCTTCCACTGATTGATTGTGGAGTCCTCTCTCCTTGACGAATGTAGATACTATTGCAGTTTTGCGATAGTCTCGTTGATGTGTATCGACTATGTTTGTCGGCTTGTCAAATTCTTGTGTTTTTCTGAATTTGGAACAATCCCGTATATACAGCAGACGCGCACTTGACGGATTAACACGTTCGATATATGTGTAGGTACTGTGGATCCGGCTCGAAGGACCAAATGTTGAGGAGTGAGGCTTTCTCGTTGCTTCGCGCCGTGTCTCTTTGCGAAGCTACTCACGGGTGTAGGTTTGTTGAAATAAAAACAATGGAATTCACAGTACTCGAACGTATATTTGAATTTGTATGCTTGACTAGAACTCTAGTCTAGATAATTGCGCGGCGGTGTTCTAACCATTTCTGCCGGGTTGGAGGTTTTGTCCTTAGCACATCAGTTCGGAAATTGAAGGAAGGGAGGTGTAGGAGGAGATTGAGGACGAGGATACGTTTTGCTATTGGTGGGACTTTTACAGTCGGGAGAGCCAAGAGGGTGGATTGGTCGGAGAGAGTGATCTAATGTAGAGCCAGTAGTTCATGGAAATAAAATTATAGTTGCTTGGGGAAATCCCGGGGGGACAGGAGGTTGTAAATTATTCGGGGGAAAACCTGGGACCGGAGGTTGTAAAGAGGTGTGGGCTGCGTGTGTAATTGTTTGAGGAGGATTAGGGAGGTTATTCCAGGTATAGCTCGGAATCGGTCGACCGGCTTAATGTGTACTATAATTATGGTATGGGGGGTATCAGCAGATGTACAGTGAGGATGTATAGAAAATAGGAGTAATTTTCCGACGTGACAATGTACATATCTTAAGTCTAAATTCTTGAGTGTAATGAAAATATATATGTGAATATGTGCATAGGTTAAAATGTGTTTACAAACAATTATTTAACAAAGAAACAACGTATACTATTGTATGTACACAGTTTATATGTGTGCAAATGCAGACGAGCAGACATTTTTATGTGCAGATGCAGACGTTTTGTATTATGCAATACAATAACACATGCTGTCATGTTAAAGAAATATACTTTTATACAGTTTGTGGTGCAGATAACGATTACAATAACAATGTTTATTAATATATCAGCAAGAAATTATATTTATAAATAATTTTAAAAATCAGTGAAAATATAGTAAAATTTAACCTAACTATATATTTTATAAAAACAGTGTTATTTTAATATTTTAGGACATCTGGGAGGTTACGCAACTGTCATATTATAAAGGGAAGGAATTCCTGTGAGAAGCTAGTGATGTGAAAAATGTTTTTTCAAGATATATAATTACTATATAAGTTCAGAAGACAAGTGGTTTACAAGTTTTTTCCAATTTTGAGAGAGCAAGTACACTAAGTTTCCAAACGTAACGAGACTTTTCCCAAGGGAAAAGCATGTTTTGTTTTGTATAAGGTAACGAGAACTTATGAAGGCCTACAACTATTATGTTGTAGAAGGAAAGAATTTTCTTGTGACGTGACAAGCTAGTGAAATTGTTGTATTTTCATCGTTGAAGTATCAAGAAAGATTTTACACAATTTCTATTGGGAGGTTACGCAACTGTCATGTTGTAAAGGGAAGGAATTCCTGTGAGAAGCTAGTGATGTGAAAAATGTTTTTTCAAGATTTATAATTACTATATAAGTTCAGAAGACAAGTGGTTTACAAGTTTTTCCCAATTTTGAGAGAGCAAGTACACTAAGTTTCCAAACGTAACGAGACTTTTCCCAAGGGAAAAGCATGTTTTGTTTTGTATAAGGTAACGAGAACTTATGAAGGCCTACAACTATTATGTTATAGAAGGAAAGAATTTTCTTGTGACGTGACAAGCTAGTGAAGTTGTTGTATTTTCATCGTTTAAGTATCAAGAAAGATTTTACACAATTTCTATTGGGAGGTTACGCAACTGTCATGTTGTAAAGGGAAGGAATTCCTGTGAGAAGCTAGTGATGTGAAAAATGTTCTTTCAAGATTTATAATTATTATATAAGTTCAGAAGACAAGTGGTTTACAAGTTTTCCCTAATTTTGAGAGAGCAAGTACACTAAGTTTCCAGACGTAACGAGACTTTCCTCAAGGGAAAAGCATGTTTTATTTTATATAAGGTAACAAGAACTTATGAGTTGTCAAACCTGTCACTCAGAGGGATAGTATCAGAATTTTCAAGTTGATACGGCTCAGCAAAATTAGAATTTTTGAATTTTGAAATTTCTAATCTCCGATTATCTGAATACTACTCAACTATACAATCTTCAAAATTCCTATACTATCTCTCTAAGCTGTGGGCTAAACCACTCTTATGGTCTTTTTACCTTTTAGTAATCAGAACATGCATTTCTATTGGGAAAAGAGACGCTCAACCCATATTCTGGAAACTGCCTGTACTCAGGGCACACTAAAAATTGAAAATAACTAGATTTTCATTAAGCAAATCAATCAGAGGGATAGTATATGAAATTTCAAGTTAATCTTCTAGACCAATTTCAAAATAATTATGATTTAAGGCATTCAAAATTGAGCAGCTTAAAATTGGTTTAGATGATTAACTTGAAATTCCATATGCTATCCTTCTGATTGATTGGCTTAATGAAAAAATGGTTATTTTCAGAGTGCCCGGAGTACAGGCAGTTTCCAGAATGTGGGTTGAGCATCTCTTTTCCCATTCGAAATGTATGTTTTGCTTTCTAAAAGATAAAAAAATCATTCAAGTTTTCAAGCCCACTGCTTAGAGAGATAGTATAATAGTTTTGACGATGGTATAGTTGAGCAGTATTGAGATGATCAGAGACTAGAAATTTCAAAATTCAATAATTCAAAACTGCTGAGTCGTATCAACTTGAAAATTTTTATATTATCCCTCTAAGTGACTGGCTTGACAACTTATAAGTTCTCGTTACCTTATACAAAACAAAATATGCTTTTCCCTTGGGAAAAGGCTCGTTACATCCATGATCTAGAAAATGAGTATACTTTATTGTACTCCTTTCAAATTGAGAAAAACTTATGTTCTATCTAGAAATCCATCGCAAGGATAGCATGTGAAAGTTTAAGTTTATCACATAGACCAATGTCAAATTAATTATCATTTATGGCATTCAAAATGGAACAAAATTGGTCTAGATGAATAACTTGAAATTTCTTATGCTATCCCTCTGATTAATTTGCTTAATGAAAAATTAGTTATTCTTAATTTTGAGCGAGCAACATGTACACTCAGTTTCCAAATCTTGCATGTAACGAGTCTTTTCCCCAGGGAAATGCATGTTTTGCTTTGTAAAAGGTAATGAAAACTAATAAGTTTTAAAGCCTGTCACTTAGAGGGATAGTATGAGAATATTCAAGTTGATACAACTTAGCAAAATTTGAATTTTTTAATTTTGATATTTCTCATCTCCGATTACCTTAATACTGCTCAGCTATATCATCTTCAAAATTTTTATACTATCTCTCTAAGCTGTGGGCTAAACCACTTGTATGGTCTTTTTACCTTTTAGAAATCAGAACATGTATTTCCATTGAAAAAAGGGACGCTCAACCCATATTCTGAAAATTGCCTGTACTTCGGGCACTCTGAAAATTGAAAATAACTGTTTTCATTAAACGTACTAATCAGAGGGAAATCATGAAAAATTTCAAGTTTATCGTTTCAACCAAAAATTTATTTTTCATTAAATGATCTTTACTTTTTCACACTATCTGTATCAAGTAAATAATTATGTTAAACAGAATAAAGTTTTGTGTCAATTTTGTGGATTAGGCCTACAGGGGATACCGCAACTTTATTGACATTATTTTTTACAAGTTTTCATAAAGTTTAAATTCGATTCCAATTTTCTAAACATTTACCGAATTAGGTCTTTTGCATTAAAAATAATAATACGTATATCATAAGGAATCATAGGGATATTGGAAACTAACTTACATATACATCTTTTTTTACTAAATATTATTCATAATACTAAAATATAAATGAAACAATTGTGACGGATACAATGTGAACTTGTATAAATATTTAAATGCTATATCACTCATTTTCTGCATGTCGATATAGTATACGTAACGTACAAATGCTTTCAAGCAAGCAGTTATCAGTTAATTAATTAGCAATAATTTTATACGTACAGATTTCTTTGATGTATATTTGCGAGACAAATAATTATGGAACTTAGCATAAAATTTAGCATTTTCATTTACCTCGAAGGTGGTATGGAAAAGATAGATTTCTTTGTGAGTAATAATGATCTAAAAAATCTCTTTGTTCTACAGATTAATTCTGCCCAAAAAATAATTATTATTACAATAATCTCTGAGCATATATACATTAATATTTTAAATTTATTACTTATTTAGTTGATGTTTACTATTCTTTGTAATTTACATATTATATACCTTTTAAAAGTAGTGAACTCTGCCCCCCCCCCCCAAACAAACCTTTTCAAGGTAAAAGTCTGGCAAGTATAAGGTTGTTTCTTCCTGTAAAAATTAAAAATTAATTTTACAACTCTTGATAATCTTAATGTAACAAAAATTTGAACTCTTGATAACACTTATGCAGACAAAACCAAACTCTCATTAACACTCATACTGAAAAAAAAAATTCTAAGAGCTTACTCTAAAATTAAACTTTAATTTTCAAACTTCGACAACTCTAATGTGGCCGAAATTATATGTGCTTTATCCTATACAGTTATTAAATTAAGTAAATTAAAGATCTTGATAACACTTATTTAGACAAAATACTAGCAGCTTCACTGCATGCTGTTAGGAGGTGTTGATAATAAAGTCATCAGATCAACAAATAATATATCTTCTTTCCCCTTGTGAATAAGTGATTGAAACACAAACACAGGAAGAATATATTATGCTTATAGATCAAGTTTGAAGACAAATAATTATGTTAGGACGCATGTCTTCGAACCTCGACGGCAAGTTTTTTCATAAAAAAATTGCGTTCTACATGCTAGAATTTGTTCCTGTTTTATTAAAAAAAATCTGGGATCGATTTTTTATATGAACAGAATATTTAAATCTCATATTTCATTGTAGATGATCGTCCTTGACATATATGCTATACATTTAATGAAATAAGGAAACCGTAACTTATTTTCCGAATTACTAACTAGAGTACATTGTACATTCGTTTGTTGCTTCCATAAATAACAACAGGAAAAGGAAATAATAGACATTAATGAGTTTAAAAATTATGATATTTCATGATGCGAGACAATTCCGTTATATTACATGATAAATTTGGACAAACACATGATATTATGACACATTATGAGCACATTTATCGTGTGATAACATATCATATAAGAACATAATACGATTTTATCACATGTACAATCGGTAACAATTGAAACTTGGAATAATTCCGAAATGGCTCTATATTATGCGAATGTTTGGAACCGGGCACACAAGGCTCCATTTGCCGTTCAGGCTATCTACGTTTCACATGCTTTGGTCGAGTGTTTATATGACTACATACATATTTATAATCCTTCCTCAATTGAAACGGTTATTTATTTATTTCAAAACGATTACTTTTTATAACAACAAACTTGCCAGTTTATTTATTGATATCATAACATTCTTTTCTTAAAATTAAAATGGGAATTTTTATAAAATCGAAGGTATAGATAAAATCGAAGGAGACGATAATGCGAAGATTTTATTACACGTTCATATTTTCATCCATGACAGTTTCGGATTATTTAGCTTAAGGTATAAGCATCATGATTTGAGTGCTGGTGATTAACTCATTTACGAGGTTCGAAGACATACGTCCTAATATAATTATTTGTCTTCAAACTTGATCTATAAGCATCATATATTCTTACAGTGTTTCAATCACTTATTCACGAGGGGAAAGAAGATATATTATTTGTTGATCTGATGACTTTATTATCAACACCTCTTAACAGCATGCAGTGAAGCTGCTAGTATTTTGTCTAAATAAGTGTTATCATGATCTTTAATTTACTTAATTTAATAACTGTATAGGATAAAGCACATACAATTTCGGCCACATTAGAGTTGTCGAAGTTTGAAAATTAAAGTTTAATTTTAGAGTAAGCTCTTAGAATTTTTTTTTTCAGTATGAGTGTTAATGAGAGTTTGGTTTTGTCTGCATAACTGTTATCAAGAGTTCAAATTTTTGTTACATTATGTTTATTATTCTTGTCAATTGAGTTCTTCCGGGATGTCTCATAAATAATTTATGAATACGTAACTGTAATAAACGTTACGTTAGAAACACTTTTTATTCATGAAATTTATTGGAGACTTTCTTGACTCAAAATACTTTACTAATTTCACTTCGTCATAGGAGCCTTCTTTTTACTGGTCTAAACTTCAGATATTCCAGCAATTGTCTAGTTTTTTATACATATAAACAGTAAGATCTATAGAAAGTATCTTGTCAATTGAGTTCTTCCAGCCTTTCTTATAAAAAATTCTTGATTCAAAATATTTTTCCTCTTCACTAATTTCACTTCGTTACAGGAACCTTCTTTTTTCTGGTCTAAACTTGATAGATATCCCAGCTATAGTCGCTATTGATAAGGATCCCTTTCGATGTACAGCCTGAAAGTCTACCTCCCAGGAGACGATAGAAAAGATTATGAATTATTCATATCCACTTCAACAACGTAGAAACTTTCTTGCATTAATGTTGAATTGCATGAAGGTTCAAAATATTCTTAACACTTTTTTATACTCAAGATTTTAGCCATATTTAGGCACTTCCGTTGCTCTGGATCAGAAGATACGTGTCTCAGCATTTTTATTATTTAACTCTATGAAGTCTTGCAAACTGCTATATGATTAAAATCCTGTAATATTTTAATCTAATTTATTACCTACACGCATCACCTTCAGTTATATTTGATTAATTAATATCTAACATTTTTTATATTCTCTTCCATCAGGAGAAGAATATATGTAATAATTAATTACACATCTTTTTTTTCATTTAATTAATAGATGAAATCCTTTTAATACGTTCAAAAATAATACTTACAGTGATAACCATAGCTGCTACGGTAAAGTTTGTTGATCATACGTTGCTTTTTCATCCCGAGTACGTCAAATCATCTGTAACAGACAAGGAATAATATATTTAAAAACAAAGAATTGTGTTCCTTTATTTAAAAGTTAATTTAATTAAAGATAATTAAAGTATACATATCTGATATAGTGAGATCCGTTGATAGTATTTTGATATCCTTATCCATCTTTTCTATAAAAGCATTTTTGTACTTGAAACTTTTTGCAGGTTCTAGATTAAACACTAAGTATTGCATACGCGTGGTATGAGTTTTATCAGTTCTTAGCGCATTTTAAATAATATAATTCATCTTAATCTTGGAGTACCCAAGTGGAGGTTATAAACTAGCAGAAATCAGCAGTAGATTAATACTTGTTAGACATAATGACTGGTCAGAATACATTTTCGTTTCCGCTAGCCATAGACATTGTAAGTCTGCAAGCTGACAGTGTAGCTGATAACCTCATCTATGTTAGTACTCAATTTTATTAAAATTATATTATTTAAAACTCATACTGCGCATGTGCAATAGTGTTTAAACTTGAACCTGCTAATAGTTTAAAGTGCATAAATGCACTTACAGAAAAGATGGAAAATATGAAAATACCATCAACTATCACTATATCAGATACGTATATTTCAAGTCTCCTTAAATAAATCAACTTTATAATAAAAGAACGTAATTCTTTGTTTTAAAATAAATTATTATTTCTTTGTTACAGGCGATTCGACGTACACAGTAAGAAAAAACAAATTATAATCAGACTTTATTGAACCAATATCATTTATCACTGTAAGTACTACTTTTTAATTTAATTATTAGTTAAACTCTTCTTGCTCGTATAATGATCATCCCTTTATTCTAACATCAACTATTTTCAGAAACATTTTTTAATTGTTGATTTAATACTTACAAAACAACTGTTTGTTTCATCCATTGATTCAATAAAATTTGCTATTTAGATGATTATGTTATAAAATACCTACGTATATTATTTTCCTAATGGAAAAGAATATAAAAAATATGAAGAAAAATAATTCTATGATTATTTTAATAATAATTAGGAAAGATAAATGCATGATTTTAAAGGCGGAAACAGGTATTTTTGTCATGATTTGTTAAATATGACTGACCAACTTTCACCATCTGTAGTTTTAAAATTTAGAAAAAATCTGTAGTTTGACGCAAAAAAAAATCTGAGAAAATTCAAGATGTATGACATCGAATAGAAGAAATTTATCATATATTTTTCAGGGAGAAAAATTTTCAGCCAGGGGATCTGACAGAGTATCACCGGTATAAGTTATAATTAATGTAACAAAATTTTAATTTATATTTTATTTATATAAGGAGTGGAGAATCCTCAGCGTCAGCTAAATCCTCAGCCTCAGCAAAATCAAGGAGGTGGTCGAATTGCTGTCCGAGGTAAATTAAAAAAAATACATCTGGTCATTGTAAAAAACATTTGAAAAACTGATTGAATGTTAAATATCAGTATCGAATATTAAAAAAAAGAAAACATTAAAACTTTTAACATTTTAGGTAGAAGAGGAGTACGAGCTGGACGCAATCGGAGTAGACTATATTACATTAGACCATTGAACCCATACCAGCAGAATCTACAAAATCTTGCAGATTTTATAAATCGGATGGCTATGGGTAATGTGGAAATGACCTGCAGGTCTCAATGGCTAAATAGGGTGGCAATGCAGGAAGTTCAAGAAGAGGCTGAGGTAGCAAATCAAGAAAATCATAATGAAAATTAATAAAAAAATATGTAAAAGGTACTAAACCCAAGTCTTTGATTATTTGTTTTTTACCTCTTCAACAAATAAATTCTGAGATCCTTAAAGAAAAATTTTAATACTATTTAATTTTTAACTATACGTAAAGTTATAAAATTAATGACACTAATTATATTATGATCAGAAATTATGCAAAAATAAAAACCTTACGCTTGCTCTATTCCAATTGCTGGACTAAAACAGGAAATTTTTTGTTTTCCAATATATTCCCTCCAAGTCTATAACCTCACATGAGAAATAATATAACTTATAAAAATCTGAAAATATAAAATAACATTTAAACAAAGAACAAGTTCGTAAAATTCTATATATATATATGATATATTTATATGTAATATGAAACGAAATACTTATCTGATTATATTCTCTTAATTAATGATTGCGTTCTCGTAATTCATTTTTTCCATAACCGTGTAAAGACAAAAGTACCGCCTCCCTTGATATTTGGCACAGCTGTTTTAAAATCTGTATTTATGTGATTATTTAACACTATTTAGCAATAAAAAATAGCAAAAGAATATGCACGTTGATAAAAAATAATAACACTGTATGAAAACACCGTCTGTCGTCTGCACAAAAACAACGTATACTAAAGTTATCGATATGTATAGCCCAGAGATTATTATGTAGATGTACGTCATATTAAAGTTATCTATAAGTTATAGCCTAGATACGTAGATGCTACGTCACCGGATATCCGTCCAACAATTGTTCTCCTTTGAGGAGAATTGAGGAGCCCGAACTTTCACTTTACAATTTCTTTCGACAGAAGCAATTTCACAAAATATGACCCTGATGTGATTTTATTACTTTCGTCCCAAGCTTTCATTTAAGGGCTCATATGTAAGAAACGAAGCTGTCACTACAAAGAAAACCGTACGCCAAGGTTCCAACAGGGCAAGTTTAAAGTATAATAGGGTCTGGCTAGCGCCTGACGGCGGCGTACGTACTGAAGTACTTACCGTGGCGCTACCGCGCCCCTTGATAACAAAGTTCAATAAATAAATATATATCAAATAATATTGCTCAATTTGTGTATGTGTGCGCGCAACTAATCCAGGGCCCCCCAAATTCGCGGGAAAACACGCGAACAAAAATCAAATAAATCGAAGATATCCAAAATCCACCATCAAATATCCACAACATAAAAATCCGCGATAAATAATTAACCACCATACTTAAATCTTAATTGCCACCACAAGAAAAAGGGATTTTGATAATTTTCAACCGACGCTTGGCGTCAAAGAGGACGTCACTAGCCGTTTAACCGCTAAGTCCACAAAATGTCCACTACGGGAAAAAAATTCATAATTTTCTCTATCACGTCTCTCTTTCCTTGCTGAAAATAAAAAAAATTCCACCACCTAAAGCCGAACGATGAGCGCCATTTGTAACGTGGAATTTTCCCGCCCGCACGGGGACTCCAGTTAGTGAACAAGTAATTTATTCTGCGCAGCTGACTCCTTTTCTGCGGCTTGTAGAATTATGAAAATGGTAGAAAACGGGAACGTGGTGGCAATTAGGTCGACAGATATTGAGCACAAATAATTAAAATAAGAAATCATAAGTATATTATGGAATATCTCATACATGAAAAACTTTCAACAATAAGTGGAATTTAAATAATTTCATGGGCCAACGGCCATATAACTATATCCTGGATAATTGGTGGTTGCTAAGGGAAGGGCCGCGAAATTTCCTCCGTGAATGCTTCTACTTTAATCTAACATTAAAAGGGTGAACACCGCCGAAATCTGAAATCGCGAAAATTTCCTCTACGTTCCGCAATGTATATCAATCCTCTATTTAAATTCCATTTTTCACCATCAATATCAATATAAATACCGCAAATATTCTCACCAAATTTCCTCTATAAAAGCTCCAACTAAATCTCCCAATATCTCCTTCTTCCTCAAAACAAACTATCGAACGACACCAAGTTGGCGGGAGAGATTGCTAATGACTGCTAAGAGACAACTGTACTGCTCTGAGACGAGGACTGGAATGGCCGAGGCCGACGCTCCGCTCGAGGAAGGATGCAGAATTTCCCACCCGACCTCCTTCTTCACGTACCGTCGTCTCGGCCCCCGAATTTCCTAATTGGTCCTCGATCTAGAAGAAATCCTCTATTGGCCTTCTAGGGCTCTATAACCCTATAACTACCACTAATTGAATCCTTTATCGGTGATTAACCCTAGCGCCCTCTTTTTTAAATCGAATTTTGTCATTGGTTCACTAATCAATAATCGCCCTCTATAACATACATCGATTATGTAAATCCGCGCCCCCTTTATCGATAACGATCAATCAGCACAAGCATCAATCAGGTGGCTCCCCCTATAGATAACGCATCAAGCGCGCGACATTCAAGAATCCACAATTCAATATCCAAATCCATCCAGAAAGACCCTAATACCAATTAGTACTTTCCAGTTGGCAGCCGCCGTACCTCTATGCTGAAAGGAGAAAATCCACTATGTTCGTACTGTACAATTCGACTGTATTGTCTCTCCACGCCAGGCTTCTTTTCTCTCTCTCGCACTCACGCGCAAGATCGAGCGCTCACTCCCTCTCTCTCACTCTCATACGCTTGATGCTTTCTCTCTCGCACGCGCCGATTCCCTCTCTTTCACTCTCATGCGCTCGATGCTCTCTCTCTCTCGCTCTCTCGCTCTCATGCTCGCACACGCTCGCGCTCCCCTCCACACATAGTCACGTGCATGTGAGCGCGCGCTATTAACTTTCTTCCTGCCGCGCTCTCTCCCGAACGCCGGCAGGTCGCGCAGGCTTAACTTGATACGTCACGTCCTGCGCTCTGCACGCGGTCGGTCAGAGGCACCTCTTGCGAGCACCACGGAGCGCTAGCTCCGCTCCAGGAGCTGGCAATACGCCGAGAGTGAGTCAGCTGGCCGAATAATTAATCCACAACGCAGCAATGTTTATTGCTACGTCGCACTATATAAAATTTAAATATAGTGACTAATGTAATTAATCTTGAATAAAACTGATAACAATTTGTGCTAATTTCTGTATCTATTTAGTATTAAAAAGAAGTAAAATAATAATAATAATTTTTTCAGAACGAGACTCAGAAAACGCTAAGCAGCCCATTTCTGTAGAAGGAATCTGTTTTGATGATGTGTTAAATGCAGATAATTGTATAGGTAATTTAAAGATTTGCATTATGTATACAATTATCAGCAGAGTGGAAAACTGCTTTTTAAAATTTAGCAAATTAAAAAATTGCTTTTATGATGACTGTATAGAATAATATTGATCAATTTATGTGCGAAATATGATCTCCACTCATGCAATTGACACTTTCATTTCTTTCATTCGACGAATCATACAATTCTTCTAAAATGAACACTTTCACTCCTCTATCAAAAACTATAATTTTATTAACTCTATTTTATAACTATAGTTATTTTATTATTATTATTTCTTGCTATTTTACTTATGGGAGTACCTCCGGTTTTTTTTTCAAATAAACAGATTGTAATAATATTAAAAGAACTGATAAATATTGCTCTTAAAATGTCATCATAATAATAAATTTGACGCTAAAAGATAATTATCCGACAAACAGATATCATTTTAAAAAAATATCATGAGGTACCTTTTTAATTATACTGTTTAATCATACCTTTCTAATAATTAGAAAAAACAAATGCATTTAATTTGTACATCAGATTTCAAGGTAGTGTGCTACGATTTCTAGAGTTTTTGAAAATAAATTCCATTTTGAAAATAAAATACATAAGTTCCTCATTTTTACTAGTTGAATGTCGGCGGTACTTCTTTAAGTGCAAGGTAAATATGTTTTTAATTCATATTTTTGATTTCATGCTAATGATCGTCTTGATACTGTAGTTGAATCTGAATCGTCAAGCTGCTGATCCTCAATGATCCTCAACCACAGATATAACCCTCTCAACCTTATTCAGAATCCGAGGCCCAACTTCCACTCAATCCTAGTATTGTGTCAAATGGTAATGGTTATATTCTCATAAATACAAACTAATTTTTATTTACGGCTTATGCATAATCAGCCACTTTATTCTACGAAAAGCGAGACTGAAATGGCAGATTTTTCCCTTAAGAGAATTAAATACCCCTATAACCTAAAAAATAAAATCATAAATAAATTTAGACTTATTTATGATTTTGATAAAGGTTTGGTTGAGTTATGTCAGAGTTAACGACCGAAAAAAATTTTTTTGGAAAGCTGTAAAAATGTCATGATTTATGCAATCACAATGTGACTTCCTTTATTTTAAAGTGTTCATTCACACCTTCAATTTAAGCTTGAACTTTTAAAAATATTTTTTTTTCTATGACAAATCTATTTGTATTAGGGCATGTTTTTTACTGAAGTTTTTTGTGACTTGCACGATTCTAAGCGCTTGGGTAGACGAAATTAAATGTTTAATATCTCATTTTAGACCTTAAGACTTGAACTATTAAGTGGAGCACTTATTTAAAATGATTAAAACGAATTTGAAAAAAATGACAATCTTGTTTGAAGTAACTTCTAATTAGTTTGGGGAAGCTTGCGGAATCCGTTACAGAATTTTTCTGGACATATTCTTGAAATATCGGCTTACCTCTTTCAAGTAATCTTTAGGAGAACTTCTGGGAGATTGTGGTATGTAAGATCCGAATTTACTCCCGTGGTGCGTAATAATGTCGCTTCTATCGCCCGGGAGCAAAAGTAGTACTTTCGGCACAGTGTGGAGAAAAAGGTGTTTATAATCAGTTCAAAAATAATTGTGTTAGGATGCATGTCTTTTTCTACCTTCATTTATACTTATAAATACATTTCTTATCGACATGTAGGAAGGAAAAAATTACTAACCGTATACAATTAACCCGCTGGAATATTCTCTACGTTGTTATCGAAAGTTTGATTTTAATTTACATAATTAAATAACCGTAAATAATAAAGCACTTAAAATGAAATTTTGGTTTTTGGTACATTAAGGTTATCAAGTGTTAAAAAATTGATCTTTAATTTTTATACGAAGAAATGACCTTATACTTGCCAGCCTTTTACCTCGAAAAGGTTTTTTTTGTGGTGGGGGGGAGATTTCGCTACTTTTAAAAGGTATATAATACCTAAATTATAAAGAACAGTTAAAATCAATTAAATATTTTATAAATTTAAAAAATTAATGTACATAATCTTATGTATTATTGTAATAATAATTATTTTTTCGACACCATCTGTAGAGCAAATAGATATATTTTGAATCATTATTATTCAAAAAGAAATATCTATCTCTTCCACACAACCCTAGAGGTAAATAGAATAGGGCGTTTTTTTATTGACACTAAATTTTATGCTAAGTTCCATAATTATTTTTATCACAAATATACATTAAAAGAAGTCTGTACGTATATAAAATTATTGCTAATTAATTAATTGATAACTGCTTTCTTGAAAGCATTTGAACGTTATATATACTATTGACACATAACATATGTGATGTAGGATTGTAATATTTATTCCTTCACAAATTTTTAATCCATATTATATTTTGAATAATATTTATAAAAAAAAGAAGTATATGTAAAAAATAAAATCTCAAAACTTGTGTTTATTATTTACTTATAAGAGATTCAAAATAATACATACACTTTATAAGAACTTATATAATTTTGACTTTTTCATAAATATTTACACTGTTGACTTCATGCCTTTAGTGTTTAAATTTTCAGTTAGGTAACAATATGAAAATCAAAATTCTAAGTTTTTAGATAAACTTAATTACAGGTATTGTTTTAATATGTTAAAACAAACTTATGTATAAAATTTCAGTCCTCTAGCTATGATAGATATTAAGGGGTTATGCCTGAGTTGAACCTGTAAAAAAGACATTAATAAGTAATAGGCTGAAAAAAATTATTTATTAATAGTATAAAAAAAAATCTTTCTCCTACTTCAAATATGGATATTAAACATATTTTTAACTATTTTAAAAAAATTATATATCTATACTTAAATTGTAAACAATTACATGCATGAATCATTAATTTTCAGCACTTTTTTCCCTTTGCCGCAGGATATCTCAGCATCCAGATGATGAATTGACACCAGACAGGATGTAAAATCTTCTGAATATGTTTCTTCACTGCTTGAGCGGAAGACTTTTCTACAAAAAATAAATTTTAAATATTTAGTAACTCATAAGATGATTATATCAGTAATTATAGTGAATATTACATATATTCACATATGCAACATTGACTTTTACCTTGTATTAGTCAATTCTGCTCCGTTCAAGCAGTGAAGAAACATATTAGGAAGATTTTCCATCCTGTCTGGTGTCAATTGATCATCTGGATGCTGAGATATCCTGCGGCAAAGGATATAAAATCATAAAAATGGCAAAACTGAGAAAAATGCATTTAAAGTTTATCAAGATGCTTATGTATACTTATCGGGTAGTACCTACATGAACTGCTTAGCATATTTTTCTTATATTTTGGCATAAGATACCTACATATTAAGGCATATATAAAGATCCGAGTGCTGTATATGTAGATATACCAGTATCGAGAGCTGAAATTGAAATATAAATTTTTGATACGCATTCACAGTCAGTATGTTTCACATGAATATAATTGTTGGTATTGCTTACCCATGACTTTCCAGGATTATTAATAATCACAGTAGAATTAGAGCTGGTTGGAGACTATTTATCATACAGGCATCTTGTACACATGATAATTATAGCCCGTACACCTAAATATCAAGAATATACTCACAAAGAACAAATTCTTTACAAATCATATGTTGTTTATAGTCCAAACACTTATCTAAATTTGAAGACTAGTAGACTCAGAAGCTATCACAACAGCACAACATCCAGCTTACACTAAACTACAGACAGCAGACGAAACAGCTGATGTCTGACAGTCTGAATGCAAACTCGACTAAGTCGGTAAAACAGTGATTTCCTTTTCCATATGCTGTAAAGTGTCTTTTTTCAGGCGGTAATTTAAATTTGCACGAATATTTTTTACCCCTTTATAAGTTTGATTAAAAAATTACAAGACTAAATTTAAATCCTAAATTTATTTTATTTTGAAAATTCAAAATAAAAATAAAATCTACGATTTTATAAAAATTAGTTATTTACAGTATGTAATGATTCAATAAATAATTTTTTTTTTAAATAAAATTGCGTTTTCAAAAGGAGTTTGTAAACACATTTAATTTTACATTTTCTATGAAAAAGCAATTGTTTTAAATAATCAAAAGTGCTATAAGACAAAATATCAATAATACGCAATTTTGAAAAATTGTATTTTTTTAGTATTTTGCCTATAACTTTGTAACGGAATTTTTTCGGACAAAAAGGACTTCAGCAGCGTATTCTACATTAAATTTGCCTTAAAAAAATCAAATAAAAAAAATTTTTGATTTTTTTGAATTTTAACACAGGCATAACCCCTTAAATGAGTGTAAAGAATATAATTGAAATAAGTAATCTTCCACAAGTTGTGAAAGCTGCATTTTGCATATTTCGGTCTTCACCTAATTTAAAATCTGTTATAGCTAGAAGGCTGAAATTTGGTATCCAAAGTTGTTTTAACATGTTAAAACAATGCATACAATTCACTCGATCCAAGAACTTATATTTTTGATGTTCTTGTAGATATACTTACACCATTGATTTCATGGCTTTAGAATCTAAATTGTCAGGTATGTAACTATTTTGCTAAGTCGTTTCGACTTGAAAATTCTCATACTATCGCTCTGAGTAACAGACTTGACAACTCATAAGTTTTTGTTACCTTTTGTTAACTTTTTGATTCCTCAGAGTGCCCAGAGTACAGGCAGTTTTCAAAATTTGGGTTGAGCGTCTCTTTTCTCAATGGAAATACATGTTCTGCTTTCTAAAAAGCAAATAGACCATACAAGTAGTTAAGCCACAGCTTAGAGGGATTGTATAAGAACTTTTAAGATGGTACAGTTGAGTACTATTGAGATAATCATAGATTAGAAATTTCAAAATTAAACAATTCAATATTTACTGGGCCCTATCAACTTGAAAATTCTTATCCTATCCTTCTGAGTGACTGGTTTGACAACTTATAAGTTCTATTTACCTTACATAAAACAAAACATGCTTTTCCCTTGGGAAAAGTCTCGTTACGTCTAAAAACTGAGTGCCCTTGCTCTGTCAAAATTGGGAAAAACTTCTAAATCACTTGACTTCTGAACTTACAATTCTGATCTTAATAATTATAAATCTTGGAAAAAACATTTTTCACATCACCAGCTTGTCACAGGAATTCCTTCCATTTATAGCGTGACAGTTGCGTAACCTCCCAATAGAAATTCTGTAAAAACTTTCTTCAATACTTAAACGATGAAAATACAACACTTTCACTAGCTTGTCACGTCACAAGAAAATTCTTTCCTTGTATAACATGATAGCTGTATGCCTTCATGAGTTCTCGTTACCGTATATAAAGCAAAACATGCTTTTCCCTTGGGAAAAGTCTCGTTGTGTCTGGAAACTGAGTGTACTTGCTCTCTCAAAATTGGGAAAAACTTGTAAACCACTTGTCTTCTGAACTTACATAATAATTATAAATCTTGAAAAAACATTTTTCACGTCACTAGCTTTTCACAGGAAGACCTTCTCATTATAACATGACAGTTGCGTAACCTCCTAATAGAAATTCTGTAAAAACTTTCTTCGATACTTAAACGAAGAAAATGCAACACTTTCACTAGCTTGTCACATTGCAAGAAAATTTTTTTATCACCTGATAGTTGTATGCATTTTAACAAAGAATCAGTTCACAAAATCTTTTATTATATTATGTACAATTTATGAAAAAGTAAAACTAAAGGAAATGACCCGCAGATCTCAATGGCTAAATAGGATGGCAACGCACGAAGTTGAAGAAGAGGCTGAGGTAGCAAATCAAGAAAATCATAATGAAAATTAATTAAAAAGTATGTAAAAGTTACTAAACCCAAGTCTTTGATTATTCTTTCAACAAATAAATTCTGAGATCTTTAAAGAAAAATTTTAACACTATTTAATTTCTAACTTAATGATTTAAATTTATATTATGCATAAAGAAAAACATGCAAAGATATACGTATTCATGTTTTGCATGTGACATTCAACTTTAATTATTATGATAAGAAATATACAAAACCAAAATAAAAAACTTACTCCTGCTCTATTCCAATTGCTGGTCTAAACTTAATTCATAGATATGCCAGCTATTTAGTAGTCTAGTAATAAATAGAATCAGTAAGGCCGATAGAATATTTCAAACACACAGAAACCTTTTTGTTTTGCAATATATTACTAAATGACTCTAATTATATTGCGATAAGTAATAATGCAAAAATCAAAAACTTACGGTTACTCTATTCCAATTGCTCGTCTAAACTTAATGGATATTCCAGCTATTTTCCTAGTTTGTTTATAAACACAAAGAATGAGGCCGATAGAAAATATAAGACACACACAGGAACTTTTTTGTTTTCCAATATTCTCTCCAAGTATATAACCTCACATGTGAAATAATAACTTATTAAAACTGAAAAAATAAAATAACATTTAAACAAAGAACAAGTTCGTAAAATTCGATATATATATATATATATATATATATATGTGTATATATGATGTATTTATATGTAATGTGAATCGAAATACTTATCAGATCATGTTTTCTTAATGATTGCGTTCTCATAATTCATTTTTTCCATAACTGTGTAAAGACAAAAGTACCGCGTCCCTTGATATTTGGTACAGCTGTTTTAAAATCTGTATTTACGTGATTATTTAAGGGGTTATGCATGAGTTAAAATTCAAAAAAATCAAAAAATTTTTTATTTGATTTTTTTAAGGCAAATTTACTATAGAATAAGCTGCTGAATTCCTTTTTGCCCGAAAAAATACCGCTACAAAGTTATAGGCCAAATACTAAAAAAATATAATTTTTGAAAATTGCGTATTATTGATGTTTTGTCTTATAGCACTTTTGATTATTCAAAACAATTGCCTTTTCATAGAAAATGTAAAATTAAATGCGTTTACAAACTTCTTTTGAAAATGCAATTTTATTGAAAAAAAACACACATATTATTTACTGAATCATTACAAACTGTAAATAACTAATTTTTATAAAATCGTAGATTTTATTTTTGTTTTAAATGTTCAAAATAAAATAAATTTAGAATTTAAATCTAGTCTTGTAATTTTTTAATCAAACTTATAAAGGGATAAAAAAACATACGTGCAAATTTAAATTACCGGCTGAAAACATGGCACCTTACAGCGTATGGAAAGGGAAATCTCTATTTTACCGACCTAGTCGAGTTTGCATTCAGACATCAGCTGTTTCGTCTGCTGTCTGTAGTTTAGTGCAAGCTGGATGTTGTGCTGTTATGATAACTTCTGAGTCTACTAATCTTCAAATTTAGATAAGTGTTTGGACTATAAATAACATATTATTTGTGAAGAACTCGTTCTTTGTGAGTGTATTCTTTATTTTTAGGTATACGGACTATGAATATCATGTGCACGCCTGTGTGTTAGATAGTCTCAACGCAGCTCAAAGTCTACTGTAATTGTTAACAATCCTGTTAAAAAATGGGTAAGCAATTACAAAAATTATATTCATGTAAAATATGTTGATTGTGAATGCGTATCAAAAATTAAGTTTCAATTTCAGCTTTTGATACTGGTACATCAACATGTACAGCACCCGGGTCTTGATAAATCCTATAATACATAGGTATTTTATGTTAAAATATAAAAGAAATATGCCAAGCAGTTCATGTAAGTACTACTCGATAAGTCTACATAAGTGTCTTGCATAAACTTTAAATGCATTTTACTCATGTTTTGAATTTTTATGATTTTAGATCACTTGCCGCAGGATTTCTCAGGAACCATCAGCCCAATCAAGCTGAAATTTTTTGGAGAGCTTCAGGGAATCCTTCTTCACTGCTTGAACGGAGGGAAATTGGCTAAGGTAAGTTTAAAGAATGTTACGCATGTGAACATATGCATAATTCACTATAATTATGAAATTATGAACTTATGTGTTTCTCAATACTTAAAATTTTTATTTTTCAGTAATCCCTTCCGTTCAAGCTGAGGAGAAAGACATTTAGAAGATTGTCCATCCAGTTTGGTCTATATTCATCACCCGGATGCTGAGAATTCATACGGCAAAGGGAAAAATCTGATCAAATTTAATACTTCACACATGGAATTGTTTGTATAGTAAGTATAGATATATAATTGTTTAAAAATATGTAAAATTACAATTAATATATATACTTTAAGTAGGAAAACAAATTTTTTAAATATTACTTATAAATAATTTGTTTTTGCCTAATAACTAATAATTTGCTTTTTCAGGTTTAACTGAGGCATAACCCCTTAACACTATTTAGCAATAAAAAATAGCAAAAAAAATCCACGTTGATAAAAAATAACACTGTATGAAAATACCGTCTATCGTCTGCGGAAAAGCAACGTATACTAAAGTTATCTATATGTATAGCCCAGATTATTATGTAGATGTACGTCATATTAAAGTTATCTATATGTTATAGCCTAGTTACGTAGATGCTACGTCACCGGATATCCGTCGAACAATTGTTCTCCCTTGAGGAGAATTGAGGAGCCTGAACTTTCACTTTACAATATCTTTCGATAGAAGCAATTTCACAAAATATAACCCTGATGTTATTTTATTACTTTCGTCCCAAGCTTTCATTTTAGTGCTCATATGTATGAAACGAAGCTGTCACTACGAAGAAAATCGTACCCTTAAGTTCCAACAGGGCAAGTTTAAAGTATAATAGGGTCTGGCTAGCGCACGACGGCGGCGTACGTGCTGAAGTTCTTATATTTGCCATCGTGGCGCTACCGCGCCTCTTGATTGCAAATCTTTTATCTAGGCCAATTACCCAACGACATCATTACCACGGTAATATTGAATTTAACATTTGTTCATCGTCTCCGCTTCAGGGCATAATTTGTTTATTGATATTTTATTAATTTATTATTGGGTTTAAACGTATTTAGAATATATAAGGTGTGACACCGCGGCAGAAGGAGGTGCGCGCGGGCGGGTAAGGGGGGCGAAAAGCACGTGGTGCAGTGCGCGACCACAGTGATGACCGACGCGTGCGGTTGTTCCGTTGGGCCACGGTAATGACCGGTTGGCGCGTCGTCGTCCTCCTCCCTCCCTGGGGTTGGTGCGTGTGCTCTCCTCCTCCCTCTCGTGTTTCTCAAAGCTCTGCCTCGCGTCTATTTTTTTGTAAGGAGCGCCTTGACGTGCTGTGGCAGCCTTGAGCAGGCTTCAGGCCTCGGCCGAGACTCGGGATCTACGGGGTCGCGTGAACCTGGAAAATAAGTACGACAATTGAACACTCTCATTATTTCATCGCTCTATCTCGCGACCTTACACATACACACAAACGTCGGCTACCGCGGTCACGTGATCGGTCGCGTGATTTTTCTAGTTGCGGCAATTACGAATTTCTTCCGTATAATTTCATCTTTCTCGTTCCCTCGCTTCGGCGCATACATTTTCATTTTATACATGTTTGCCGCTGTGGACGACGCTTGCGCCTCCACTTCGCCCAATAGTTCTCTCCACGCTCATACAGTGGGGCTCGTAGGCCTCCACTCGGCAATCTGCAGTCTCCCTATCTCTCTCTCACACTCTCTCGGCTTCGCACGCACACACGCGCGCTCGCCAGCTCATGCATACGCGGCTTCGCCGCTCGCCGCGTCTCTCGCTGCGCCGCTCGTTGCGCGCCATATGCTCGCTACGCTCGCCGTCGCCTCGTGCTCCTCGGTGGTGTCATGGCGGCGGCTGTGGCTCAGCGGTGCGCCTGCTGGCTCTGCGCGCCGCGCGCGGCTACGTGTGGTAGTCGGCGGCGCTCCTACTCCTAGCGCTCTCTCTCAGCTCGGCGGCCGTGACGTCACAGCGATGACTCGGCCGGCTGCTATTCTCGCGTGTTCTTCCTCTTCGTCTCTCCTACGGCGCGGCTCGTGCCAGCGCCTGGCTGTGGCTCAGCTGTGTTCTCTCTTGTAAACACCCGTTGCAATTAGAGCATATTCCTCTACTCGGTTCCGGGTGTCTGCAGGAGCGTCACTCAGCTTTTACGACGGATCCTCCGTCGCATTCCCCCTTCCATACCTTCAATGCCCTGCATTGTTAGGTTTTTCCAGACTAGGGGTGCTGAGTGCTCTCCCGCATGGACCCTCCCCGACAGTGAGTTAGTTGTTAGTCAGCGGCTCCCTCTCGTACTTGGTCTCTGCCTTCCGGAGGTTGCTAAAACGGATAAACTACCTCTGTTTTGTTTGCTTCCGCTTCGAAGTCCTCTCTCCTCCGCTCGGGGTGTTTCTCTTACTCAGTTTCTCCATGTTATGTCGGCGAATACGGATGAAAACGGAAACAAAGACGCTTACCTTTACTTCTTTCTGCTCTCTCATGGACCCTCCGGTCTCCCAACGCGGTCTTGTGCCTCCTCCGGGATGGAGACCCTCTCGAGGATGGCCTCCCGCAGGTGTCGGGGTAAATCCTCCACCCTCTCCAGGATTCGGAGGATCTCCGAGTGCGCGATCCGGGCGCTAGCTTCGCCGAAGGCTTCCGGGGCGTCCGACGGGACGATGGTGCGGGGCCTCGGGATGGGCTGCGACTCGGGGGGGGCTCTCTCGCCTCCTCTTGGGCTGGTGTGGGGTCGCCGAAGGGCCGTTGCCGGCTCTCCTCCAGCTCGCGCCCTATCCCCGCGGCAATCTCCCGATGGCGGTCGGCACACCGGAGGCAGCTGTCGACCTCTGCTCCGTTGCGGCGACAGTTGTCGCAGTACGTGCGAATCCGGGGCCGCGGGCATTCGAGATGTCCGTGCCCCTTTTGCCAGCAGTTGAAGCAGGTGTACGGGGGAGGGTCGAGGGCCGGGTTGTGAGGTACAGCGCGCAGGCCGTCGAATCTCAACCCCGTCACCTTCACGTGGCTTCTCCTGCCGCGCTTCCTCTTCCGGCATGGCTGCGGGTGGTCCTCCGCTGCTGGCGTTGCCGTGGAGGATGGTTGGGGGGGGGGGGGCGTCGGGATTGCGGACTGGCTGGCCGTCGTGTGGTCGCTGGTTGGTGGCGGCTCTGTCCTCGTGGGGGGAGGGGGGCCGGGCGGCGTAGTCGAGCGTGGGCGGCGGACCTCCTCAAGGGGGGAGAATAATCCTCCGCCGTCCACTGTACTGGTCCTCGTCCACGACGTCTCCGAGAGCGCGCGCGCTTCTCCTCATCGTTTGGTGGTGGAGGGGGTCGCGAGGCTGGCCGATACGTGGCGATGGTCAGAGTGCCATCCTCCATGTCCCAATCTTCCTCTCCTTGCGCCACTGGCCTCACTCGCGCGTGTACGGGAGGATAGGGGCACCGATATTTCGGCTCGAGGTTCGCCTCGACAAAGGGCACGTCCACGATTCGCGGCTCGTCCAAACACCTGTACGGTTCGGGTCACAACTCTCCCTCTCCCTTTACACCGGAGCTTCGCTCTGGGGCTGGCGGACTTACCTCCCTCGCTACGCCGGAGCTGGGCTCCACGGCCGGCTGGCTGCGCTGCGTTTGCGCTCTTCCGCTTTCCACGTCGGCCTCGCGCTGGATCCTGGCCCAGTCCCATCTGGGTCTGGGTGCCCGCGGGAACTCTTCCCGGGCATCCTCGTCGGGATGCGCGCCCAGCCGTTCCCACACCGAGCTGGCTTGTTGGAGACTATCCTCCGTCCCGGGATTAGGCTCTCCGGCCGTGCAGGGGGGAGTCTCCGGTGCCAGACCCGACGTAGAGGGGGCGGGGTCCTCGTCGCGGCTCCTTAGACCTTGCTCCCTCTAGGGAGTAATCCCTAGTAGTCGGTAGCGGCCCGGGGGTCGTCGTCGGGGCAGCGGAATCCTCCGATTCCCTCAGGAGGTTGGCTTCCTCCTCTAGGGAGAAGAAGCACTGCAGATCTCACTAATACTACTTTTTGGGGTCGTCGGGTAGGTTTGGGTTAGGAACAGGGGCGTGGCTAGGGCGTGGAGGAATATACTTCCTCAGATCATTGACGTGGACCTTGGCTATCTTTCGCCCCTTTCCTCCCTCCGTTTCTAACGCGTATACAAGGGCAGATATCTTCTTTATTATTTTAAAGGGGCCCTCATACTTCGGCGCGAATTTCGCTGCGAAGTACGCGGCCGTGTTCGATAGTGGGTGCGCTTTCCGTAGTATTAGGTCTCCCTCCGAAAACTCTGTGAATTTACGCCCCTTGTTGTACGCTCGGCTCTGTCTCTCTCTCTCTCTATCAATGAATTTGGCTACTAATTCGCGAAGGGCATCTAACTTCTTCATCCTCTCTGACCACTCTTCTGGTTTTCCCACATCTACGCTCGGATTACCCTCCATTTCTTTCTTCCGCCGTAAGCTCCCTACCGGAATGGGATGGCGGTCGAAATTAAGGAAGGCCGGCGAAGTTCTAAGCGTGGCCTGATTAGCTGTGTTGAGTGCGTGTCTCAGTTCGTGTAACCGTTTATCCCAGTCTTGGTGACTCTCCACGTACATTTCAATCATGGTTTTTAGGGTTGGCTTGGGCGTGATACGGGGAAGTCGTGATGTGCACTACTCCGTATTCGGCTAAGTCGGGCGTGAGAGTCTTGTTGACGAACTCTGTCCCATTATCGGTTAACTCGGGAGTTTCCCATCGAAAGAGAATTAGTTCTTCAAACGCTTCTAACACGGCCTTTTCATCTGCCTTTTTCAGTGGTTTGACCTCGATCCACCGTGAGAAGAGATCTTCGGAAACCAGTAGATATTTGTTCTAACTTTTGCTCCGGGGAAACTCCATCATATCGGCTACTACCACTGTCCAGGGTTCTTCGACTATTTTTCTCCCCATTAGTCCTTGTGGGCCCTGTTGGCTGACCTTATACTGCTGGCACGAAAGACAGGAGTTTACGTATCAACTGTCTTCCCCAGGGCTTCTCTCAGCTTCAAACATACGCGATAGGGGGTCGGGTACTTGGTGCTCTCTCCCCGGGCGGTGTTCGCTCGCGAAATCCCATTGCTGTATTTCCGCGACCCATCGGGCTAACCTCCCGGTCGGCTCTTTTAGATTTCTCAGCCATTTGAGTGCGCTGTGGTCGGTGATTACGGTGAAGTGGTACCCCTCGACGTACGGTCTTAGTTTTTTAATAGCCCTAATCAGACCTAGACATTCCCGTGCGGTAGTAGTGTAATTTCGCTCGGCCTTGGTTAACATGCGGCTCACGAACACTATTGGGTGTTCTCCATCGTCAAATTCTTGAGTGAGAACGGCCCCAACTGCGATGTTGCTCGCATCGCATTGTATGCAGAAAGGTTTTGTGAAATCCGGTCTTGCTAATACCAGGGCTGAGGCTAGGGCGTTTTTGATGCTCTGGAAGGCTTCCTGTTGATCTTTCTCCAACGACCAGGCTCGACTCTTATGGAGTAAAGCTGTGAGAGGCGCTTTCAAGTCAGATGCGTCTTTCACAAACTTGTCGTACAATCCAAATAAACCCAGTAATCGGCGAACTTGTGTAGGCGTTTTAGGTACGGGATATTGCAGTACCGGTGCTATTTTCTTGGGGTCGGGGCGAAGCTCTTATTTGTCGAGAATGTATCCCAGATACTTAATTTCCCCTACACAGAAGTTGCACTTTTTCGGGTTCATCGTCAGTCCTGCGTCTACAAGTACTTTCAACACATGCCTGGTCCAGTATTTATGCTCTTCGACGGACTCTGTCGTTATGACGACATCGTCGAGATACCTGAACACAAATGGGGCTACGGCACGGCCAAATAGGGCATCCATGAGACGCTGCAGCGTTGCGGGGCGTTGCAAAGCCCGAACGCCATTCTGGTGAACTGGAACAACCCCATGCCTGGCACGGCGAAGGCGGTGTACTTCTTGCTGTTCTCTTCGATTTTCACTTGGAAGTACGCTTGCCGGAGATCTAGTTTGCTGAGATATTTGGCGTTTCGTAGGCGATCGAGGATCATCGTCATCGGTGGCAACGGATAGCTGTCTTTCTTGGTCACAGCGTTGATCGCAATGTAATTGACACAGAAGCTCTCTGTGCCATCTGGCTTCGGCACGAGTACGGGTAAACTGCAGAAGTCGCTGGCGGAGTTTTCGATGAATCCTAGCTTCCAGAGTTCCTCTACGGCGGCCTGTATAGCAGCTAGCTTTTTCGGGGACTTCTTTAACCACTTTTGACGAATCGGCGTCTCATCCGTGAGTTGGATGTGGTGCT
This sequence comes from Philotrypesis tridentata, assembly GCA_018906965.1. NCBI lineage: Eukaryota > Metazoa > Arthropoda > Insecta > Hymenoptera > Pteromalidae > Philotrypesis > Philotrypesis tridentata. The sequence continues at coordinate 40,407 of JACCIB010000263.1, forward strand.
CAGTCTTGGTGGTGAAGCCTAGAACGTCCGTAGAGAGTACGCAGGTAGTATTTCCTTCACGATTTTGTCTATCTCTTGGCGATCTTCCATCTCCAACTCCAGTATTCCCGCGCACTCAGCGTAGATTGCTGCTGCTGGCTGGTCGCTTCGCTGATAGAATTCTCTCCACGGTCATGAATTGGCTCTCCACCAACCTCTGTGATCTGTGTCTATTTTGAACAGATCATTGAAGTCTTTGCCTAGCAGTATTGATTGGTGAACTTCCTTTACGGCTCGGGCGAATACGATATTTGAGATTCCTTCTAGGTCGAATCGGATGTCGAGATATTCCAGGATTGGTGTTCGCGCTCCAGTGACAGTTTGAATGTGCGCTTCTGCTTGACGAAGTCGACTGGCGAGGCGCTGGTTCACATCTGGACCTACCAGAGAGATGACGGCCCCTGGATCGAAGAGTGTCCTGTATTGGATTCCTCCGAGGATAACTCGCAAGTAGTTGCGATTATCAACTGTGGCTCCTGCTATCTCTTCTCCTTTCTCGCTGCTTGGGCTAGGTACGTCCGCTAGGAGGATGTTGCTATCGTTACTCAACAGGCTCAGTGCTGTTTCAAGCGTTTCCATCTGCTGGTATTCTTTAGCTTCCTCCGGATCTTGTTCGTCCTGCAGCCACGTCGCGGCTTCGATTAACTCCAGTTCGTCCATGTCGAAGTCGTCGTTGAAGTTATCCAGGACTAATATCTTCTTGAGTTGATTTAGTGGTAGAACTGTTTCTCTGCCGACTTCGGTGTCTCTTTTGGTTTCTTCAGGGTCGTCAGCCCAAGTCAGGCGACCCGTGGCTGTCGGTTTCGCAGGCGGTGTTTCTGACTTAAGTGGCGTGACCCGGTTCAGGTAGTTCTCCTGTAACTCTAGATTTCTCTCTTCTACTCTCCTCTTCCATATCTCCAAATTGAGCTTTGAGAACTCCTCAGCGCTTAAGGGGTTTTCTTTGCTACTCAGTTTTTCCTCGGGTTTCTCAGATTTCTCGGGCTTCTCGGGCTTCCTCGTAGTGTTGCTACTTCCCAGAGGCTCAATCGGCGTCCCGCTTGGCTTGGCTTCCGCATTCTTTACGACTTGGACTTCAGGTTTCTCTGGTATGAATTCCACAGTTTTTCCGCTTTCTCCTAAGTTCGGTTCGGCTACGGCATTCCTCTGCTTATAAGTAATGTCTCCTCCTTGCTCTTTCCTCGGCTTTAGAAATTTCTCTATGCCCTGATTTAAATGCTTTTGTCTCTCGTCATAGGTATTTCCTCTTTGCGTCTGTTTCGATGATTTCTCTCGAGGCATGGTGGAGTTTTGGTGGGCTCCTATACCTAGGTTTCTCTTGTCTACCACCATCTTCAAGTTCGAACTTCCAATTCTGTTGATTGTGGCTTTCGGCTGCTGGTTTGTTCTGTTTGCTCCGATGCTCTGTTTTAATGGCAGGATGCCACTCTCTCCCCCTTCCAAGACTGACTTCTCAGGAAAGAACGTAGTCTTCATTTCTACACCCCCTAATACGCGAATCTGTTCTGCAGGTTGGGCTGCAGGGGGATTTGCGCGATTTGTGGGCTTGGCGGCTGTTGCTGGGGTTGCTGATTGCCCAGTGTAGACTGCTGGTATTGCGGGGGTCTCTGCGGGTAGCCCTGTGGTGATTGCTGGTAGTGTGGGGGTTGCTGCTGGTTGCTCTGAGGGACCTGAGGTACTGGTGTGGGAGACAGTTGTCCCTGCGCTGCTCCCACCCGTGCATTTCCCAACCCATTCCGGATCTGGGTGCAGACTGGTGACAGGAAATTTTGGAATCGCGCGCCCGGTTGTCCGCAAACCTGACACGTTAGCTTTGGGCGCACTGGGCAGTTCTTCAATTGGTGGCCCATCTGTTTACAATAAAAACATTGCGTCAGGTGGTAATCAGCTCCTCTGTGCCCAGTTTGATAACACGTATAACACGCTCCTACGTATTCGGGTTGGTTATTCGGACTGCCGTTTGGTGGCGGTGGTATCTGTGCTGGTATCGGTTGGGGTGCACGCGGAGGTGGTGTTCGATAGTTCGTATTCATTGTGTTCGCCTGAGTTGCGCAGACTGGATCTCCGGGTGGTGCTGTAGGTAGTGTTGGTTGCGTGCTCTCCGGTTGTGTGGGCGTCGCAGGAGTTTTAGCTTCATTCTTCTTACCCCCTTTTCCTTGTGCGGGTTCGTTGTTACTGTCATTCGCTGCGGCTACCTCACTCGCCTCTTCAAGAGCAGCTACCTTTGGCTTGGCTATGGGTGTCCAGGCTATAACTGGAAAGCGTGATTTTTCCGCTGGTGGCGGTGGTGTGTATCGAATATCTTCTTCCACCTGTTCCTCATATCTTCTGCCGTACTTCTTGATATCATGATACGTCTCAATGCTTTTCCCTTTTAGCGCTCTACGGTATTCTGTTCGTAAGCCTTTGATTAGAATTTTTACTTGTTTCCTCGTTTTCAAAGGCTTGCGCAGATGGTTAGCGATATAGCGAAAGTTTGTGACATATACGTCAATTTTTTCGCCTTTACCCTGGGTTCGTTTATACAGTTCATCCATTGTGTCACACGATGATATCGTCCTGCAGTACCTTTGGCAGAAGGCTTCCTCGAAATCTCTCCAGTTACAGAAATCTCTTTTCTCGGTTTTGTACCAGAGAGCTGCGCGGCCTGTTAGCGTATAGGAGATTATCCCGAGCATTTGTTTACTGGTTTGACCTGTGCTAATCTTTATCTCGTTAAGTTTCGAGATATATTCCTCTGGGTTATCTATGGCTTCGGCGGAGAATTTCACGTCGTAACTCTTCAGTATCTAAATGCACAATGCGTAGTTTTCTTGATTACCTATTCTTCCTCTGTCGGACTCTTGACCATTTAAAAGTAGTGAAATCTTCCGGCCCCCCCCCCCTCAATAAACCTTTTAAAAAGGTAAAAGGCTGGCAAGTATAAGGTCGTTTCTTCCTGTGTAAGAATTAAAGATTAATTTTATAACTTTTGATACCCTTAATGTCACAAAAATTCTAAGAGTTTACTCTATCTATACGGTTATTTCATTGTTTTAATCAAAGTTAATTTTCGAACTCTCAATTTCGAACCCTTATATGGTAAAAATTCAAATCTATCTATCTATGAAAATATTAACGCGTAAACATCTTCACGATAAGGGTCTGTTGGTCAGACTACCACTTCTTTAATGTTACTTCTCCTATACCTTCGATTTTACATACATTTATGAAACATTTTATGATATTGTAAATTACACTGACATTTAGTAGTTCATCGATCATCTATGATAGGACGGGACGGCAAGTTTTTCCGTAAAAAAAATTGCGTTCTACATGATAGAATTTGTTCCTGTTTTTTTTTAAATGAATGTAAATCAATAGAATTTAAAACTTATATATAATTGTATATAATCGTCCTCGACATAGATTTTCCAATGAAATAAGGATAGCAACATATTTACTGAATTACTAAATAGAGTAGATTGTACACCCCCTTGTTGCTTCGATAAATAAAAGACAAAGATTTCAGGATGCGAAACAATCTTGTGAAATTATATAATAGTTTTAGACAAACATGATATTACCACATATTATGGGCACATCATACCATTCTATTACGTGTACTAGAGGGTTAAATTGAAACTTTGAATAGTAACATATTGGCGCTACGTTCTGCGCATGTTTGTGACTCATCACACAACGCCCAATTTATCGGAAGAATGGTGGCCTAATCTCCCACGGTATATATGGCATCATCGTGATCGGCCACCATACGTCAGCTAGAATGCGCAGAACGTAGCAGCAGTCGCAATTATTCAAAGTTTTAATTGTACCCGACTGTACCTTTTCACAGGCTATCCACCTGTTCACATGCTGCAATTTGATTGACTGTTTATATGAACACATATATTTATAATCCTTCCTCAATTTAATCGGTTATTTATTTATTTGAAAACAATTACTTTTTATACCATGAAACTTGCCAATTTATTTATTGATATCATAACTTTCTTTTGGTAAAATTAAAATTGAAATTTATGTAAAATCGAAGGTATAGGAGAAGTAACATTAAAGAAGTGGTAGTCTGAGCAACAGATCTTTAACGTGAAGATGTTTACGCGTTAATATTTTCATAGATAGATAGATTTGAATTTTTATACAAGCTTTCATGAACTATTCCAACCTAACCTTTGCTGAACTTTTTTTGGAATCTTTTTTGAAGTCTATGTATAGCTTGCACTGGATGCTTGATTGTATGTTTCATTTGTGCGTTTGCAGAACATTCTATGCTGTGTGGGATTCTAAAAAATTTCATATTTTCCGAGTCAAAGAAATCTCACTGAAACTTTCACTCTGCTTATCAATAAGATTGAAAGTTATCTTCTGGAAATATTCCCTTTAAGGATACTGAAAGATTACATCTTAAAGTTGAGTTATAGGAATATAGAAAAATCGGAAAACTTGAATCTTTTTTTAGTCTGTATGGGAAGCTTACGAAGTCTTACTTGATTGCATCCCGGAAGTAACTTCCAATTGATTTAGTGAAGCTTACAGAATTGGTTGAAGCATTCTTTCAGGAAAGATTCTCCAATGATTGAACTGAATCTTTTACATAATCTTTAGGACAGCTTCTCGGAAGCTTGTTAGTAATGGTCCTCATGAACATACTTTCAACCTTACCATATATTCTTTCATTATACTTACACGTAATTATCCAGAAAGATTACATTGAATCTTATGAAAAAGCGTATTGAAAGCTTCCGGATTGTTTCTCTGAATCCCAGAACTCGAATCTTTTTTGAGACTGTATGGGAAGCTTACGGAATCTAACTTGAATGCTTCCCGAAAGCAACTTCCAAAAGATTTAGTAAAGCTTACAGAATCGGTTGCAGAATTCCTTTAGGAAAGATTCTCGAAAGATTGCATTGAATTTTTTACATAATATTTAAAGAAGCCGCCGTTAAGAATGCTCGGAATATTCCTGACGAAGAGAGTTTTAACCTTATTATGTGATCTTTAGGTAATCTGTCTACAAGCTTTCATGAAATATTGCATCGTAACCATTGATGAAGTTTTTTGGAATCTCTCTTGAAGCTTCCGCATAGCTTACATTGGATGCTTGATTATAGATTTCGTTTGTAAACTGACGGAATATTCCATGCTGTGTGAGTATACATCAGGGCCTTCATATAAGTGTTTGCTTCACGTAAACAAGTTCTATTTCGCTATAAGTACAACTTCAAAAATTTTTGATAGGAGTTAACCACTAAAGTTTTTTAAAACACAGGATTTAGTCTTCCAAGTAATATATATGAAAGCTTTTTATAAGCTTCCAAGTTATTCTTTGTATTGAGACATATTTCAATTTGATGCTGTCTTCTTGGAAGTCAGTGCGCTTTGAAAAGCTTCACTTAATTTTTCATGCAATACTTCAAATGAAGATTATTAAAAATTGAGATTTAATCCTCCAGGACTTTTACAGTGAAGTTACATGGAAGATAACAATGATTCTTCTACGAAAGATTCTGGAACCATCAGTTTACATCATATAACTTGAGCCATTTTTTTTGTACATGCGAAGCTTATAAAGGTCTTACATATTTGTATCCCTCAGAAAACTTTTGTTTGCTTCAGTAATACTTCTAGATTTACCAAATGTATTCTTCTACGCAAGATTAAACGAAGATCCAAATAAGTGTTTCGCGTAGGCTTTAGGAAAGCATTACGAATAGTTCCATGTTTCAGCTTAAATTTTTACCTAATCTCTAGGAGAACTTCTGGGAGGCTTGTTAGTAACAGTCGAAATGAATTTATTATCAATTTTTCGATTAAACCTTTCGTTAACCTTACAGGTAATAATTTCGAATGATAACATTGAACTGCATTAAAAGCGTATTGAAAGCTTCCAGAATGTTTCTGTGAATCGCAGAACTTAAATCCTTTTTGAGTCTGTGTGGTAAGCTTAGGGAATCTGACTTGATAGCTTCCCGGAAGCAACTTCGAATTGATTAGATGAAGCTTACAGAATCGGTTAAAACATTCTTTCTCTAATTCTGGAAAAATTGGATTGAATCTTTCACGTAATCATTAGAGCAGCTTGCAGTAAGGATGCGCAGAATATTCCTGGTGAACACAATTTCAAGCTTACAATGCAATCTTTCGGTAATCTTTGTACAGGCTTTCATGAAATATTTCTTCGTAAGCATTGATGAAGTTTTTGAGAATCTTTCTTGAAGCCTTTGCATAGCTTACATTGGATGATTGATTGTATGTTTCATTTGTAAGCTTGCGAAATATTCCATGCTGTGTGGGAGCTCATCGGTACCGGAGACAGAGAAGGTTAATGGGTTAATTAACTTCATCTTGTCTATTGGGTAATTTTGAGGCCACGCGCAGTTGTACGTATATCTCGCATTTGAATTCCTTTTTTAGAGAATTTACATCCGCGAATGCATGGTTGCCTTGCTATCTATTTGGATCTTTTAATTCAATATAGATTAAATAATTAGTTCGCGAGTGCGTAATTGCATATCTTTGAAGAATAGTCCATCAAAAATCCATCGGAGTTAGGGAATTAGTAAATAGTGATTTTATGAAGTATGCCTTTGACTCTGCGTATGTTACACGATCGCGTATAAACTAAGTGTGTCGATCGCGATCATAGAATAAGGTGTGATTGTGTGATATTTGTCGAATGGACAAAGAGTGCGCGAGACCTTGTGGGCCCCGACCTTGAGATACGCGAGAGTCTGGTTATCTTGCGAATTCGCTCTAACTTATTTTTTATGGAATTTGATTGTGAGAATTATAGTAAAACAGATATGCGAAATTAAGACTGCTTATTGCGATTGGTGATTGGGTTATCTGTACTATATATAATTTGTATTAATTAAGAATGTTTGTCGTTAATCCGGAAATTTTATTTAAACATAAAAGTTGTATTTAAAAAATTTTAGTTAAAAATTTTAATTAAAATATACCGTGTGTCCCAGCTGAAACTGTTGATGCTGAGAGTGTGGGTGGAAAAAATTTCAGCATCAAAAACTATGGTGAAAAAATTTATTGAGGTGTAGGGTGATCCCGGCAACTGAGCGTGTGCAAGCCACATGTTTCGTATTCAAAAACGTTGCACTTAAAAAATTTAAAATTTGCAAAATTAATATTTTTTGAAGAGGCACTTAATTCTACAGAAAAGGCTGAATTCAACAGAATTTGAATGACAAAAATCGAATGGTAACTTCTTGAGATATCGAGACTAGTTTGATAATTGTCAGTTTTAGGATTTTGAATTGATAAAAGTGAAAATGGTCTGATTTTTGTGATTCAAATTTTGAAAGTATTAGGGAGCGTTACACATGAATGTGAGTATGTTAAAAACGATCTTTATGTAAAAATTATTGATTTGAAAATTGCAAGTGCAAACTTTTTTCTGATGCCGTGCAACACATGTACCAGTGGAAAAATTTTGTTTGTGGGGGGTAATTACACGGGTAACCCTCATTCGACCACTCTAGGGAAGAGTCTGTCCACCGGTTTAATAAAAGGCTAAGGTTCCTCTCTGTCATTTTTCAAATCAATAATTTTTACATAAAGATCGTTTTTAACATACCAACATTCATGCGTGAGGCTCCTTAATACTTTCAAAACTTGAATCACAAAAATCGGAGCATTTTCACATTTATCAATTCACAATCCTAAAAGTGACAATTATCAAACTAGTCTCGATATCTCAAGAAGTTACCATTGGATTTTTGTCCTTCAAATTCTGTTGAATTCAGCTTTTTCTGTAGAATTAAGTGCCTGTTCAAAAAATATTAATTTTGCAAATTTTAAATTTTTTAGTACAGCGTTTTCAATACGAAACATGTGGCTTGCACACGCTCAGTCGCCGGGATCACCCTACACCCCCATAAATTTTTTCACCATAGTTTTTGTGCTGAAATTTTCTCCACCCACACTCTCAGCATCGACAGTTTCACCTGGGGCACACGGTATAAGTGTTTGTGCCCAAATTCGTGAGTCGAGCATTTGTCGAACCCCCCTCTCTTCTTCTCATTGTTCTGGGGTTGACACAATTAGATGGCAAATTCACCTCGTTCCTCAGGAATTCCTTGTGAAAAAAGTCGTGAGACTCTTGTACTCCTTACGCTTATAAGAAGCATCCGGTGCTACCGGGAATCTACAGAGAGATTCCTACGGAAGCAAAGTTGAAACAAAGCCATAAATTTTTACATCAAGGCAAAATGCAAACGTTACAGAATATACTACTTTGAATTCTAAAATTTAATTACTAGCTAATTCTTAGATTAAAAAATGATTCAAGTATAAAGAAAATGTATGCACTGTAATCTTCAACATGTAGCAACTGATTCTTAAGTTTCGCATTTGCTACTAGTAAATTTTGTATTAATGATATAATTAGAATCAAATTCAAAGTTATACTTGCGATTGCTATACTGCTATAATATTTATAATGCGCCATAAATCAATTATTGTTGTATCCACAAATTTGATACACAAAATATCTTTGGCATTTAACCATAACCCTATAACCCTATAACGTACGATAAGATAATGTTTAAGAAATTGAAATTTTACAGTATGCAAACATCCTTTAGTATAACAATAACCTAATACATTTTATTTCTTATTTATTTTAAACCTAAGAAAATCGTATGAAAGTCAAAGCCGAAATTGTATATTCTATATTTAAAAATTTTACATATTATTTCCATATCCCCGCGTAATTATAGTATAAAAATGTTTGGAATTAGTTTTCTTTCATTATCTCTAAAGGTTACTTTATTAGAGATTCCAAATTCTGAGTAGGGATGTCTATTAAAATATTTTAGTTTCGTTGGCTAACATTTCACCAAAGTATAGAAACCGACAAAAATAAAGTTTTTTTTTAATTCAAGATTTCAAGTTATTGGGCGGTTAAGTTGTATCTACCACCGACGAACTCCAGTAACTAAATATCGCATGTATGTCGTTTGCACACTTAAATCTAAACAGCTACGTACGTACAATCTCGACTCCGTCATCAGCGAGCCCGCGCGAAGTCCACTTGCCAAAAAATGTAACAAAGTTCCCGTACCGAAAGTGACAAAGTTTTTTTGACTTCAATATAATCACAAAGTTTTTTTTTTATTCAAAGATTAACTAATTTGTTTTGTTCGGCGAAATGTTTGTTTTCGGCGAAATATCCATTCGTCAAAATGTCCTCGCCCCTATAGGTTTAAATATCAATAACGTCGTAGGACGTTACACCTCGAGACCCAAGATATTGCAAAAAAATTGTTATTTTTTTAAAATTTTAAATTCGCAATATATCCAAGACAAAAAATCTATGTACGTAATACATTTTCAACCTATTTATAAATTATTATAACTAAATAATAATAAATACTTATTTTTAAGTAACCAAATGCACATAAAATGAAAAATTCGTATAAAACTAAAATGAAATTTTTAAATAATTATTTACAAATCATTTAAAATAAATAATACATCACAATTAAATAAAAGGTTATATCTTGAGATGTAATTCCCTCGGGGCCCTAATTAATACAAGATATTTAAGAAATAATCAACAAACAATCAACAATACAAACTACTGCAGCGTCAATGAAAAAATACCAATATTTGAGCTCTGAGAAACATTAGTAAACTCTTGAAATTTTGATTTTGTATATGATGGATAAATGTAAGGTGATGTATTAGGAATAGTAAACGATGTTTCAGCTTCCACAGGTCGAGAAATTTGCGAAATAATCTTAACTTCCTGCAATTCTTCTTCATTTTCTTGTTTTTTTTTTCTGAATTTTCTATTAAAGAACTGCAAACAGCTTCACATACTCTAACAGACCATCCATAAACTGCATGCAGAGCATATTCTCTTATTATAGCATCAACCACCATTTTACAAATTGTGACGTTGTGGTTTTGTGCTCCCTCGGAATTGTCGTCGAGAGCTCCACAACGCGATCTCGCCCTATTATCGGGCTGCCGAGTGAACCGTATTGAATACAATATTTTTATTTAGTGTTGGACGCCCGGCTGTTTTATCGATAAAATAATTCCCTAAGAAACAGCTGTTTGCATTTTGATCCACTCTTCAAGTCACCATGTGGTAATGTATTTGTCTACTGCTACTTATAACCTGTTACTACTGAACACCAGCGTGGATAGAAAGTTCAAAAACTTCTTCAAGAAGAATTCAGATAAGTATTTTAGACTAGTAATTAGTAGTTGCATTTATAAAGATTTAGTTCTTTGTGTTGTTTTTTTATTTACAGGTAAATGGGTTGATTAAACTTTCATATTAATTTTCAAGATTGTCATTTGGTATGTTTTCAAGAACCTTTACAGTATATATTTATGGTAAGTAGCAAAAATAATTATAAGCATTATAATATTTTGATAATAAATTGGTATTGATAACTTTGATTTTATTTTCAGTATCGAGTACCATTATGAATTAATGTCCTGCACCCGGGTCATCAAATATGCATTAGCGTACCTGTATTTAAGTATAAAAATAGAATTAAAATGTGTTAGAGAGTACCCGTAAGTATTACTGAGTTTATTTCTATGATTTACATATGTATGCTTTAATCGCATTTTACTCAGTTTTGTATTTTTATGATTCAGAGTCAGTTGCCGCAGGATTTCTCAGCAACTGCGCGACCGATCAAGCTGAAATTTTTTGGAGAACTCCAGGAAACACTTCTTCACTGCTTGTACGGAGCAGAATTGCTTAAGGTATATAATAAGGTATAGATATATAATTTTTTTAAAATATGTAAAATTACAATTAACATCTATACTGTAACAAGGCAAAAGATTTTTTTTCTAGTATTTATAAATAATTTTTTTTAGCCTATTAACTCATAATTTTTTTTTCAGATTTAACTCATGCATAACCCCTTAAATTGTCCCTGTTGAAACCTAGGTGTACGATTTTCTTCGCATTAAGAGCTTTAATTCTCACTTATGAGTACTGAAATGAAAGCTTGGGAAAAGACTAACAAATTCACTTCACGATTATATTTTGTGAAGTGGCTTCTATCAAAAGATTTTGTGAAGTGAAAGTTTGAGGTCCCCAATTCTTCTAATCGAAAATTCTTCTCCCGTCGGAACAAATGTTCTCCGCGGACTACATCATCGTGACGTCAGCACTACGTATATACTATTAATATATATTGTATGTACAGTTTATGCGTGCAGACGAGTAGACAATGGTGTATTTACATTTTAATTTTAATTTTTTTATATACAATATGCAGGTAGTGTTAAAGATGTGTTGAAAGACATCCCACAAACATGACTAATAGGCTAATTCTAGATAAGTATTTAGTTTTACTTTTTTATAAATCTTACGTAATATAATGAAAGATTTTGTGAAATGATTCTTTGTTCAAATGTTCTCTTTTATTTTTCAGGTTTTATTGGAAAGCATACGACTATCAGGTTATAAAGAATTTTCTTGTGATGTGACAAGCTAGTGAAAGTGTTGTATTTTCATCGTTTAAGTATCAAAGAAAGTTTTTACAGTATTTGTATTGGGAGGTTACGCAACTGTGATATTATAAAGGGAAGGATTTCCTGTAAGAAGCTAGTGGTGTGCAAAATGTTTTTTCAAGATTTATAATTATTATATAAATTCAGAAGACAAGTGGTTTAGAAGTTTTTCCTAATTTTGAGAGAGCAAGTACACTAAGTTTCCAGATGTAACGAGCCTTTTTCCCAAGGGAAATGCATGTTTTGCTTTGTAAAAGGTAACGAAAACTTAAGAGATATCAAGCCTGTCACTCAGAGAGATAGTATGAGAATTTTCAAGTTAATACGGCTTAGCAAAATTTTAATTTTTTAATTTTGAAATTTCTAATCTCCGATTATCTTAATACTACTCATCTGTACCATCTTCAAAATTTTTATACTATCTCTCTAAGCTATCTCTCAATCACTTGTATGGTCTTTTTACCTTTTAGAAATCAGAACATGTATTTCCATTGAGAAAAGACACGCTCAACCCATATTCTGGAAACTGCCTGTACTTCGGGCACTCTGAAAATTGAAAATAACTATGTTTTCATTAAACATACCAATCAGAGGGATATCATGAGAAATTTCAAGTTTATCGTATCGACCAATTTCAATATAATTATCATATAAGGCATTCAAAATTGAACAGCTCAAAATTGGTCTAGACGATTTTCAGGTAGACCTACCTGAAAATTTAGACACTAAAGGCATGAATTCAACAGTATAAGTATTTATGTGAAAGTCAAAATTATAAGTTCGTAGACAAGGTTAATTGCATGGATTTCATGCGAGAAAGTAGTTATAGCACGACAGTGGGTTGGTACCAAGTTATGGGGATATAGAGATCCCTAGAACGAAGCTATGAAGTATTAGGAGTACGAAGGACACGAGACTGAGGTGTGCGTTTAAGTTCTCTTTATTGAGCTTAATAGAGAGTAGCTCTGCCCTTCTTCGCGGTACCGGTGGTCTGCCTGCGTCATCTCCGAGCTGTGGCTCGTAGACTCGCAGTCACGCGGCCACGGTGCAAGCTTGCACTTCTTGGCCGTGGGAAGCTCTCGACCGGCCTGTTCTCTGCTGATGCTGCATCCGAAAGACAAAACTTTGAATCGAATTTTAACCCTGTTCTAAACATTTTTTGGAGAAATTCTTTCTGGAATTGTTTCTCCATGAGCTTAAGAAGGCCATGTCAAAATTACAAAGTCGTAGAAGCAATGAAAGGTACCTTAAATGAACTCCAAAGATGAGCAGTTTTGGTCGAAATATGCACCTGTTTACTTGTTTAAATATTATAACTTATATCATAACTTTATTTTTTTAAAATTGAAATTGAAATTTATGTAAAATCGAAGATATAGGAGAAGTAACACTAAAGAAATAGTAGTCTGACCAACAGATACTTAATTTTCTACTCATACTTCATGAGACTATATTTTTGAACATATACAATAATTTTAGATTCTTAAATATTTTCGCATACGTATAAATACTTAAGTTATGTTGTAATATATTTTGTACATAATTCATTATCAAATGCATAGTGACGATATTTTTGAAATCTAAGAAAACTTTTGTAAAATTAAACTTAAAATTGTTACTAATATTGTATTCAGAAGAATATTCCAAAATTTCTGAAAAAAATTTTCAAAACAGTATTTGACCAACAGGACCTTAACGTGAAGATACGCGTTATATTTTCAGAGACAGATAGATTTGAATTTTTACCATATAAGGGTTGATTAAAACAATGAAATAACCGTATAGAATGAGTAAACTCTTAGAATTTTTGTAACATTAAGATTATCAAAAGTTATAAAATTAATTGTTAATTCTTACAGGAATAAACGACCTTATACTTTCTAGCCTTTTACTCGCTTTTTCCCCCCATTTCGCGCAAATTCGTTATCGCGAGAACACTGCGTAGATACGCTGTACAACTGATAGGCTATCGCCCCGAAGTATGACCAAGACAAGGTTGGCAAAGATGTCGGTGCTAAACTTGAAGTTTCGCGCCAGGTGCACAGAGAGCAAAACCGACGATGGCAAGCGCGGCCGTAAAAGCGACCCGGAGACGCGGAAATGCATCAAAGAAGCGTGCTCGATATACAAGTCGTTCGGACGGCTATCCCCGGAATCGCAGGAGCTAATGTACAGGTCGCTTAGACTCAATCCCCCCGGCGGTGGCGTCGCGGGAGATCGGCAGGGCGAAGAAAGCGCAGCGTGACTCTCCGAATTCGTTAGCACTCCGCGTTATCCGAGGGGTGAAGTGTCCTATGACGAAGGCGGTAGTAACGCGATGATCGTAATGCCGCCAAAAGATAAGGTACCCGAGAGCACCGGAGCTATTAGTAAATTCGTTCCCGGCCCGGGGACCCAGGATCTGGCGCAACTGCGCAAACAGATCGACGGGCCCCACTCGGCACCCCAATGACAAAACCGGCGCGCATTCAAATAAATGACAGGTGCATGGCGGGAGTGTCCAAACTGCTCGAGATTAAGCAGATCGCGAACGTCGGTGTGTCACGCGACGTATATGTGTCAGAAAGCGACTCCGGAGCGGCATTTTATCCGAAAGTGGTCGACGATCCGCGCATTACCGTTCACAGCAAAGAAACACCGGCCACCTTCGCCCCCCAGGCCGATGCGAGCCTGTCGGCACCGCCCCGGCCCACGCCCCGCAAATGGGAATCGGAAAGAGTGCGGTAGGTACTCCGCAAGTACCTCGCGGAGGAGGACGCGGCGAACACCAGGATCGCAGCCGTCCTCCGGGAAGGACTGCGCATGCTAGAGACGGAGAAGGACGCGGCCAGACAACTTTTTGCCACGCCGCCGACAGCCGCGGGTGCGAGCTACAGCAACGCAAACACTCAGCGTATCGGCGCAGCCGCCACAGCGGCGCCGAACCACCCCGTCACAGACTGGCTCGCCACGAGCTCGGCCGGGGAGGGCTACACCCGGTCCCCCCGACCTCGCGCGGCAACGGGTGCCGCGAACCTCGCGCCGGCATTCGGGGCACCAACCAGCCCATGGAGTAGTCACAGGCGTCCTCCCCCCATGGACGATCCCAACAGCAGCGCCTCCAGCAGATCAGAGATCGGGGCAACAAGCAGCAGTTCAAGCCGCAGAAGGCGGAGCCGAGTCCAAAGGATTCAGTCCGACGGTACGACTGATCGCTATTCCCCGCAACGCTCGGAGTTCGAGCGCAGCAGCCAAATCGGCCGAGGAACCGGAAGGAGCGTCCGCGTACCGATACCACGACCGCGCCGCGATGACTAACCCAGCTTCACGCAAGCGAGCTCACCAAGTCTGGCGCACTACAGCGACTCATATCCCTTCGGACGACAGAAGATTGCACACGGTGTCGGTGTTAGCCCGCGCCATGAGTATCGCCGCGTTGTCCCGGCCCAGCGCGGTACGCGACAAGTCCCCGTGCGTCGCCAGGGCGGTGACCCTGGTGACTCCGACCATAGCTGGAGAAGCAGTTATTCCACTGCAGGGGGTGAGAGGCCCCCATCGAGAGCGACGCAGCAGCTTCGATCCGCACGCGCATCATAGGCCGGTCTCGCGAAACGAGACAGGGGACGACCGCCGTGACAACGCGCCGAGGGGGCGAGAGTACAGCTCCCGCCGCGCTACCCCCCAGCGACCAGCGATGCCTCGCCCCAGCCCCCAGGCAACCCCCCGAGCGGGCATGAGAGCCTGGGCGGCGCTGGCCTCATATCGATCGTAAGCATAGACCCCAAGCGTTACGCGCACTTCAATCAAACGCTGTCGATGATTCCGAACTTCGACGGGTATGTCCATACTTTTACTGTATTAACCACCACGGTTAGAGAAGCCCTATACTCATTCCGGCCACAGTTTGAGCTGTTCCTGCTACGACAGATCGCCAACAAACTGATGGGCAAAGCGGCACAAGGATTCCGGGCCCGCACCGTCAGCTACGATTCGGTAGACACATTCCTGAGCGAGCTGACACTCCATTCTGCCAACATTGGCATCGCAGACAGGCTCTCAGCCCAGATGAGAGCGGTAACGCAAGGAATCGCCGAGTCAGTCAACTACTACGGATTCCGGGTCGAGGCGCTGTACAACCGCCTGATAACCATCGTCAACTCGGCGCCAAATTTAACCGAGTCCGAGTACGCGTCTCGTAGACGGTAGGCGGACGCGGATGCGCTTAAGCAATTCACGTACGGTCCACGCGCACGGCTGGACCACCTGGACCGCTGCACTCACCCCGCCAGACTTGGAGAAGCGTTCAACGCTGCTATCGCCCACGAGGCCAAACTCGGCGCGAGGCTGCATCCTACCTCGCCACCAGCCGAGGTCAAGCCGGTAGCCCAAGTTCGGCTAGCCATCACAAGTGCAATGGGTAAGAGCGCGCCCACGGGCCAGGAGGCGGAAGGCACTTCCCAGCCAACTGGCAATCAGCGACCCAAGGCTTTCTGCAACTACTGCAATGTGCATAGCCACGCGCTTGATGAATGCAGAACGCTGATACGAGACGCCGGACAGAATTGCATCGTTAATCCGCGCATAAACCACGGGCGGCCAGACGCCGACCAAAACCACAGCGGCAGAGGAAACAACGGCGGAGGTAACGGCGGCGGCGGCAATAATGGCAACGCCCGAAATAATAATAGCCGCAGCAGAGGAAACGGCGGCGGTAGAAGAGGCGGGTTTTGAGGAAACGGCCCGCGAAATAACAAAAACAACTACAACAACAACAATCGCGGTGACGAGAACAAGGAAGTCGGCAACAACCAGAACCAGCAAGGTGGAAAAGCCGAAGTTAATTTAAACTAATTCGACGCTCGTCTCTATCCCCAGACGATGAGCGTCGAACCATACAGAAGTCTAATCGGCAAACAACCAAGCTGGTTAGGACTCAAGAGCGCGAGTCCGCGGAACTGTCAGCCATGGGTAGTAACGCCCGCACAATATAGATCGAGCGGAAATCCGACTCTCTCGCCTTCGGCGACTACACCAACGACAAGGTAACACAGATCACCTCCGCGAGAGCGCAGCCTGACGCCGCGCCCGGTATGCCGGTAAACCAGCAAGCGGATGGTTTCTACCCCCAGCAGACAAGTCTGCCACCACTCCCCCTCAACCCCGTGCAACAGCCACGCATCCCCGACGAGACGTCGCCAATTCAAGGTCGCGCCGATCGAGATAACCCCCCGAGGTACACAACGATTGAAAGACTGCACGAGTCAGACAAGCGGACCGACGGCAACCTTACTGTCCTCGACACGCGTATCTCTGCTCAGGGCGGGCCCGGCGCCCGCGTCGCGCATAAAGTGGGGTATCGATTCAACCTGCAGGTAGAAGACTGCAATCTCACCTCCACGAAGGTCACGCCACCGCTGCCAGCTAGCGCACCTCCGACCTGGAAGCCCAAAGCAAGAGGGGCAGCCCGTGGTATATGAGATCACCGGATGACTCAAACACGGATACATGCTGTGCGCATCTGCGCTTCCTCACGGACGGACATAGGCCACCCATCGTTCACTTCGAGTCGCCGCAGTTACTCCTGGGGAGAGCCTCGTTTTTCGTCGATTCCGGAGCCGACATCTCCGTCATTAAAATTGATAAACTAGCGAGAGATGTCCCGATCAATTATAAATACAAGATCACCATTCGTGGGGTGACAAGCGGCCTCGCCCACACTATTGGAGTCCCAACTGTGGCAATCCACGATATGATTTGCGACGTGCACATAGTGCCCCCCGAGTTCCCTATCCAAACCGACGGGATCCTGGGCTGGGATATGATCGAGGCCCTACACGGCAGCGTCGACGCAGTCGCTCGACGCCTGCACCTCGGCGAACTTACCTTCCCGTTTGCGGAAGATGAAAAAGTATCGATTCCCCCATGGGTGAGGATGGTCATCAGCTCCCGCGTAGCGAATTCTGAGGCAGAAGTCGGATGGATCCCGCTGAAGGATATCCGCCCCGACCTCCTATTCGGTAACTGCTTAGCCGAAAACAGAGGCGGTCGAGCGATGGCCGAGTGCATCAACACAAGCAACAAGGAAGTGACGATCCCGACTCCGGTCGTTGAGATCCTGTTATGCTGCTTGGTCTCGGAGAATCCCACGCGTCAGGGCCGATGGGGACGGCCAGACAGAGGGAACGACCGGCGTAACCGCTGACATTAGGCGCCTGACCTGCGATCACGAGGATCATTCAGATTACAAAGAAGTAGAACGCCTCAACGCCGCACTACAATCCGATAACGCGGCAAGTCACGAGAATCATGGAGCTCGCTGACCTCGAAAGATGCAACGAGGAAGAAATCGCGCTGGTAAGAGACGTGATAGACGAGTTCGCAGGCGTCTTTGGATTGGACGGAGAACCGTTGCCGGCAACGCACCTGCTGAAACACGAAATCGTCATAAAACCCAGCAAGCCTATACGTACAGGCCGCTACCGGTTCCCACCGGCAATAAAGGAGAACATGGCCAGAGAGCTGGCTAAGCTCCAGGAGCAAAGGGTAGTCGAGCCCTCCAGCTCCAATTACTCCTCAGCGCTTTGGATAGTCCCCAAGAAGCCGGACGCTCAAGGAAATAAGCGATTGCGCCTTGTGACTGACTTCCGCGCATTAAACGAGGAGACTTAAGGAAGCTGCCACCTCCTGCCATTTACCAGTGATATACTCGAAAATCTAGCGGTAGCCAATTACATTACCGTCATGGACTTGAAACAGGGACACCACCAATTTGAATTGGATCCCAAGCCAAGCACCTGACGGCCTTTTACGCGCCGGACGGGAAATCCGGCAACCAGCTCCTCCAATTCAAACGTCTAGCCATGGGCCTCAAGGAAGCAACGCTGACCTTTACCAGAGCCATGGATCTGGTCATGAGGGGCCTACAGGGCGAGGAAGTAGAGGTGCACCTGGACGACCTGATGGTCTTTAGTGAGACCCTAGAACAGCACGGCGATCGCCTCCGCCGAGTGCTGCAGAGGCTTGTGGACGCCAATATGACCGATATACCGGCAGCGGCTTCATCCACCGGCAAAGCAAGCCTGGTATCGGCCTTCCCAAGGTCATCAGCCGCCCCAGAGGACATGCGACCGGAAACGTGGCACTACCTGAGGGACATAGCATCCCTGGGTCACGAATCAGTCCAGGAGACGTCATTGTATAGTTTTATATATATCACCAGATGTATGCTCGGATTAAGAGGGCAGTCGATCGTTATACTCCGTCGGTGTCGCATCACCACCTGGCGACACCGGTACTTATTTGTCTCTGTTATCGTCGGTTATAGTTGAGTTGATAAATTATAAAACCTCAATTTACAATATTGGTAGCAATAATAAATTTTAACTTTTGTATTACATTTTTTTTTATTAATCTGTAAACATGCACAATTTTGTGCTAGTAGAAGTATTGATGTGTGGAGAATATCTAATTTTTTAAGGTATTTTTTTGAAAAAAAGATTATTGATATTTAATGTTTTGTAATGAATATTGTATTATGTTTATTCCTTGTGTTGACTTAGCCTTGATAAGGATCTGGAGCATATCGAAACGTAGGCGAATAAAAAAGAAAATTTGGCTCGAAGAGATGTTTTAAGTCATTTAATCATAACTACCACCATTCGAGCGATAACTTCATCAATACTATACCAGGAAAACTCCAAGATTGTATTCCCCAGCCCCGATGGCAAGCGCGGCCGGCAGTACAGCAGGGATCCAATCCAGCAGCCTCAGTTCACCGGAGCCAGAAATCACTTTCTCGGCCCCGAAATCGACACAGCATGACCGGCCCGGCCACACGACCGGTGCACACTCGCACACAGCCGAGCCGCGAATATCGGGTAGGCCGCAGTCACACTTTTCCACCTCCTTGCGAAGCACCGACGCTCGTCCTCCCCTGACCGTGACGCACCAGCTCCTCCAAAAATTAGCTCGCCTTAAAGGTAAGCAGGCGGGCGCGTGGCAGCAGGAAAGGGCTGTGCATCGAAGTAGCTGAAAACAATAACGCTCCTGAGAAGCCCATCGCGACCACTCCGATGGCGGCCGCTCCCCCGACCCCCGCGTCAAGTACATCGCCAGGGTGCGGCGGCAGCGCTTCGCGGCCAGCACAGACCCCTCCGACCACCAAGTCGCCCACAACAAACCAGAGTCCAGGTGGCACCCCGAAAAGCGCGACAGCACCCCGAGCGGCAGCTGGCGATAGGGCAGGCAACTGGCCCCTGCACCAGGCTATGGAGGTCGACGAGACGGCCGACGACACAATACTCGATGACCCAGTGGACGTCGGACACCGTGAAGACTTTTCGGGCGTAAAGCGCAACTACGGGCGACGAAAGACGTTATCAGACGTGCGCTCATCAGCGTCGTCAGCTAACGTGTTGCTGCATACGTACATCAGGAAAGACCGCTGCTTGGAGGCGCACTTGACCTTGCAGTGCCCGGACATCTCTAACGAACCTCCAGGCAATTGCCGCTTTCACTCTCTCATCAGAGCAGCATAGCTAAGCATGACACCGCAGGAGCTGCGGTATCGCCTCCTGGCGTCGAATAAACTGCCGGCCTGCGGCGAGTACGCGGAAACAAAGGCTATCCTTCAATTAGATCACGCGTAGGGCAATGTGGATTGCGCTTTCGTATTTGCACACGAATTTAAGACCAACGTGAACATCCACTTTAAAAACCCGGGAGGCAGCACATCATTCTTCCACGTGCTCGCAAATGTCGTGAACGAAACCGTCCACTTGCACTTGGAAGGTCAGCACTTCACACCCTATAGGCGAGTCGCAATACCTGAGGGTCGAGCGCGTGGAGATGCAATCATACGCAGCAGATCCCCACCCCCGGATGAAGGGCATAGCTCAACCGCCTCCCCAATATTCGGCTGTGGAAAGCGCGCAAGGGGAAGCGCTGCAAAAGCTCCCGGGAGCCCGGAGACCCCAAAAACGCTGGCTCAAGAGATAGCCCGGCACTCAGACAATGCTCGCTACCGTCTGCAGACATTTCGATGCTGCAATCCCACTTTGGGGCAAGCGGCATATACCATGAGCACTGGTCGAGCACGGCAAACAGCCCTGCGCCCCAACGCCACGACTAGATCCTCTCGACGGGAGAACAGCCGCCACAGGACGAAGCCCTCAACGGAGCTGCGGTCATTCTGGACCCTCAGGGGGAGTCAAGCAGCCAGGTAAGATCAGGCCAGCGGACCTCCGTAGAGTCAGGAGTCGAAATGCCCACCGTAGCAATGGCAGCCCTCAAAGAGGACGCCCTCAGGCACTACGTCATCGCGCGCGCCATACCTCCGCTCGAAAAACCGCCATGGACGACTCCCGATCGCGAAGGATTACCGCCGTTCTTACACCTACGACCGATGAAGGAACATCCCATCGCTTACAGGAAAAATCTTGTCTATCTCACGGCGGCGGACAACAAACTGTCCTCAGAAGTCCTGAGAGCACTCGTAGAGCGAGGCTATATCCACCCCGAAAGCCTAGCTGCCCAGCAACTCGGCGTCGGTGAAGTGAGTACGGACTGCTCGGGCCTCCACATCATTGACTGATGCGCCAGAAACTACGGCGAGGAGAGGCCCATCCATAGCGACCTGCGAAAGTGCCTAAAAACGCTCAGCTGGGTAGCAACGGCCCGTAAGCTAAAGAACTTCGCCGTAGTCCGAGACCTCGGGATGCTGAGGCTGGCCGAATAGACTGTCTTCGGCGAAATATTTCTTGACGTATTCGCCGGCAAGCACATTACGGTAGTGTTATACATGAACAACCTGCCCGTTCCAGCTACGAAAAATCGGTATAAACTGATTAAACAATACGATGTGGCGGCCGCAGGAGGCCACCGCGGCACCACGAAGACGTACGCGAAAATCTGCCAAACAAACAAGCTAGTCCGCATAAAAACTCGCGCGCCACTGCTCATAAGCAACACACGTGCTTTCCCCTTCGACCAGTTGGCGCTGGACTTCTACGAGCCGTTTGAAAGGACGAAACGTGGAAACCGTTACATTCTAACGGCGTAGGATCTGCTCACCAAGTGCACCCTACTAATCCCGGTGAAGCTAGCCAACGCGGAAGAAGTCGCGCGAGCCCTCACCGAGAAGGTCATATGCGTATTTGGCCCGCCCGAGATCCGCCCCACCTGTACATCACCCGGGCCACACCAACTGCCTACCGCCATAACACTGGCGAGTCACATAGCCTCTGGAAAATCGTCCAGCGGACGGACCTCCAGCCATTCTTTGAAGCCGCGGCCCGGATCGAAGCTAGCGTCGATCGAATCATCGGCGCGTGCGACTGGAACTGCGAAAACGACACCATAGCATTAGAGAGAAGGGCGGTGGCGAGGCAGGCCGAGCGAGAGAGGGACCTGCTCCTATTAAACGAGCACCTGATCGATAACGCCAAAGACGATAAGCGCCGCGTCCGCCGCTGGTCCGGCATCGTCCCGTTCGGGTGCCCGATCCAGAAGTTCTTGTACGGCACCCTGACCGAGGACGGCGCCAAAGAGATACAGCGATCGATTCAGTCCATAGCAGGGGATACGCGCAAAACCGCAGCACTCCTAGCCGACCAGACCCAAGTCATCGAACGCGAGTTGTCGCGATTAAACTCGAGATTAGAAAACCTTGACTTAGCGACCGAAGTCAACAGGACCGCTACTAACGACAAAAAAATTGCTATCCTAAATGTCATCGTCAGCGCGAGACTCAGCATCGAGCAGCTGAGGGCCGACACGGACACCTTCGTACACGCGATTCTATTCGCCAAGAACGGCGCAATCCTCCCGCGAATGATATCCCCCGACGCGTTCTTAGAGGCAATGACAAAAGGCAACAACTCAATGTCCACTGTAAGATTCCCAATTCCCCAGGACAAGGTGTCAATCATATCGATTCTTGACATCTCTAGGATCGACGTCCTATACGTCGACGGATGCCTAGTATACTGGATTAACATACCCCTGCTCGGGTTGCAGGATTACAACCTATTCAAAGCCACCACAGTCCCGACGAGCCAAAATATCCTCGACACGCGAGTCATGGCGGCCTATATCTGGCCAGAACACAGCTACTTCGCAGTAAGTAGTTCCAATAGGACCAACATGCCGATCGCCACCGACATCGTCCCAAAACTGCGGAAAATGGACGGTGGATTTATCATTGTTAACCCAGAGCCGGCCCGAGAAATAGGAAACGATAAAAATCGCCGCGGGAAGGGAGATCAGCGATTCTTCTTCATGCGATATTCGACTGAAGCAATTGACAGGCACGTTCTGGCTGTGCTTACACAATGCCAACGCGTGGTTATTCTCCGTGAAGGGAACTGAGAAGATCCTCTTCCTCTGCACGCGCAAGGAAGAGTTAACCGACGACATCGCGGGAGTCGGCATTGTAGAACTCAGGCCAGGGTGCTCCGCTCACACAGCGGATGCCCACCTATCGGCCTCGCACACGATAACTGCATTCCTCAACGAATCCAAGTTCGAGGTGATCGAGCTCGATTTAAAGAGGATAATCTAAAGTCTCAATGAATCCGCAGGCTCCGAGGCGGAACTGTGCGAGACCATCGAGAAAAAGGCGACTAGCCGAATGGAAACACAGCAAGGGTTGCACCTCGACAGCCTGCGTGCAGGGGTGGCCCTGCACGAAATATCGGAACGGGCTAAGGATATCGCAACCCAACCCGCAAAACCACGTCCTTCGAGCTCCACCAGCTGAGCAGCGCATCCTCCATCTTCGACTATTCAATACCAGCTACGATCATCCTGCTCGTGATAATAGGGGCGGCGATGTGCCTCTGTTATCATAGACATCGCGGCGGCCCTCTCCGCCGCATGTTAAGTCAACAAGAGGAACTCATGGTCCTCGAGCAGGCTGAGCGGCTACAAGACTACAAGCTCGCAACGCGCGAAGAACAAGTATAACACTCCTAAGCGCCCCCCCCCCGCCCTTTGCCACAGAGAACATTCTCCAAGGGGAATGACGCAATAAGAAAAATAAGGAAAGACACCAAGGTAGCATTTAATATTCGTTTATTTTGTCATTTTTGTACTAGAATTACATAACATGAGCGCGCATATAACTAAATGACAACTCCATGGTGGTCAACGGACTCGACAGGGCAAGCGCCCGCCCGTCCCTGAACGAGAATCATCAAAAATTAGTTTACGTAGATTAGTAGGATACATAGGGGTGGGCCCGAAAACCGCGCACCTACATCGACGCCGCACCCCGCCGGCAGGCGAGCCTGCAGGGCGAACTTCAGAGCCTCCCCAGAGCGGCTAAAATAAAAAATCAGACCCGGCTCTCTTCACGAACCGGCAGCAGAGCTCTTGAGCCTTAATCTCTCTGTTGACAGGGAGATCTCTAACATTCGCTGTTCTGAAGTTACGGCGCGCGGAAGCCCTAAATCGAGTTCAGCGAGGCTACTGCACCCCCCCTCTCTTTCTCCGAGCGCGGAGCTTAGATCCTGCAACAATTCGAAGTCACGACGCGACCGGAGTTGTATTTAGGCGCTGCCGAAAGAACTGTGGAAGGAGATATAGGCTGTGAGAGAGTGAAATTACGCTCCGGGCCCTAGTTTCCAAGTTACAGTGCGCCGAACATAGAGATCTGCGATCACACTCTAAGCGCGCCTTAATACCGCCGTACAAGCGCAACAGTGCCAGGGACGTACCAAACGTACCTTAAAGCCCGGCCGAGTCAAGGTCAGCATAGTGACGACACCGCGAAATTCCCCACAGGCATAGCACAACATTGTATTAATTTTATCATATGATAATCAACACTTATGTACATCTTATTATTAATATTATTATTTACAATATTGCATAATTATATTCCACAATATTTTATTACATAATTACAAATAACACTATGCCATAATTAATTCAATAACTACTACTATAACTAACACAATACTTTATTCTATAATTGTCATTATTACTATATCGATACTGTAATTCGTTATTCATCAATTGCATTCAGTGTAAAGTTGAAATTCATAGAACTATATTTTCTTGCGGAATTTTTGGTCATTAGATACCAATTGAAAATGCGGAACAACAATACGTCAAAGAATTAAGTTACGAACAATGCGAATTAATTCATGAAACGGGTATTTTTAAGTATGACAATTTTCACACTATTTCGGATTTAAAAATAAATTCAACAACTACTAAAGGCATTGATTTTGCGGGAAGTGCGGCAGATAGATCGTGTTCTGGTGCGGCTTATGCAGACAATTTCGGATCATGGAATAATGTCTTTGTTCGTGGCTTAATCAAAATTACGTTGATACAAAATAATGCTAGAGTAAATTTAAAAAATGATAAATTAACACTAAATTCTGCAGTAGTTTGTAAGTTTTCAATTAAAAATTGTATGGATATGCAGGGGGAAATACGTTTTGGTATGTTTTACCAGAAGGAAAATGTTTTGAAAACTCATATGAAGTTTTGTTTAAAGGTATAGCGATAAAATATTTTAGTAAGGATAGTAAGGAAATAGTTTATGCGGTAAATGCAAATGAAATTACATTTGCATTAGCTACAAAAAACGTAGAAGTTCATTGTAATAGAGAATTAATTCGCACAGAGCATCCAAAATTGTTCATTGCAGAAATAGATAATAGTTTAAATAAATATTTTTTTTATTTAGATAAAGTAAATGGAGAAGTAGTTAATAGAGTTAATTTAGATTTGTTCACTTATGTAAATTCTAAGTTTGTATATGTAGAAAGACATTTAAGGGGTTATCACAGTGTTAAAACCTGAAAAAAACGAAAAATTGTTAGTGTTGTAAAAAATTAATAGATATATAAGTGCTCTAAAAACTATATTTTTGCTTTCATATACAAGTACTATACATCACTTTTATGCATAAATAATATGCAAAAAGTGAGTGTAACATTTAAAAACAATTAAAGGAATTGTTTACCAAAAATCATGATTTTCATCACTTTTGTTTGCTTGTCGCATGGTTCTGATGGAACCGTACCATCAATTCGAATGAATCAAATGCAAAATAATACTCCAGACAGTCAATATAAACTCCCATCTTGCTGAATTGCACCCGTATACCTAAAAGCAAAAAATAAACCAACAAAGAAAAAGCTCATTATGAACACAATTATTACTAATTAGTTTCCAATACTTATCTGAATAATTTTTGTATTCTGCAGAAGCTCTTGCACTTTTACAACACCACTGAGGTTATAAGCATTGTTACAGCAGCTAGCAGACTAACTGCACTGATCTAGTGTCTTGGATGAAAAACAGCTGTTTGGCTGCTTTCTGCTGCTTTACAGAAAATTCTACTATACCGATCAAACAGTAATCTTCATTCTCGACCAGACGCTGTGAGGTACAACCTGTTCGAGTGGCAAATTTAAATTTGTTGAATGCCTTTACTTTAACGCATTGAGTTTATTAACATAAAATCACACATAGAAAAATTAATTTTACGGATTTTATTTATTTTACGGAAATAATTTCATAACTCTTGAGAAAAAAACGGTTTGTAAAACGGTTTTTAAGTCGTATTTTCAGTAAGATTTTTAATGAAATAACTCTGTAAAAAGTGTGGTAGAACAATCCTTTTCACAAGTTTGGCCTAATTAAAATATTTAAAAATCACGATTTTTCAAAAATTTACTTGAAATAGATTTATCAGTTTTTTGTCGATATTTTCAAGGCAAATTTTTTTAGCAAAAAACAGCTTTCAGGACCATATTCTACGGACTATTAACTGTGAAGAAAGTGAATAAAAAAAAATTAATATTTTCAAAATTTTAACACTGTCATAACCCCTTAAGAAATCAAATTAATGATTTATATATTAATTTAATGACTGAAAAATGCGAGCTTGAGAAAAAAGTAATTCAAAATTCCCTGTCTTTGGCCACTATTGCTCCTGATGAGTTTGCTTATAACATTATGAAAAGACCAGGTTATTTGGCAAAAGTTGCGGGAGAAGTTGTACATTTAATTAAGTGTGTACCAAGATCGGTGATAGTATTACATACGAAAGAGTGCTTTAATCATTTACCAGTTTCGGTTGGAAATGAAACATGGTTTTTGACACCAAAAACACACATATTAATTAAGAAAAGTACTAGAGTAGATTGTAATACAATTGTACCAACATATTATGAAGTTGATGGAACTTGGATTAAACTTACACCAAAACCAACAGTATCGATTTCCCCAAATGTTATCAAACCAGATACTCATTTGGGATGAAAATTTCAAGTTGTGAAAGATTTGGCAATAAACGGTATTTACTCACAAGCGGACCTGGATAAATTACAGGAACAGTTAATGTTTCCTATGGAAAAAGCACAAATTTTGAATGTAATTGCAAAAGACATGGCTGGTGATGTAACAGGTGGAGTTACATTGTCAGAAAATACGTTAACAAGTATTGCAGAAAGTACTTGGAAAAAAATATTTTAAAAGCTTACTACATGGGGATCCTTTTCATCAGGAATTTTCATGATTATAGTAATACTACACATTTGCAAATTGATAATTGGCACTATAATAAGAGGATATGCTTTACATGCAGTATATGGATGGTCTATTAGACTATGTGGAGCTGTTTTCAGTTCTTTAACCCATTTATTCATTTCTATGGGAAATACAGAAAAAATGACGAATTATGCAAAATCAAGAAATTATAAAGAAGAAAAAGAAGACGAGTTAAAAGAAGTTAAAGTTATATCGCGAAATTCTCAATCTATGGAAGTTGACACATCATTTACAACAGCAACTCCTTTACCATCTATTCCTAATACACCGCCTTGTATTTATCCATCTAATACAAAATCTCAAAATTCTATAAATGTTTCTCAGAGCTCGAATTTAGATATTTTTTCATTGGATTTACGGTAGTTTTTATTGTTTAAATGTTAGTTAATTATTTCATAAATGTCTTACATTATCTAGGGCCCCGAGGGAACTACATCTAACGATGTAGTGTATTCATCTTTATACGTATTTTAAATAAGGATTTAATTTATTTTATTTTATGTATTTATTTGTAATTTAGAAATAAGACGACAATATCATGTTATCATCTAATATTTAAATTTTTTGTACTTAGAAACTAATTGTAAATTTTGAATTTTGAAAGTTAAGAATTTTATTGCAATTTCATTGCAATATCTTGGGCCCCGAGGTGTAACGTCCTACGACGTTATTCGTTTTTAAATCTATTATTTACAAATTTTAAACTATTTTTCAAAATTCAAAACATCAAGATCATTACGATGTTGATTTCGAAACATTATATTTTGAACGCGCGCTGTAATTGAGTAACACAAATCAGCAGTGTAACTTATTCGGCAATCGTCATACTGTAAAATGATTATTAAGCATTATACATTAAGAGTGGGTCAACGTATTCGGGCTTTAAAAGAGTTGAATTGGCCTCATTTTAATTAGTCTCGTGTTTAAGTCCGAACTCCGTACCTCGCGGTTCGTCAATTTGCGGAGATTTTTATTGTACTTTCAAGTACTCAATTGTGAATTTAAGAAGCAAATATATTTTCAATCATATTCGAAAAGAAAACTGTGAGTGCATCATTTCAACAACCTATCACCTATTATCCTAATAAGACGAGCAAGCAGAGAGAAAAAGACGAGGATAGCAGAAGTAGCAAAATAAAACAAGTGAAGTCAAATAAATACACTAAAAGTACATATCGGAGCGGGTAACGAGTCTAAACCCAGCCACTAGTAACAATTCTATACGCGCTCTCAATAAATAATTGAAAATACTTCATGCTCTCAAATACATGTCCTACCTATGAGGTGAGAGTGTAGGTGGGACATAACAGCATTTACTTTGTAAAGAAAGAAATTACGTTTATATGAGCTCTGCACAAGCCTTTGTAAAGCATCAGCGGCTGCTATCGAAAAATGCACCGGATGCAGCATCAGCAAAGAACAACGCTGGCTTTGAAATCCAAATTTAATTGTCGAGGTTTCATCTAGAGTCTATACAATACATAAAAGGAATTATAAATATAATAAATCAATCGTATTACCAAGGGCGTAAGATGATTTTTATGTTTTTATGATACTGTGACATAAACTCACACCTATGCGGCTCGCTATACTTGTGCTCTAATCTCACAGTACCAAAATGAACTGATAGTGGAAAATGGAGCCGTGGTAGCAGATATATGCTAGTTAGTGCTATAAAATATTGTATGATATGCTTATGACAAACTGTTCATTATGGCACGACTCTAACTTGCTACCTTGCTACGCTCGTGCGCTTATCATGTCGTGCCGTAAAGTACTATTTATGCCATCAGCATCATAATATACCATTTTTTTAATTTTTTCAAACCTAAAAATCGCAACTTCGTTAGTGACTTTCACATTATAGTAGCATAAAATATCGTATGGAACTGGTACGTAAAGGGTTTCTTTCCAAGATCTGTTACAGCACTCGCCTTTGATTCATGTCGCAATCTCTCGTTTCGGAAATAAACCGTTTCTGTACCCGTAGCATAATATACTATTACGTAATAAATTTTTAGGAAGCTTTGTAAAGAAAAACTTTATTAATTACAAATTATGATAAATAATCATTGTAGAATTTGTGGCACGGTAGGACGGTAGTGAGGAGAGAAACAGTGGGGCGCGGGTGCACGCGGCCACGGTGCTCACAGCGAGAACGGGGATCCGCGGGGACACGGTAATGACCGCGTTCGTTGTGTCCGCGTTCACCATTCGTTCTACGGGTGGATGCGGCACGTCGTTATCCTACTCTCCTCTCCTCTCTTCCCCTGTTCTTCAAGGCTTCACGTCTCGTCTATTTTTTGTTAAGGGCGCCTTGATCGCCTCTTGCACTCTGGGTCGCGGGCTAGATCTAAGGAGGGGAAATGTACAAAATAAGAACACGCTCGATTTAAAAAGACATAACTCAATTGTTTATTGAAGTCAAAGATGAAAGGGGTATTCAGATACTATTCTGTCACGGACGTACGGCTCGTCCTCGGGCAAGATCTCCATCTCTAAACGCGGTCCGGCTCTATCGCGGGCAGTAGTTCTCGATGAAAATTGTATTGTAACGACTCTACCTGTCTTTAACTGCTCTGCTCGTCCTCACATTCTACTATACCTCGAACCATGTGGGAGCGCATGCGAAAAGAAAATAATACTTTCAAGTTTGGTGAGCACACGGGGGGTGGGAGATTTTCTCTGCCTTTACTTCTCTGCTCTGCACTTGTCCATTGCCCAATGGATATTCTCTCGATGCTCGATGGACACTAACTGCTCATCACCGTTCGGCGCCTTTACAAGTTTGCGGCATCTGTCTCCATCTCGCTCACACTCATACGTTTTCCGTTGGATCGCTCGCATCATCCAATCAAAGTATCACACTCAACCACACAATACAGCAGACTGACGCTCTCGTGCACTTTCGCTTATTTCTCTTGTAGGCGCGCCAAATACAAATATGTCATTTACTTATGTCTGGCTTTAAACTCATTACATTTGCAGATTACAGCTGATTACGGTACGGCACGCTTACACTATTTCATGTCGCTCGCACGCGCGCTGTGGATCCAGCTGTAGTCCTCCACTTATTGCCAATAGCATGCACTCTTCGGCACGCTGTCTCCACTCTCTCGTATCTGTCTATAAGCACACTCTCCTGTATACTATCGCCGTCCATCTCACAATAATTCGTTGGTTGCTAGCTCACCAACATGGCGGCAGTCGCTCGCGCGCATTCGCCTCTTTGCTCATATGATTCGTCTTGTGTCTCCCTCTCTCTCCTGCTCACGCTGACTCGTCGCTGCGCTGTAGTTTCCTATCTCTCTCTTTCTCACGCGCTCGACTCGTGCTGCTGCTGCTCAGCTGTACGCTGCTGTCGCCGCCGCGTCGCCTTTCCTTCTCTCTCTAGCTCATGCTTTACGGGCTGTCTGCTATTTAGTCTGAGAGTCCTAGGATTTTACCAGGAAGTTCGTGCAAGAGTTTATTTGGTAGCTGAAATATGTTAGTAGTCACTTACTGAAAATAGCCTTAAAGTCTCGACTTCGAACCCGATCGGGAACATTGTTATTATTGCAAAATAAGTTACCAAAATGCATTTTTTTTTCAGTTTTTCTTGATTAACTTTTTTGTTGATCAATTTACGCAAAAACAGGTAGGGATAAAAGTTGATCAGCATTGAATTTTCTATAAGATACAAATATTCCGAAATGCAAAATTAATGTTTTTCCCGGCTAAATTATTAA
Organism: Philotrypesis tridentata; assembly: GCA_018906965.1. Lineage (NCBI taxonomy): Eukaryota > Metazoa > Arthropoda > Insecta > Hymenoptera > Pteromalidae > Philotrypesis > Philotrypesis tridentata. Next base: position 71,228 of record JACCIB010000263.1, read on the forward strand.
ATAAAAATTTTTTTTTTCAATTTTCATATTGCCATGGTTTCTGTAAAATATGATCTTTATTTATCGGATTAGCCCTCAGAAATGACTTTTAGTACAGACAACGTAAAAATTGAATCCCGGTCTCGATATCTTAAAATGGCGTCTTGTTGCAAAATTATTTAGCCGAAAAGTTCAAATTGATGTCCAATTCGATTCAGGAACGATAATTGAATCAAACTATGTTTAATCGACAGCTTACGATGTAATTAACAAACAGTAAAAATAAATTTTTTTAATATTAATATTTAGCAACATTTCTAATCTAAAATTTTTTATTTGGGCCAATTTTGGAGTTAGAGAATCGCAGCAAAATGCATCTTAAAGTACATAAAAAAACCTGAGTTTTCATATAAATTTTGTTAAGATCGGACCAATAGGAGCCGAGATACAAAATTTTTTTCAACCGACGATTACTCCGAAACTACTTAATATTTCTAGTTGAAATTTGGCACAGTGCTTGCTGATTTCATACTCTGAATGATTACATTTTACCCAATAGCTCCACATGCTTTAATTCGTCTAAAACGACTGACGAAAAATATGAAGTCAGCGCGCGCGGCCGCACCGCTGCTCCGGCCGAGCGGCACGGTGGTGGGGGAAAATCCGCGCGGCGGCGAACAGAATTCATTTAACGTCATACTAATTAAGTTATCATTGACACCATGCAAATACAACAAATTAATAATTCTTCTGAAAAAGAATTTTTTTTGGCTACATACACAACCTTTATACGCATGCATTGTACTGCTATAATCATAAAAATATTTAAATTTATCATATAAAGGTTGGGTTGCGCAATATATGCGATTAAAGGTTGTGTATGTAGCCAAAAAAAATTCTTTTTCAGAAGAATTGGTAATTTGTGATATTTGCATGATGCCAATGATAATTTAATTAGTATGACGTTAAAGCTGAGAAAAAAACACATTAAATGAAAAAAAAATTTATTCCAATAGTAGCTTTGGTTACCGAGATAATCAAATTGCAACTAAGGTGTATGAATTCTGTTCGCCGCCGCGCGGATTTCCCCCCACCACCGTGCCGCTCGGCCGGAGCAACGGCGCGGCCGCGCGCGCTGACTTCATATTTTTCGTCAGTCGTTTTAGACGAATTAAAGCATGTGGAGCTGTTGGGTAAAATGTAATCATTTAGAGTATGAAATCAGCAAACACTGTTCCAAATTTCAACTAGAAATATCAAGTAGTTTCAGAGTAATCGTCGGCTAAAAAAAATGTTGTATCTCGGCTCCTATTGGTCCGATTTTAACAAAATTTATATGAAAATTCAGGTTTTTTTATGTACTTCAAAATGCATTTTACTGCGATTCTCTAACTCCAAAATTGACCGAAATAAAAAAAATTTTTTATTAGAAATGTTGCTAAATATAAATATTAAGAAAATTTATTTTTACCGTTTGTTAATTACATCGTAAGCTGTCGATTAAACATAGTTTGATTCAATTATCGTTCCTGGATCGAATTGGACATCAATTTGAACTTTTCGGCTAAATAATTTTGCAACAAGACGCCATTTTAAGATATCGAGATCGGGATTCAATTTTTACGTTGTCTGTACTAAAAGTCATTTTTGAGGGCTAATCCGATAAATAAAGATCATATTTTACAGAAACCATGGCAATATGAAAATTGAAAAAAAAAATTTTTATTTAATAATTTAGCCGGGAAAAACATTAATTTTGCATTTCGGAATATTTGTATCTTATAGAAAATTCAATGCTGATCAACTTTTATCCCTACCTGTTTTTGCGTAAATTGAGCAACAAAAAAGTTAATCAAGAAAAACTGAAAAAAATGCATTTTGGTAACTTATTTTGCGATAATAACAATGTTCCCGATCGGGTCCAAAGTCGAGACTTTAGGGCTCTTTTCAGTAAGTGGCTACCAACATATTTTAGCGATAAAATAAACTCTTGCACGAACTTCCTGGTAATATGCTTTTGAACTCCCTGACTCCCGGACTAATTTGACTGGCTGCACTTCTGAAAACACCACCGAGTATAAGACATAGTTGTCTTAATCGGGTTGTGTCCAGGCAAGCACCTTTCAACGGGATCCCCGTCACATTACCCCTCCCAAACCTTTCATAGCATTATGAGACTTATAGCACTGAGAGTTATAGCAGCGGAGATTGGAAGAGAAACGGGTGGTATGGAATATTGTGGCTATAGAGAAGAATGAAAAAAAATTTTCGGGCGTGAGATTCCGGACGAGGTGGCCTGTTCAAGACGGCGTATTGTCGCTCTCTACGGACCGTTATCTCCAGCTGCAGAGGCGTTTGGAGCACCAGGTCGCTGACCGAGTCCGGGTTCTCGTCCGCTCAGTTCGTCGTAGTAGTATTATTTCCAGGGGAAACGTACCGTTTAAGGTCGCTTACGTGGACCTTAGCAACATTCCTGCTTTTTCCGTCGACTGGCACTAACACGTAACGTACACGGACCCTATCACAAAATTTTAAATCTCATTTTACGTATTTTCCAATTAAATAAAGCTATGCATAGGGAGTTAACATGCATATAGTCATGTGTATAACATTATTTCAAAATTTATTAATTTCTTTATATTTTTTATTCGCGTTACAAGTTGGCATGATGCGCGTTCGTATTAGATATATGAGTAAAAGCTCCAACTTGCAACATTCATATCAACTATTTAAATAATAAATTTATGAAAATAAATGCTCGTATGAGATTCTTTGATTATGAAACTATGTAAAACGCAAAAAATCTGGTTGCGGTTCGTTAATTTCAATTTCGAAAACATCGTTGAAAGATTGAGAAAAAACACAGCGTGCGCGCGAGAATCGAGTCGAGAGACACGGCTAAGCTTGCCTTCGGAGTGGAGATTATATTTTTCACTTTTTCGACAAACTTCTTAAATATGTAAGAAATAGACATTTTACATGCCGAATATTATTTTCTGAGGCACTTTTGCTATATAAATTTGTAACGTACATGATCGTTAGTTCATCATTTTCGAGTCATGTATAGCTTTTAGGATCAATCATTAATTAATATTGTAAAAATAGCAACAAAAGCGTAAAAGTCTCGCGACCAGCATATTTGTATGCGAGTTATTTTGTTTCCCGGAGCTTGTCATTAGCAACAAACCATTATCTACTGTTTGTTAAGCATCGATAAACATTCGTATATTTTTTTTTTGGCGAAAATTGATTGTGAATAGCATCAAAACATGTAAATTAAGTTTCTGCATATAACAGTATATCTATAGCGACATTGGCGCTCGGATGAGTGGAGGGGAGAACTCGCGGCTTCAGCATCGGAGCAGTTCTGCTCACCTGTATAAAAGAGCGAGTGATTCCGGGAAGAGTATTAATTCTTCCTCTTAAGCTGGACCTAGAAGGAGCAATAAGTCTCCTAACTAGCGGAAGCATAGAGGGAAGCGCTGGCGCTTCGGAGAGCCCTAGATGTGGAGCATTGAGTCTCCAACATGGGAATCCGATTAAATGCGATATAACGGCGATTATTCTACGGCCATGTACGAGGCTATGATTTCAATAAAAAACAAAGTCTTCTAAGAAAAATTTTTTTTTTCTAAGTCCCTTCACATAGCGAGATGCAAAAGTCCTACACTGAGCAAGTCAGACTGAGCGCTTGCATATCCCTTATTATGCGCTGGACTACCCTTAGACTCAATACGTGGTCTAAGAGGGAAAAGGCGATTTTTAAAATAAGAATAATAATAAAGAAATTAAATAAATTCTAGTAAGACGCAAACACATAGCATTGAGACTGTGTTAAGTGCTCACGCCTTTTTTGCTTCCTGATTACCTCGAGATCCAGTGTGTGATCTCGGATGGAAAGGGATTTAAAATTAAAAATAAATTTTGTTTTTTCAACTCGATTGTTCTTTACCAGGCATTGCGTCTTGCTAGTACAATAATTCAAAACTGCTGAGCCGTATTAACTTGAAAATTCTTATATTATCCCCCTAAGTGACTGGCTTGATAACATATATTATCTATATACATTGAACAGATCATATCGGAATGGAATTTTTTTGCCATGCCTGGTTAGGTCACTCTAATGCATATATTGCTGTTCATAAATAAATTCTACGTTAGCAGCTGAATCGCTTTAAATACATCTTACCTGAAAAGCTATAAATTTGGAATATATTTAATAGATGTTAACTATAACTTGTTTGTTAAATGTATTGCATTGCTTTAAAAAGTAGTGAAATCTCCCCCCCTCCCTCCACCCCAAAAAAACCATTTCAAGTTAAAAGGTTGGCAAGTATAAGGTTGTTTCTTCATTTAAATTATAGAATAATTTTCAAACACTCCACAATCCTTATATAGCCAAAATTCAAAGTGTTTGTTCTATCATCCAAATTAAAGGTTTTTAAACTCGCCATAGCCCTTCTAACCCCTTGACAAGACTTTATATGTTAACACATCAACTTGGAAAATCTAAATCTCTCATCAATAAAATATATGTATGTACGTAAACCGCTGCGTATTAAGGGTCCATTGAACAGATAACCATTCTTTTAGTATCACTTCACTACCTTTGATTTTACGAAAATTCTAATTTTAATTTTCAGAAAAGAAAATTGTGATATCAATAAATAAATTGGCAAGTTTCTTTTATGAAAAACCAATCGTGTTGAAATAAATAAATAAATAGCGTATAAATACGAAAAATAATATTATTTAATATTCTATACCGATACCATTCTGCAGCAAGAAGTTGTAAAGATTCTATGTGTAGGCTTTTGAATAAATTGTTATTTTTATTCCTATAAAGCGATTACATTGAAGAATCAACATACAATAATGCTATTGTAGTTTATAATATTAAATGCAGTTACCATCAAATATACCTTTCTTTAGGGTTGCCTTCCACTTCGTGGATAAGTAAATCGCAAAAGATTATACAACATGATGCAGTGAGACCGTGTTGAAATTCTTTAATGGAAAAACTTCCCGTCCCGTCTTATCATAGATAATCGACGAATTACTAAATGTCATTGTAATCAACAATATACTATAAAATATCAAAATATAAGTGAACTGACCTTTCTATTTTCCTGTATAAATGTACAACTTTAAATACATGTTAAACTGTGAGAATAGTGGCCTCAAATGATAATAGGAATTTTTTTTAAGTAAGTATAGAACTAAAACTAAACCTATGAACTCTGACTATTTTTCAACGTCATTAATTTCTTAAAAATTAAGCTTACAATTATCACGAAATTTTCTATTTTTGAATTCAGAAATTGGTTACTTACTTTGATTAAGCAGAGGTGTAATTTGAAAATGTATCCATCGTTATATACAATAGGACGGGACGGCAAGTTCTTCCAGCAAAATATTTTAACACGGTCTCACTGCATCATGTTGTTTAATCTTTTAGGCTTTACTTATCCACGAAGTGGAAGGCAACCCTAAAAGAAAGGTCTATTTGATGGTGACTGCATTTAATATTATAAACTACAATAGCATTATTGTATGTTGGTTCTTCAATATAATCGCTTATAGAGATAAAAAAAAACAATTTATTCAAAATCCTACACATCGAAGTCTTTACAACTTCTTGCTGCAAAATGCTATCGGTATAATATATTAAATAATTTTTATTCTACATATTATTTTTCGTATTTATACGATCGTTCATTTATTTATTTCAACACGATTGGTTTTTTACAATAGAAACTTGCCAATTTATTTATTGATATCACAACTTTCTTTTCGTTAGTTCAAGTTAGTGAAGTGATACTAAAAGAATACGAAGCGGTTTACGTACATACATATATTTTATTGATGATAGATCTAGATTTTCCAAGTTGATGTGTTTCAAACATATAAAGTCTTGTCAAGAGGTTAGAAGGGCTATGGCGAGTTTTAAAACCTTCAGTTTAAATGATAGAACAAACACTATGAATTTTGGCTACATTTAGTAATACATCGATTATTTATGATAGTGTAAAGTCCCACGATTGATTTATTAATTATCGATTTCGATGTGTATAACGGTGACTCGTGTGCGTGTGTCTGAGTACGCTGACGGTGGATATATTGCAATATGCTAGCCTGGTGTGCTGGTTGAGCGATGGTATGACCGGGATTCGGGTGTTTTAAATTCTCATATGTATTATCGCGTTATTACTTTTGTAATCCCTCTTTCGGTGGCGAGTGTTGATTGGCCACGGGTATACCTACAATTTAGTTATTCAGCTACTGCGTTGATTGGGGGGTCGAGTTTTTATAAACTCTCGACTCGATCAGCGCAGGGCCTTTCACGACCAGACCAGGTATCGGTGTGCGTCTAACCTCGTCATTACGACTTGCCGCTGAAAACGAGCAGTCTACTTGGAGCTATTGCAGAAGAATCTATCAATCGGAGGCCTAGAAATCTATCGAACTCTGCAGACAAGCTGGCATATTTGCTCCGGTCAAAGGTACATCTTAACTGCAGTACACTGCGACGAAAAGACTGCCAAGCATATCTGGCCTGAGTGGGTTAAGCCGCAACTTAGATAAGTTTAAAACCTGCCACGACAAGCTCGTGTAATTATAAGATAGTTACACTCGCACTAGAAAGATGGACGCTTCAATCAACGGCGCGTGTTATAAACGTAAGTTAAAAAATAACACTTTATTCAGAACTGGCGTAGAACCATAATAAACGAAACTAGACTAGAAAAGGGCGTTTGTAAGAGTGATTGAATCCTTATGTACTTCCATAGATATCTGTCTGAATGCTCAAATAAAAAAAGATAACAAAGAATAAAATAATAAGATGTTGAAATGACTCTATCGCTCGAAAGTACGGTTGGGTTTAATAGAAAAAAGACTATCATTCTCCTCGAGCCACAAAATTAATTTTCGATTACAGGCTCTACACTGCATATTCTCACACGGTGAGATCTGTATGTAGCGAGGCCTTACAAAAATTTGTCGGACAAATTTATTTATTTATTGAAATACGATTGGATTTTAGAAAATAAGCTTGCCAATTTATTTATTGATATCACAACTTTCTTTTCTGAATAAAAATATAATGTACCTGAAGTTTCCATCGTTGGAACCCACGAAAATTATTTTTTTTTTTTTTTTTGTAATCCGCTTTTTGGCCACCGAAACTTGCTGTTTCGGTTTCTAAGAGTGTTTATACACGAATTTTAAACAATCTAACGCTAAATACTGCCCCCAGAGGGCGGTGCCATATACTACTAATGTTACCCAGCATATATCAGTATGTAATCGAACTTTCACAATAAACACAAAGACATTCGCCAAAATATTTTTGTAGTTTTTGTTTTTTAAAGTATATTAGAAAACACACTCTCATGAATTTTTATTTCAAAATCTGAGGTGATATACTTTGAGAAAATGGCGCTCGAACGAGCCCGTATAGGCCATGTGTATAACGCGGGAGCCTTTGCCGAATTTTTCGCACTGTAAGCAAAGTATATCACCTCAGATTTTCAAATGAAAATTCATGAGAGTGTGTTTTCTAATGTACTTTAAGAAACTGCAAAAACATTTTGGCGAATGTCTTTGTGTTTATTGTGAAAATTCGATTACATACTGATATATGGTGATTAACATTAGTAGTATATGGCACCGCCCTCTGGGGGTAGTATTTAGCGTTGGATTGTTTAAAATTCGTGTATAAACACTCTTAGAAACCTCAACAGCAAGTTTCGGTGGCCAAAAAGCGGATTACAAAAAAAAATAATTTTCGTTAGTTCCAACGTTGGAAATTTCAGGTACATAAAATATATGAATTTTTATAAAATCAAAGTTAGTGAAGTGATACTAAAAAAATGGTTGTCAGTTCAATGAACCCTTAATAGTCCGGGCGTCAGGGAGTTCAAATGTGGAATATCATTGAGTTTCTTCTAATTTTATTTTTATGATTGAAATATGTTATTGGTAACTTACTGAAGATAATCCTAAAGTCTCGACTTCGGGCCAGGTCGGGAACATTGTTATTATTGCAAAAAGAATTCCAAAAATGTACTTAATTTTTAGCATTTCGCGAATAACTTTTTTGTAACTTATTTCACGTAAAAAAAGATAGAGATAAAAGTTGTTAAGAATTGAATTTCATATTAGATACATGTATTCCCGACCGCAAAATTAATTTTTTTAGTCGTTAAGTTGTTAAACGAAAAAAATTTTTTTTTAATGTAATGTAGGGGTGTTGTGCTCGGAGCAAGTCGGCCAAGTTTGGAGTAAGTGCCTTTATTCAATCAGAGAGCTCTGCTCTGTCTCGGAGTCGCCGGTGATCTGCCTGCGAAGCCTCCGATGCGACCCGTCGCATCAAGCAAGCCCGTCGCATCGTGCAAGCTTGCACTTTGTGCGTGAGAACGCTCCGCGCGAGGTGCTACCTCAGCTTCGCCGGCGGTCACCTGATCCCGAAAGCTCGTACGTGACACGTCCAGCGACGCGAGGGCAGCGTCCTCGCACCCCAAAAAAACGGGCAAGCGTGGAGGCGCGCAGCCGAGGCGCGCAGGTGTATGAATGTTTGTGAGTGTGTGTGTCCAGGATGCCAGCGAGCGTAGCTCGCGCGCGCAGTTGCGCTATTGGATTTCTATTTGTTTCTTTTTGTTTATGTATTTTTACTAGTTGTGTGCGTTATGTGTATGAGTGTGTGTGTGTGTGTGTATGTGTGTATTTGTTGAAAGTAGAAAAATTTGTTAGTTGTTTATTTTACTATTACTATACTTATTGCTAGGTTAGTTATTTTTTCGTACATGCGTATTGTATTTTACGCATTTATAGCATTAATTTGCTGAAAGAAAAAAAATGAAAAAGATCAGTATTGATATATTGGTAGCTTATTTACTAATTTACTACTAGGCTATTATCTATTTGTTCGCGTGAATACGTTGGATTACTCATACGACTTGGCATTAAATTGTAATTTTCATTCGGTCACTGAATATTATTTGCTCCTGCTTAGCTCGTTTGAGCCGCAGTCTTCGCCCGTTATCGCGCTGAGCTAGCGCGATGTAGCCCTTATCGCCCTTTGCCCGGCTGCAGCATCCGACGACGCTCGCTCGATCGTCCTAATCGCGCATTCTTTTGCGCGCTCGAAGGAGTTAATCGCCGATTATCCGTCAGTGCGTCGATCGCTCCCGCCGACGCAACGTCTCCACGACTCATTCGCGCGCGATTTTCGGGGTTTTGTGCTGTGATCGTGGCAGTGATTTGTGGTTTTTTGTGCTGTGCCACCTGCTCTCCCTGTACCATGGCTGATTCGCGGGATCCGCGGCATCGCGGTGGGCGCCGTGTCGCCACGACCCGCGACCTCGTGGCAGATCTGATGCGCGAAGGAGGTCTGATTATTGCGTGGACTGGTGGATTACTGGTGGACGCGGTTACGTGCACGTGACGTGCCAGCGTGAGTCCTATCTCCTCACCGGCAACCGGGCTTGTGAAGCCCTCGCCTACCGACGCTGCGCTAAGGTAAGACTTGATGATCTCTTTTTTGCTTCTCTCCCTTTCTTTAAGTTTTGTGGGATTAGATCCCTGCGCGTTGGTGCCCTTTGCGTTGGTGGTTTTTCCTCGCTCTCGCGTTTCCACGACATATATATGTCTCCGGCGCTCGCGTGATTTTAGTTTTAAATTTAGTTTTAAATTTAGTTTAAAATTTTCGCGTTCGTGCGCTCGTTTTTATCCGCGCATTTTGCTTCTGCGCGTACGCGCGTCTCGAGGTTTTCCGGGAAATTTTGCGTTTGTGGGCACGCGTCTGCTCAAAAAATTTTTGAATTTTACGTGTGCGCCAATTCGTGATTTTTGTGCTCATGCGAGCGTATTGTTTTGATAAATTTTTGGGTTAATTTTCTCTATGTTTTTCTCGATTTTCCGTTCGAATTTTTGCTTTTTATTTTTTTGTACGCATTTTCCGTTTGAATTTTCACGATTTCGAAATTTTTCCGGGATGTTTTCGCGTTCCTCTTAATTTTTTGTAGGGACGAAAAGTTGATTTTCCGCCCGTTTTTCCGTGATTTAATAAAATTATTTTTCGCTGACTTATATATGGGCACTTCCTAAAAAAAAATTTTTCGCGCGCCCATATGCGCACTTCCCAAAAAAATTATTAAAATTTTCGCGCTTGTATATAGGCGTTTCCCAAAACAAAATTTGAAAAATTTTCGCGTTTCTATACAGGCGTTTCCCAAAAAAAATTCGAAAAATTTTCGCTCGGTTGTATGATTAATTTTGAAATAGAATTTCTTGTGTGCGTATATATAGGCACTTCCTATAAAAAAATTGACGAATTTTGTGCTCGCTATATGGCTATTTCCGGAAAAAAAATTTTGAGTGCGTGTTCGTGTTACCCTTTTTTTCTCTTTATTGCGTGACTTTTCAACCCGATCCAATTTTCCCTTCCAGACTATTCAGATGGTGTACCATACGACCGTGCCTAGCGAGTAACCGTGGTGGGGGAAGAACTCCGCGGGTTCCCTGCCGTATTTCGTTGCCGCTGGCTATGTGTATCGGTACGCGGTCTGCTGTCCGGAGCACAGATACGTAAGTTTGTTGCGTTTGTCTTTCCGGAGTGCGCTCGCGGCTGCTATACATTTCCTTCGATTTTTCAGCTCGGTACCCGAAGTGTGGATGCGACCGGTATGGCGCGGGCGACGCCACCACGGAACGTCCAGTATGCGGAATTTCCGTTGGGTGAGCTGCGGCTCATACATGAACAGGAGTGCCCCGGTCGGTAGATAGGTTCACCCCCCGTCGATTTTGGCACTCACTCTCTGAGTTGCGTTTTGACCTTATTATTTTTCCAGCTTGTGAATACGGTCGTTTCGAACACCGGGCCAGCCGGGAGCCTTCTCCCTAGGAGCTGGTTGTTGCCGCTCGACCGCGACGCCGCGCCCATCGTGGGACACCTGGCTGTTGATGGCTGTGAGCAGGGAGCCATCTTCCAGGCGCCCCTGGCTTGCCCCTATCATGGCCGGTTTGGGGTTCTCGCCGTCCGGATCCGGCACCCCGACGGTGAATTGATTGACGCCGCCTCACCGCTCGCCGTCGCTCCGCCGTGAGCTCTCGCGGCACTTGTGGTGCGCTCGCGCCTCTCCCTTGAACTACTTTTCCCTATTTTCTATTTTTTTTATTCTTATACATATATAATCCTAACGAAGGAGGAGAGGTAGTGAAATAAAATAACAAAAAAGACCCTTCACCTTATGATTTCGATACCCGTTTGTTACTATTGGCCTTAGTATTTTCCATTTTATTCCCTTATTTTATTCATTATTTTAAGTTATTATTCTATTTGATATATATAAAAAAAGTGGTGGGTTTATACACTTGCAGCCTTAGAGGCCTAGCAGGTGTTTTTTTTTGTACCTTTATTTGTATTCCACATTATTTTTTCACATTATTTCTCCTTTCTTTCTCTTCCTTAACCCCCATATACTTTTTAGTCTGGGAAGGCTTCTCCGGTGAGGACATGTTTCAGACGCACACCTTGCCGGTTAAGCCGGCACTCTCTGGCCCCGGAAGGCCATCGGGTCCACCTTCCCAGGGTAGCTTACCGGAGAAGGACCTTTTTTCAAAGTCCAGCTCCCCGTCGGTAAGGCCAACGTTCCCTGCCTACTGCATCGGATCGGCTACCCCGTGATTTCTATATTACCCCCAGAGTCCCTAACACTGTCTCGCAATTCCGCCCAGGTTATTCGCCTGTGGGGCAAGGGAAAACCTGGAATGACGCTGAAGGAACATTCCAGGGAAAAACCCGCCCCGAGACAGCCGGGGTACAGGGTTCTTTTCCCGCCGAAAAAACGTAACTCAGAAAAAATCCGAGTTTTTGTTCTCGCCGGGAATCGAACCCCGACCCCTTGAGCGGTGTTGCCTGTGCGCCTAGCACGCTAACCGCGCAGCCAACACCGCTCGCTCTATTTGATATATATATCTATGTATATAATTATATATGCACCGGCGGTTTACTGCATTTCTGGCGACCCATCACGGAGGTAGGTAAGATGATTTTAGTTGAATTTTAGGCCTGCTGTGGCCCTGGACTCCGCCCCGTGACGCGGCGAGCCTGCTCAAGAGCTATAATTGACTCTTGTTGTTTTATTATGCGGTCAATTGGGCTCCCCCTGCAGCGGCGGTAGATCATAAATCCGCCTAACCCGAAAATTACCAACGCACCGATGACGCTCGAGATCGACAGCCCGAAAATTGATGTACTGCTGCTTAAAAGATGTAGCTTTCCGGCTGGCGATCTCGTTTGCCCTTGCTGCGATCTCGTGCAGCGCTGCGCCTGTGTTTAGGCTCTCCGAGTCACCACTAAGTTGTTTATCGGCTCGGCTCGCAGCCTCCGCCTCTATGGCTTCTCTCAGTTCGATTTCGGCGTTGGATGCGTTACTCAAGCTTTTGAAGATTCGCACGGCGTCAACTTTAACCGTCTCGAATTTCGATTCGTTTAACGCGGCCGATATTGTACGTGATGCCGTTAAGCGTGTGTTTGCCGTGTGGGCAGAGCAGCCTGCCTGGAGCTCTACGATTCCTATTCCGGAGATAGTGTCCGTAAGTTGTTCTTTTCTGACACACTGCGTGTACAGATTTTCTGGCGCCCGGGTAGCAAATAGCCACGCGTTGGCTTTATCCAACCTTAGCCAGAAAGTGTCGCGCACTTGTCTGAATCGCACGTCGCACAACGCTGGGTTACTGATGCTTTTCCTGGCAGCTATTCTGATTTCGCACGGCGTGTTTTTTTTTATATCCCGCGCGGGTTGCGGATTCACGGCTATTAGCAGCTCGCCTAGCTCCCGCAATTTCGCCACGTTCTCCGATGGCAGCGGCAGGTAGGTGCGATTAGAAACACTTACGGCGAAATAAGGCGACTGCGGCCATATGTACGCGGCAACGTTTCGCATGTACAGCGAGTGCTGCATTGCTGGCACCGGCGACGCCCTAAACAGGACGAAGTCCTGTAAGTCGAGCAGCGGAATGGCTACCTGGTAAATCAGGTATCCCTCCGTGAAGAGGATTGCAATTTTTGACACCTGCATGATCGCTAGGGCCGAAAATTTCTCCTCTGTCAGAGGGAATTTGGCCGTTGTAATTATGTTCCGAACTGATCTCATCGCATCGCGCAGGGCCTCGGGTGGCATCATGTGCGGGTGTATCACCCCCTTTACCGCGAAGAGCGCCGCGTCAGTGATGGTCTCGGTGTCAGTCCGAAACTGCTCGATACTGATTCTCGCGCTGACCAGAGCGTTCAAGGTCGCGATTTCCTTACTGTTGTATGCTGATCTGTTTTCCAGCACCGACGTCGCAGTCTCGAGCCTCATCACCCTTGCGCCAAGTCGCGATAGTTCGCGCTCCACTACCTGCGTCTGGTTTGCCAGCAAGGCGGCGGTTTGTGCGTACTATTCGAGACGGACTTTATCGTGGTTTGTATTTCAATGGCGTCGTCCTCATTTAGCGTCCCGTACAAGAATTTGTGCAGTTTGCCGGCGAAGGGAATGATCCCGGCCCATCGCCGCTCACGCTTGGGCTTCTCTTTGCGATTGCCGACGGATAACAGGTCTCGCACGCGTTCCGCTTGTCGAGCTATGCCATTCGCTTCTCTGATAATCGCGTTATCTTCGCATTTATATCCGCATGCGTCTACGATTCTCCGGACATTATTTTCTATCACCTGTCCCGCTTTAAAATATGGGTTCAAGTCTACTTTTTGAATTATTTTCCACTCCGAACTGGAAGTGGCCAAGGGCGCAATACGCTCTGTTATTAACCCTAGATTTCTGTCGAGTCTGTGTATTTGGTGCGAGGGTCCTCCTAGTGGTTGTTCCTCCTGAGTGTTTGCTCTGGTAACGCTCCAAAGCAGGACCCTGCAACACATTTTGCGCATTCTCATTTATCTTGCTGTTTTTTTTTTTGATTTCGCGGTACGTCCCAGCGCCGCGAAAAAAAACGGTAAAAAAAACAGCGCTCTCTAAGGGTCTCCTATTTCGGACTCTGCGTGCCTGGCTAACTCGCTGGTACACTCGAGCTTGTTTGCGTGCATTACCTTAGTAGTCGCTTCGTTAGCGATCGTAACGTTGTTCGTTCTCCGGTTAACGTTAATAACTTCGAACGGGCCGACGTATTCGACTGCGAATTTTTTATTCTTTGGCTCTTGCAGAAGGAAGACTAGTTCGCCCTCTCGGAAGTGTTTTGTGTTTATCTTCCGGTCGTAATAATACTTCGATCTGTATTTCGATTGAATTAAATTGAGCGCGGCCGTTGTTTGTAGTGCCGTTAAATTATTCGACATCTCATCGATATACTGATTGTACGTCATTGTCTCGTTAGTTCGCGGAAAGCTCGAGGGCGTACGCGGTTTTATCCCGAACACGAGTTCCTGAGGCATATAACGCGTGCTTTCGTGCACCGTACAGTTATACGCGTGCTGACATACGGCCGTCCACTCGTCCCAACGGTCGATCTTTTTTACATATTTTCTTAGATATTCGGTTAACTTTTGATGCATACGTTCGATCGAACCGTTGGACTCCGGGTGGTAGGCCGTTGTCGCAAACTTCTCGATGTTAAAGATTCGCGCAAGCTCTTCCAACGTCCGATTCTGAAAGTGGATTCAGAGTTTTCGCTTTGGCTGTGGGCTCGACTGAAACCAGTGGCTTCTCAAGTGAAGCGCCGCTCGACTCCGATATTTCGATGGCTCGCACCTTATCTACTAACTTATCTACCTTATTGTTATTTTCAGAAGGACGCCCGTCGTTTGGGGAACGCGGCGAGCGCCTTTCTAGTTTTTTGCGTTGTTATTGCCATTGCTAGGGCTCTGGCGGATTTTGTTTCGCCGTTTCCGGCGCTGTTACCGCTACCACCGTCCGAGTTGCCTTGGCCTTGGTTTTCATCGTGGCCTTTGCCGCCTCGACCTTTGCCGCCGTGATAATTCTTATTGTTACCCGGAAATCTGCCCTGCGCGTCTCTTTCGCCACGGGGGTTTTTGATCTTTTTATTTTGTATGGCATATGCGATCGTCCGGCACGTGCTTAGGGTGTGCCCGCGCTTGTCGCAGTACGGGTAGTGATCGTTGTTATCACCGCTTGCTTGCATTTGCGTATTCGCTGCATTTTCGCTACCACGGTTCTGCGCGTTTGCGGGACTTATCTCCTCCGCGGTCGTGAGGCGTACCTGCGTTGATTGTTTTGGCGGCGGCGCTATGCTCACGATACCCGTTCTGGAGCTCCGTTTAGCCTCATGCTCCATCGCTTTCGTGAATGCCTCCTGCCACGTTTTCGGGTTTGAGCGACCGGTCAGGTGGTCCAACGGAGCACGTAAGCCGTATAAGAATTGATCCAAAATTTCGCTATTCGCCTGACGGGCGCGCGAATCTCTGTCGGCTTGGCTCAGATCCGGAGCCAATTGAATAATCGTAAGCAGACGGTTGTAAAGCTTTTCCACGCGGAAGCCGTACGATCCTACGCTCTCCGTTGCGCCCTGCTCGATCACTCTCAATTCTGCGTGAATTTGCTCCGCGACACCGATATTCACGTAGTGGAATGTGAGATCGCGCAAGAGCAACTCCACCGATGAATATGTCGCGGTTCTCGCTCTGAATCCGTCGGTGGCCTTGCCCTTGAGGCGATTCGCGATGTGCCTCAATAAGCATCTCTCGTAGGCCGGCCCGAACATTGTCAAAATGTCCTGTATGGCCGTCACGAAACCGGTCAGCGAATCCGGATCGCCCTCGAAACACGGTATCAAATTTAACGCTTGTGTAAACTGGGTGAATCTGCATGGCACTGAAGAGCCGTCCGGATTCGCATGATCCCAATAATTAGCCGGCGGTTGGGCTCGATTGACAGGCACTAGCGCCATAGTTTGGCTTGGCGATATGGGTGGAGCATATTGGCACGGGGGCGGCGATGGTGGGGGCGAGGGTGAAGGTGGAGGTGCCCCTGTTGGGGCAGCTCGCTCCGACGCACCTGTAGCTGCTCGCGCGATGCCCATTTACGGCGATCACGGCTGCCGCTTTGCTGTCGGCGGTCACGCTGCTTCGCCTGCGTTGGCCATCTCGGCCGCCCTCGCGCCCTTCGCGCCCTGACCGGCGGTTCTCTCGGTCGTCGTCACGTCTCTCTCGCCGACTCTCTCGGCTGCCGTCGCGCCTTTCGCGCTGTTTGCGCCGACTCTCTTGGCTGTCGTTGCGTCTTTTTCGGCGGCTCTCTCGGCTACCATCGTATCTTTCGCGCCGTACGCGACGACTCTCTCGGCTGCTGTCGCCTCTCTCGTGCCGTTCGCGATGACTTTCCCGGCTGCCGTTATGTCTTTCGCGCCGGCTCTCTCGGCATGGCTGCCTGTAGCGTACTGTTCTGTGGTACGTGCTAGCCGACCTGCTACTGAAGTCCGAATCATATAGAGAATTGGAATCACAGCTACTCTCAGACCCACCGTCGTCCGGATCGCTGCTCGGCTCATCGTTTAGATCGCCCGCGTCTGCCCGAGTATTTTTCGGAGACGCTCGCTCGTCTTTCGGGGTTTTCTCGATCTTAAGGCTTCTCACAGAACTGGTTGCGATCCCGTCGCCTCCGCTCGTGCACGCTTTCGCGTTGCTCGTGGTATCGTTCGCCATGCCCGCGCGCATGATGTTGAAGATTTCGTCCCGTGTACGGTTGGCCAGCACTCGCGCGATGAACGCCATCGTTTCGGCATCGGCGCTTTCCGCGCTCGTGAAGAGCAACCGCTCGCCACTCGCTTGCTCCTTCTTGCGCGGATTGTCCTGTGCTGCATCGCGGCCGGTTACCGAGATTCGGTCGAACGATAGCCCCTGTGCACGGCTCATTTCGCGAATTTGCGTTGCCACTTCTCGCTCGTCGATGGATGGAGTTTCGGACGCTGCTAGGTCCGATACTTTAACGTTCGCGATGTTTTTAATTTCGAGCAGGTTGCCGACGCCCGCCATGCAGCGCTCGCCGATTCTGAGACGATCGGTGGTTTTGAATGGTTTGCCGAGTGGGCCCCAAACGTTCTCCCAACGCTCTGTGCCGACGTCTAACCCGTCGATTCGGCGGCGTAATTCGGTGATCCCCAGCGGATCTTCGCTTGCCGCTTCGCCATAGATTGCCCGGGCGCCTGTCGGCGATCCCGGCTGTACTATGGGATCCGCTGCTTTTGCTGACTCGCGGCTCTCATCCACCGAGAATTGTGTGGGATTGCTATCGCGCGGCTTATTCCTATGTCTATCCAATAGGTTATCGCGCGTCTCGTTTCAGCCGTCGGCCATCCGCGCGTCTCTCTTCCGGCTTTCGCTCGAGGGAACCGATTGCACACTGTCCTGACTGAGTGTGCGCCGCAGTCTTCGCTTCGTGTCCGGCGACATACGATTATAATTAAGAAAAATTTTGTGCGCTTGCAGTAATTTTTCGTTTATTTCCGGCTCGCTCTCCGCCTTTTTGCGATTTTCGCTGTCGCTGTTGATGTTGTCTCGCTGGGAGCGCGACCACGTTATACTCTTTGCTACTTTCGCAAGCTTAATTTGCGTCATTTTTGCGGATATATTCGCGACGCGCTTCGATTATCGAATGTTATACCGGTCGCGATAGCCAGACAAAAGCTGGATGAGGGATTATGTAATCTGAATGCCAAGTCGCGTGTATCATCAAACGTACTTACATCGCGATGACAATGCTCGAAGTTCGCATGATGTGGCTGGTATGGTGCGACGGTGCTGGCTGCTACGGCGCTGTTCGCTGCGATGGTGAATGGTATGGCACGACCGTGCTGGCTGCTACGGCGCTGTTCGCTGCGATGGTGAATGGTATGGCACGACCGTGGTGGCTGCTACGGCGCCTGCGATACGGTCCACGGGATGTCTTCCTCGGTGGCTCAGGCGAGCTTAGTTGGCCGAGATCGGCTTTGTGGATTTTGCAATGCTCGCTGGCGATTGCGAAGGTTGGCTCACGCTCTGATGTTACTGAGCGGGGCGCGGATTGTGATGAGAACTCGCTTGCTGGCAGTGCTCACCCTTTGTAGTGTGATCCTGTGGCCTCCTCGGTGGCAAAATGGCCCTGACTATTCACTGCACTGCTATAGCGTAGTCGGCTGGTACTGGTTCCGCTGGATCACGTGCCGAAATATTTTGTCCCTTTTTTGTTTATTTGCTGCTTTGACACTTGCCGAACACTGAGCAACTGGTCACGACTTGATAGCCTGGCGTTGTTGGCTGCTGTCCGTGAGCACTGCACTATGCACTTTTGCGGTTCACGCGGGAGCGGTAATGTATCGTTCGAATGCTCCGATAATGAAAAATGTTTTTGAGCCCGGAAAAAAAAAAATTTTCCGAGCTTCGGCGACCCGAGCTTTTTCCCGTTCGCATGGATGGACGAATAAGGAAAAATTCCTGAAGCACGTGTTGCTGCTCTTCAGTTGTTCACTGATCGAATGTGAACTTCCGCGGCGTCGAAGTCGCGCGGGGTTCGTCCGAACTCGAGGAAAAAAATGCACAATTTTTCCTATTTCCTTTCCGAACTTCGCTTGGACCGACTTAGCGTCCAAGTCCCCCAAGGGATGCCAGATGTAATGTAGGGGTGTTGTGCTCGGAGTAAGTCGGCCAAGTTTGGAATAAGTGCCTTTATTCAATCAGAGAGCTCTGCTCTGTCTCGGAGTCGCCGGTGATCTGCCTGCGAAGCCTCCGATGCGACCCGTCGGAGGCTGCAGTCTCCAGCACTTTGCACTTTGTGCGTGAGAACGCTCCGGCTCACGCGCTCCCGCGCGAGGTGCTACCTCAGCTTCGCCGGCGGTCACCTGAGCCCAAAAGCTCGTACGTGACATTAAATTTCATATTGCCATAGATTTTACAAAAAATTATATTTTTCATTGAATAAGTACTCAAAGATGAGTTATAGTACGAACAATGTAAAAAGCATTATCCAATCTGGATATCCGATCTGGGATAAATTATTTATCCCAAAATTTCAAATTTATCTCCAAATTGCCCATGGAGCGATAACTTGATCCAAGTGCCTTTAATCATCAGCTTATGAAGCACTTAATAGACGTTCAAAAGAACTTTTTAAAAATTAATATTTAACAACATTTTTAAAAATAAATAATTGGCATTTTCGCTCATTTTGAAGTTAGACAAGCGCAGTAAAATGCATTTTAAAGTAAGTAAAAAACCATGAATTTTCATATTAATTCTGTTGAGATCTGACCAATTGGAGCCGAGATACGAAAATTTTCATGGGACGATCACGCCGAAACTACTTTATATTTTTCTATGAAATTTGGTACAGTGCTTACGGAAATAGTACTTTAAATGATAGAATTTTTCCCGATTGTTGTAGATACCTCAGTTCGTCTAAAATGACCGATCAACAATTGGAAATCTGCGAGCGCGGCCGAGCGGTTCCTACGGCTGGGAGGCACGGTGGTGGGGGGAACGCCGCGCGGCAGCGTACAGTATTCGTACACTTTAGTTTTAATTCAATTATCTCGATAACTAAGGGTGCTATTACAATAAATTTTGTTTTCGTTCAATGTGTTTTTTCCCAGCTTTAACGTTATACTAATTTAATTTTTATAGGTATGCAAATACCCCAAATTCAAAATTTTTCGTTCCAAATGATCGTTGTTTATAAATCTTTTGTGTGCATAATAAAATAAGGATATCATTACATCTATCTTAATCAATTTATGAATAATTTTTTTATTAATCCTTGATAATTTGTCAGGTTTTGACTATGAAACATGTAATTTTTCCATTAAACAGTTTTCAATTTTGATAATTATCTGTAATTTCTTTACTTAAGCACATATTTTCTTTAAAATATTTCAGCAACAAAACAGCATTTTGAAGAAACCAGAATATATCTCAAAATTTCCAAAGCTTTTAGAGAAAGAAAAAATATATCAACAATATCATCACGAGAAAAATGAAATGAGGTCTTCTATAGCTGCGTATGTTGCTAGTAAAGCTATCAATGACAGAAAAAGGTAATCGATATTTTCATAAGCTTTATATTTAAATTTTAATAAGTTCCATAATAAATATTTCAGAATAAAGGCAATGAAATTATATAATCATATAACATACACATAACAATATAATTAGGTAATTCTGTAATTTTGGACTAAAAGTGACGGAAGAGGTGGAAGGGCCGTCTGTAGTATATGGGCTACTATGGAGAAACGGAGCGGGGCACACCCAGAAAAGTGGGGCATGCATACTAGAGAAGTAATCAAAGGCGGATTGTTTATAAACAAAAGGCAATAAAGTGTGTTATTCAGAAAGAAACTTTATTAATTGATTTGGGACCCGTTTACTACTGCTCCATATCGGACCTCTCAACAGCATCGCGCTATACTAGAGCGTTTCCCTCTTCGTACTAGTTTGGCTCCTGTCGCAATTTTTTACTCCTTAGAGCCCCGTGATATTCCACCCACTTCTTTATGCCGTATAAGCTTGAGAGTATAAAACTGACTAGCGGCCAAAAAAGTTTTGTTCTAGGTTTGACAATTATTTGGCCTGAAAAGGACTGATTTTTAAAAGTTAATTTACCGCTAAATTATTTTACATCTGGTTTGCTACTGCATACGCAGGATAAACAGCCATCCTTTGTAAACTTCTTTACAATAAAAACAAGAAGTCCAAAATGTTTTTTTCCAATAGGGCCATTATTCCAAGTAAAAAATACAACTAGTTTTTAAAAATCAACTATAATTAATAAAATTCAATATTTACGTCAGCCTCCTTTTTATCCATGTAACGGACTTCATAATTTTGAGCGGGCAACTATTTTTATAAATGTTTAATGTTTATTAAGTGCGTTTGTTTATGATTAAAAATCTTTTAATATTCTACAATTAATTATATAATTCCATTGCATTTAAAAAAAATAAATAAACGAATAAGTAGATAAAATAAATAGAATAAATGAATTATTTTTGGCAGGCATGTGTGCTATAAAATCGATTGTATTTACAGTTTATAAATTACTGTACTATTCGTTATATTTGTAATATTGACACATGAGTATGAAAGGGCGCGGTAGTACCCCGATGGTAATGTATATGATAAGTGTACATAGTACATATACACTGTGCCTTCGGTGAGCGGCGCAACCTATTATACTTTCAATTTGCTAGATAATCTTTTTTTTTCTTTATTTTGTTAATATTTAATTTATCATGTACTGAACCTAGAAAAAAAACCATAAATCTAAAGTTTTTTTTAGATCTTTCTAATGGTACAAAATTTTGTTAAGATTAAGATTAAGGTCTTTAAAAAAAAAATATTTATGTTTGAAAATTAATTTATGAAAAAAAATTAATTTTCATCCGATTGTGTTTTTTTAAGACAGTTTTTCCGCAGTCCACACAGGAGTCATTACCTTGAACGTCGCGCGCGAGCTCGCTGTCCATCTAAGATCATCATCCAGGAGCAAGTGCGGGTGGCCATATGGCACTATTCGAATCACTATGCTTAGCAAGACACGATATTCCTAACAATGAGATTGTTCGCCGAAATGGATAATCAAGAGGCTATGTAAGTTATTTTTTTTCTTGCCCATCGCTCGCACCTCAACAACCAAATTGATGGCAATGCTTTGCAGGCAGATGCACCACCTCCACGTCGTCGAGCCGATTGAGCTCCAGTGGGTACGTGCAACTGTGTATCATCTGACCCTGAAAACCCGGAGCAGTTGTTGATGGTACTGCAAAAACTGAGGCACCAGGTCCTCAAGTCGCTCGACCTCCAGAGGGTACATGCAACCGCGCGCTGCCTACACCTGAACAACCCTCATTCGTTGACGATGGTGCTGCAACAGCAGATGAATCGCCACCTCGTCGTCGATTTCATCAGGTGCGAAATGATACGCGCAACCGCGTGTTGCTCGTGCCTCAGCAATTCGGAGCAGTTGGTGGTTGAGCTAAAGAACCAGATACGATTGCTCAAGCTCCAGCTAGTACGTGCAACCGCGAGAAGAAAATTATTATTATTATTATTAATTACTAATTATTAATATAATAACTATAACAATAATAACAATAATTTATTTATTTATATTTATTGCATTTGTTATTCAAATCATAATTGAATTTTTTAAATTAAGTATAGAATTGAAACTAAATCTGTGAACTAAAAAGTTGTTTAAAATTTTGAGACTTCATTAATTTCTGAAATATTAAGCTGACAATTACCACGAAATTCATTAAGTTTGAATTAAGAAATTTATTAATGCCTACAAATAATAATAACAAGATTGATTAAATTTTGTATAAAGCATTGATACAAATTTATTAATCTCTGTGTATGTGTGTGAGTGTGTGTGTGTGTAACTGAAAACACGACTTACCGACGTTCTCCAACGGCTTCACGTATAAGGGCGCCTTGATCGCATCGCGAACTCTTGGATAATCGACAGGCCTCAGCTGACACTCATTCCGTCACGGCCGTTTGAGCTGGAAGGATAGCATGGAATTGAGGCACTCGAAATGGTAACACTTGTTGTGTACTTTGTTTCGGGCACGTCACACTCACACGCGGTTATAGCGGAGGTTTCGGCACGTGTATGGCACTCTCAAACTACGGCAACACCCTGATCACTCTCTCACTTTTTTACCCTTTTCTCTACGCCTCTTCCTCCCGTTCTGGTGATATCTCGT
Organism: Philotrypesis tridentata; assembly: GCA_018906965.1. Taxonomy (NCBI): domain Eukaryota; kingdom Metazoa; phylum Arthropoda; class Insecta; order Hymenoptera; family Pteromalidae; genus Philotrypesis; species Philotrypesis tridentata. Next base: position 93,896 of record JACCIB010000263.1, read on the forward strand.
TCCCTAGAACGTCGGAAGCGAAAACTCTGCGATCGCGGTAGACTCGGGTGGAAACTTAAGATGATGATCCTCGAAAATTGCTCTCGTAAAAATGCTCGATGCTGCTGTGATGCTCGCTCTCATGCTACTGCCCCCGTGTCTCGTCGCTCTTCATCGCGCTGTCACATACACCCACGCGTCGGATTCGGTTATCACGTGACTTGCCGCAGTAATTACAATTTGTCTATCTCGCCCTCGTAAGGTCTCCACGTTTATTGTATTCTCGTTATAGTCGCTTCCATGAATAGCACGGCACGGCCGACTCGGATACCGCGTACGGATGTGCAAGGATCGCGAAGGCTGCAGGAGCCGAGGTAGCGGAATAATCAAATACGCGTGAAGTAAAGAGAACTAGAAACATATATTATAAGGAAATAATAACGTACAGCACTCGATCACGCGGGAGACGGGGCTCAATCGCTCGAATACTAAGAGTGATAGAAAAGAGGTACTCACAATTGCACCCCACGTGAAAAAAATTTGATAAGTGTTTATACAGATTGTATATAGCCTTTATACATCCTTTATACAGGAATGATTGTATACAGACTGTATATAGACTAAATATACAATTTGAAATTTTTTCAAAAATAAAGGAAAACTGAAACAAGAATGGTTAACTTTATTAATAATTATAAAATACAACCATGCGTTTTTATTTCAAAGAGCCTCGCAGATAAACTTCTAGTTAAAATCCTCTCATCCAGCTCCGGCCAGTTAACGCGTTTTGCGTGTAATTTCTCGTATGCTATAAATAAAAATTTTTATTTTTTCAAATATTTTTTTATATAATATAATGGGCGATATTTATTACTTAAAATAGTGTTCACGCCGTCTTGGTTCAATCCAGCCCGTCGTTCATCTTTATTGCCTCCTAATCCGTTATCGATTTTGCCTCTCAAAGAGCACTTGGATAGTGCGGATTCTTTAACAATTAACTCCAGAAGAGCTCGAGCCAACGTAGTTTGTTTAATACAAGTTGTCTTCACATTTGCCAAAGCCGTAGATTTAATAAAAATGTTTGAGCCTTTTATAAGTTCTCGTAACTGCAAAAAAATTAGTAAACGATTATTAGATATAAAGTCAATATCAAAAAGTTTAATACTACAATATTTACGCCATTTTCCTGATTTAAATTTGTATATTTAAGTGTCCAAATTCCTTCCTTATCCAAGTCTTTTATGCCTTTATAAATTGAACTGTCTAATGGCCTCATTTTTTCTTTAACAAGCGGATTATTTGCAGCATTCATGTTATTTTCTACGTTACATTGATATTTGGATGTTGATGCAACATTTACTGTCGATTTAGTTTTGCAGAAGCAGTTTCAAATAGTCCTCTTCTTCTTCTTCTTCTGCACTATCTAAATAACTTACGATAGCTAACGGGTCGATCGTATTTTCGTTGAAACATTTTTGTAAATATTAATATATATATATATCGATTTATGTAAAATGTACTTAGTAGTAGTAGTAGTAGTAGTAGTAGTAGTAGTAGTAGTAGTAGTAGTAGTAGTAGTAGTGTAGTAGTATAAAGCGTACACGCGTAAGCATACCTCTGTAACTTCTGTCTCGTCAAAATTGCTGTCTTGAAAGCTTCCAGATTCATGCATTTCGAAGCACGGAATTGCGATAACTTCATCTTGTGAGTTTCGCATGCATTTCGGCTTATCTTGAAGCATATTTATGGACCGCCTAGATTGTGTTTTTTGAAATCCCAGGATAGGAGACGAGTCTTTCTCATTCAAGAAACTCGTAGAAGTTGATGCGCCTTCTGGCATATTTATGGATCGTCTACTATTGTTTAATTCCTTTTTAGGTGCTACAGGTAGAGCAACGCCTCGTAAAAACTCGAGTTTCTTAAAAATTATTATTAAAAAATGAAACCTTATGATTATCTTACATTAACCTTACGATTATATTTATTATTATCAATATAACTAACCGTGTTAAGTGCCTGCAAGCTTTCTTGCGTAGATATGAAATTTGCAAGACAATTGTCAACTTCGATCTGCATTCCATTAATTTGTTCACTTAGCCAGTTTACGTCGCTTGCACTACGTTGAATTGTGTCGGCAGTTGATGGCTTGGAATGTTCTGTTTTCGATAAAGTTGCGATTTGAGGCTCCATTTCAACATTCAGCTCCTTAAATATTTCCTTTTCCATTAAATTCTTTATGCGTTTTTTAATGCCCTTTTCTTTATTCGATTGCTGTAGGTTAAAAAATATTGAACTTATAAATAATGTATTCAAGTTATTACTCGTAAAATAATTAGTCTGGCTACTTCGCACACCAAGCCAATTCGAAAAAATTTGCGCGTACATGAGGTTAGGATTCGCGTACGCGACTTTATCCGCATGTAAAATTTTGAGTACGCGATTGAAAAATTTGTTTGTCCTCTTCGTGTGCAATGCGCACAAATCATGCTTACGTGAAAAATGAAAACGTACGCGAGGTTTCGCGTGTACGAAAAGCGGGAAAAAATTGTGCGGTCGCGTACGCGCAAAATTAGAGCAGAAAATAATTTTAAATGGAATAAATAGCAAAGTTTAACTTTCTTAACTAACCTCAACAATCTTGGGACGCTTCTTTTTCGACCAGTTATCGTTTTCATCCTCGCTATCACTAGATATATGAACCGTTCCTCGAGTTTCTGCGGGGCGACTGGAGTTTCTAGTGATCCTTTTTGTGATTTTTTTTATTCGGTGCTTTCTTCCATTTCTCGAACAGATCGTGCATTGCTCTAATAAGCTTCTCTCCATCAGCTGTGATAAAAAATATTAATAAGGACAATTTTCAAAAACTTTTAGTATAGTATTAACTTTTAGTATAGTATATTACAAGCAAAATCTACGTAAAAATTGTCTATAAAACTTACTCGACGACTGAATTATTACACCTTTATACGGTACTCCTTCCCTTGAATCTTCTGGGAACAAAAAGGTGATCTTATCTCCTTCGTTTAGCTCTTCAATAGCGTCATCAAAAATAATCGAATGTTTGAAAATTACACAAAAAGAATTGTCCTCGCATTGAATCAAAAACTGCTCCTCCTCCATTTCGAATCAAGCTGACGACTTACGTATGTTCGCTTTGTAGTTATTCAAACGAACGATGCAATCAACACCGATTAGTAAATAAATGACTACCATAGCAACGAGGGATAAATATTGTGAAGTTAAAAGAAACAATCTCTCACGCTCATAAACTGTCAGTACTATATAAACTTTGAAACCAATTCTTTTTTCTAGTTTAAAATAATGTCGCTAAGATTACATTCTGAGGTATAAAACTAAAATTTTTTTGATATAAAATATTATGTATATACGTTCAGTTTTGTATAAAAACGAATTACTTTAATTTGAAAGAATGCTGACGTATCTATAGCCACGCTTCGACGTGGAAGAAAACGATTGAGAGAGTCGCAGAGAAATTGTACCGAGGAAGAATCAATTAATTTTAATCATGCATTTAACTCTGAAATGAAACTAGATTCTGAGGTAAATTTTCTTGTATATTTGGCGCTGTATTTATTGAATTTAGTTGCAATATACTTCGTACATGAGCTAAGAAGGTTAGTATTCTATTTTAACTCTCAACGTCGTTATTAAATTCGTTGATTATTATAAAATAACAGGTTATAAAAAATAACTATTTTATATACTATACTCTGTGTAATTATAGGAGGAAATAGAGGAAGCGAGTATGATGGTAAATGGCCGGTGTTCAGAATGTTTTTTTGCGGATACTGTAGATAGTTTCGACGATTATCAAGATTTGACTGATTCTGACGATGAATTTCCACACATAAGCGAAGACGACGATTGGATGCAGCAGGAAATATATGCGCATGCTGAAATATCTGTAGGACAAGCTAGTTTTTTAATTTTAGAGTTTTTTGTACAAAATTCACTGAGTAAAAAAGGTTTGAGTGATCTATTAAACCTTCTGTATATGTTTTTACCAAAGACATCGCATCTTCCAAGAACTAAATATTTTCTTTACAAAATTTTTGATAAAATTATTAGTCCTGATTTCCAAGTCGTAAAAAACATCGAATATGCGAGGAATGTTCTAATTATTTAGGAGACTTTAAAGAAAAAGTTACTAATTGTTCTAATTGTAAAAGTAAACATATTAATGGCTTTTTTGTTGAATACAATCTCGAATCATTATTGAAAGATGCTTTCGAAACAAGAAATCTCAAATCTTTAATTGACGAGCACCAATTGAAAAAAAACAATGATAAATCTTTTATCACGTATAACATGTTCCCAAAATTATCATATTATTGAGAAAAAATATCTTAGAGATTATGATATAGTTCTATTATGGAACACAGATGGATTGCCCGTGGCCAATAGCTCGAATGGACAGGTATGGCTTGCACAAGTACAAATTTTAAATATTCCACCCGAAAATCGCCGTAATTTTCAGTTTGTGACTGGTGTTTATTACTCGAGGCTTCAAAAACCGTGCATGACGTCGTTTTTGAAACCTCTTGTAGTCACGATTAAAAATTTATTTGTAAAAGGTTTTAACTGGTTTGATAAAGTAGATAATTTGATGAGAAGTAGTATTGTAATCGCTCCTATTGCGACTTTAGATGCACCTGCTAGAGCAGATGTTCAAAATTTATCGCAGTATAACGGCAAATAAGGATGTACATTCTGTGAACATCCTGGTGAAATTTGCAAAACCGGAAGAGGCTTTAACAGAGTTTATCCCAATACAAATGCCTACTATCTACCGAGAACACAAGAAAGAATGCTCACACAAGCATTACAGGCAATAAATGATGATGGAGTTCATGTTAAGAGGTTATGACAGTGTTAAAACCTGAAAAAAAAGAAAAATTGTTAGTGTAAAAAATTAATAGATATATTGTAGTAAAAAATTAATAGATATATAGGTGCTCTATAAACTATATTTTTGCTTTCAAATACAAGCATTATACATCACTTTTATGCATAAATAATATGCAAAAAGTGAGTGTAACATTTAAAAACAATTAAAGGAATTGCTTACCAAAAATCATGATTTTCATCACTTTTGTTTGCTTGCCGCATGGTTCTGATGGAACCGTACCATCAATTCTAATGAATCAAAGTGCCAAATCTTCCTTATGAGTCTGGTCTCAGACTAAGTGGAACAGATTCCTGAAAAACACAAAATTAATATAATTAATTAAACATATATTGACAATATTAATAATTATAGTGAATGTTACATATGTAAATATACGTAACATTCACTTTGAACTTATTTTTGCCCATTCTGCTCCACTCAGTTTGTGACCGTACTCATTAGGAAGGTTTTACACTTTAGTTCATCCGGATTGATGTTACGGTTCCTTCAGAAAGCTGCGGCAAGTACATGAAAAGCATGAAAAAACTAAATTTGAGTAAAAGGCATTTAAAGTTTATAATGTAAATCATACAAATGAACTCAGCTATACTTACAGAAACTATGTGGCATACCTTGATTTGCTTTTGGTACTCAAATATACATATAATAAAGTATATTTGGTGGTATGCGCATATCATGCTGTGTGATAATAGCATTTAGAAGCTGGAAATAAAATAAAAATTATCGTTAGCTATTCATAATCAAGTTATGTTTATGAATTACAATTACATGCAATACTTACTGAAACGGCCTCGAGATGGACCGTAGGTTCTTGGGACTCGAGAATAGAGGTGAGGAAAGAGGGGTTTTGGAATAATCACTCGCAGCATCGATTGGGGAGGGAACTAGCCTCTCCAATTGATCGAGTCTTTCCCTTTTCCAGGAGTGCAGGAGCGCACTGCCAGGTGGGGTGCTGCAGATGGGGATGCTTTGAGGGGCTCGGAGCCCTCGCACCTCTGTGTCAGGATGCACACAGCCCCGCAGCGGCGGAGAGAGGAGTGGGGAACTAGCCCACGCTTCGTCTCCTTAAAGGAGTTTGACACCGGTCCGAGAGAGAGAACTAGCCTTTCTCAGGGGGTGGCGCCTCCGCAAGAGTGGAAGGGGGTTAAAGCACTAATGAATGAGCTTTGACTCTGATTTTAGCCGGGTCTAATTTTACGTATTTATTTATATAATTATATATCATAAATTTAACATAACTCAATGTTAATACAAGAAGGAGGAGGGTTCCCACCGATCTGAGCTATTGCTCATAAAGAGAAAGGGGTTACCCTTTGTGGCCTTCTGGGGGAACGAGCCCCAGGAACACCTTGGTGAAGCTACTCTTTACCGAAGAGGACCGGGAACTAGCCGGAGCTCGAGCTCGGAGCAGAATGACCACTCACGCTCGGTGCTCGGCCTTTTATACCCGAGAGTCACCTTCCCCTTCTTGTATTCGCTCGTGTCTGTTTGTCGGGTCACCGTTGTGCAGGCGCTCGCTATTGTCTGCCCGGTTTGCCGTCTGGTTTCTCCGTTTGATTACCATTATTAAATACACTGCAAGTTGTTAAAAAGTATGCAAAATAATACTCCAGACAGTCAATATAAACTCCCATCTTGCTGGATTGCACCCGTATACCTAAAAGCAAAAAATAAACCAACAAAGAAAAAGATCATTATGAACACAATTATTACTAATTAGTTTCTAATACTTATCTGAATAATTTTTGTATTCTGCAGAAGCTCTTACACTTTTACAACACCACTGAGGTTATAAGCATTGTTACAGCAGCTAGCAGACTGTCTTGGATGAAAAACAGCTGTTTGGCTGCTTTCTGCTGCTTTACAGAAAATGCTACTATACCGATCAAACAGTAATCTTCATTCTCGACCGGACGCTGTGAGGTACAACCTGTTCGAGTGGCAAATTCAAATTTGTTGAATGCCTTTACTTTAACGCATTGAGTTTATTAACATAAAATCACATATAGAAAAATTAATTTTACGGATTTTATTTATTTTACGGAAATAATTTCATAACTCTTGAGAAAAAAACGGTTTGTAAAACAGTTTTTAAGTCGCATTTTCAGTAAGATTTCTCTTGAAATAACTCTGTAAAAAGTGTGGTAGAACAATCCTTTTCACAATTTTGGCTTAATTAAAATATTTAAAAATCACGATTTTTCAAAAATGTACTTGAAACAGATTTATCAGTTTTTTGTCGATATTTTCAAGGCAAATTTTTTTAGCAAAAAACAGCTTTCAGAACCTTATTCTACGGACTATTAACTGTGAAAAAAGTGAATAAAAAAAATTAATATTTTCAAAATTTTGAAAAAATCGATTTTTTTTATTTGCTTTTTTTTGTAGCAAATTTAACATAGAATATGCTCCCGAAAGCCGTTTTTCGATACAAATTTTTTTTTTAAATTATAGGTATAATACTAAAAAAAAAAATTCATGATTTTCCAAAATTGCATATTTTTCGATAAATACAATTTTTATGCCTTGAAAGTGTTTTTATTGAAAAAGTATATAATATTTAATATATATCATCACGTTTTTAAAAGAGGAAGACACATTCGAATGTGTATTTCAATGTACGCCGCATTCTGAAAATTTTAAATTTGGCGGTTATCGACGGAGATGAATGCCTATACACAGTGAATGGTACTTTAGCCAGAATCCTGTTTTACCATTCTACTTGCAGGTTATTGAAGTTTTTATTTAATAATAAACAGTGACTTTATTTGAGTTTAACTAAATAATATTGAGATCGGTTTTTCAGTTAAGATTTTAGTTATAACCTAATAATTTTAACTGAAAATCGCTCTAGTATTTTATTTAGTTTAAAATCAAGTTTTTTGCACGTGAAGTGTACTAGTGAAAATTCAAGATTTGTTAAAAAAAACAAGATGAGTGGTTCAAGAAATAGAAATCCAGGCTCATCTGCACAAGGAAAGCGCAGGTTTGGAAGAAAGAAGAGGAGGCAACAGAGATTTTTTGGAGATCAACCATCGTCAACCTCCATCCCTTCAAGAAATGAAGCATCGTCTGAAGCAGTTCCTTCAACATCTACTGCAGAAGCCCCACCAGAGAGAGTAACGATTCCTTCAACATCTACTACAAGACCTCCAAACAGAATCCCTTCGGAACCATCAACATCAGGTACAGCAGCTACGCAACCAGAAATTGCACAGCCAGAAATTCCTGTTTCGAGATCAAGACAAAAATTAAAATCAAGTTATGTACAAGCTGGTCCTATTCAGTATAGAATATTTGAAACTTCGTTACTTTTACCAGGATTACAGGAATTCCTGGCTTGCAAAAATTGTGGCGGTGATATTACTTTCAATGAAGTTAATATCAGAGGCCTTGGTAGCAAGCTATCTATTACTTGCACCAACTGCTATAAAGTTGCATTCATAGACTCGAGTAGACGAATTGGCACTAAACAAAATGCCTTTGAAATAAATAAAAGAGTAGTGTTAGGAATGCGAGCTCTTGGTCATGGACAGACTGGTTTAAAAACCTTTTGTGGAATCATGGATTTTTTACCACCAGTTGCTCATAGTTATTTTGGAAACATCAATCATGAATTGAAAATTTCGAGTCAAAAAGTAGCTATTGAGTCTATGAAAGCAGCTGCGCAAGAAGGTTGCAGTAGTAGCACAGGTGAGACTCAAGAGAATGGCTGTGACACTGTATCTGGTGACGGATCTTGGAGGAAACGAGGATTTTCTTCCCTTCAAGGAGTATCAGCATTGATCCGCAACGATACTGGCAAAGTGATTGACGTTGCACCGAAGCAATCATTTTGCAAGGCTTGTGATGCGCATCAAGAGAAGGACACTGAAGAGTACAGAGAGTGGTTTGAAGCACATCAAGACCAGTGCTCGGCCAATCATCAAGGAAGTTCTGGAAAAATGGAAGTAGATGGCATCGTGGAAATGTTCAGAAGATCAGAGGCAAACCATGGAATCAAGTATAAGAACTACATAGGAGATGGTGACTCGAAAGTATTCAAGGCTCTCTGCGATGCCAAGCCTTATGGAGAAGATTTTGTCATCAAGAAGAAGGAATGTGTTGGCCATGTACAGAAGAGGATGGGGACGAGATTGAGAAATCTGAAGAAGAGTTTGGCTGGCCAAAAACTATCTGATGGTCTAGGCATTGGTGGGAAGAACCGTCTTACAGCTCAAAGAGTCGACCAGCTGACTCAGTATTATGGCAATGCCATCAGAGGCCATCATCGTTCTGTTGAAGAAATGTCCAATGCCATCTGGGCGACATTTTACCATAAAGGATCAACAGACAAGGAGCCAAGACATCACCTTTGCCCGCCAGGACCAGACAGTTGGTGTAAATGGCAAGTAGCCAAAGCCGAAAAGAAACTTAAAACTTTTCACCACCGAGATAGTATTCCTGGGGCCATCATGGATGCAATCAAGCCAATTTACCAGGACTTGACACAAGCTGATTTACTGGAGAGATGCGTTGGAGGCTTCACACAGAACAGCAATGAAAGCTTCAACCAATCCATTTGGAAGCTCGTGCCCAAGGAAAGTTTCAGTGGCCTCGCAGTCTTGGAGATTGGCATTTACATCGCAGTTGCTTCCTTCAACGATGGAAAAGCAGGAATACTTGAAGTGATGAAGGGCTTTAACGTTAATCCAGGACTTTCTGCAGTAGACTGGGCAAAGACTGCTGATTAACAGCGTCTCTTTTGGTCAGATAAGAGAGCACTGGAATCCACTCTAGAAGCTCGAAAAGCTAAGAGAAGGAGAAATAATTCAAACGATGATTCCTACTCAGCTGGAGCACACTGATTTCACAAACAAACATTTTCACACATACCCTATACAATACTCCTAACCAAACACTGAAACTAGCATAAACACTACAAGCTTCACATCACTTCAACAACACATACACTCACATTGCACAAAATCTGCTGAAAATTTTTTCAGAGAGTAGCTAGCAGCTTTTTTAGTTTTTTTTATGTGCATTTTTTGCACATGCACATGAGCATCTAATTCTAGTTTAGTCTGCTGCTAGCTCAATTGCTGATCAGCTGTTCTCTGACCTACTTTTCACAAATCACATCTGGACAAATATCCTTCTAGCTTCTAGTGTGCATTTCTTCTGCTCTTTTTACTACATCACTACATGGATGAGCAATGGCATTTGTGAGTATATTTTCATGTATATGAATTTTTTTTTTAAAAACAGTTTAAAAATACTTCAACTCAAAGTATGTTAAATAATTTTTTACATAAATTTTCCATACTTTGAGTTTGAATTATAGAAACATTTAAAAATGTGTAAATTTAATTTTTTAACCTATTTTCAATTTTTGTTTCAGCAGACATAAGCTTCCATAAAAAGCTTTTTGTAAGGACCTACTCTCCAGACACCATCCTCAAATGACTACTTTTGGATAATATTAGGTCTAGATGCTGAAAACTATTTGTAAGTACATTTTATTTTATTAAATATTAAGTAAAACTTTCAATGCCTTTTACTCAAAATTAGTTTTTTCATGACTTTTTTTTACTTGCCGGTTTTCTCAGGAACGGGTCAACCAATTGGGCTCAAATTTTGGAGATACCTTTGGAATAGGTTTGTCCACAAACTGAGTCGGGCAGAATTATCAAAGATAAGTGAAAAGTGAATGTTACGTATGTTTACATATGTAACATTCACTATAATTACTAATATTATCAATATAAGTATAACTAATTGTATTAATTTTGTGTTTTTTAGAAATCTGTTACACTCAGTTTGTGAGGACACTCATAAGGAACATTTTCCACTTTGTTTCATCAAGATTGATGGTACGGTTCATCCAGAAGGTTGCGGCAAGTCCAGAAAAATGATGAAAATCATGTTTTTTGGTAAGTAAATACCTTTAATTGTTATCAAGTATTACACTCACTTAATGCAAATTTCTAGTGCATAAAAGTGGTGTATAATACTTATATTTTGAAGGAAAAATATAATTTTTGGAGCACTTACATATATATTAATTTTTTATGATACTAATAATTTTGTTTTTTTTTTCAGGATTTAACACTGTCATAACCGCTTAAGGGGTTATGACAGTGTTAAAATTTCCAAAAAATCGATTTTTTTTTATTTGCTTCTTTTGTAGCAAATTTAACATAGAATATGCTCCCGAAAGCCGTTTTTCGATACAAAATTTTTTTTTAAAATTATAGGCCTAATACTAAAAAAAAAATTCATGATTTTCCAAAATTGCATATTTTTCGATAAATACAATTTTTATGCTTTGAAAATGTTTTTATTCTCCTTGTAGCACACGTGATGCATGTCGATGCATCCCGCAATGCGTTACGATGCGATTTAATTTTATGGCACATTTATATACATGCGCCGATGTATAATCATTTAGCTGTAGTAATTGTCCATAATTTCTCTGTATATCTACCTGTGGTTTTTTTATCTCGCAATCTCCAACATTGATCAGTGATATTGTGGTTAAATTGGAAAGATGATCTCCGCAGTCATACCCATATAATCCGTAGACTGTTTTTGCGTATTCCAACAGGATAAGGATTCCGTACCATTGAGACTTCATCTGTAATAAACCATGCCCATTGTTTCTTTTTCCTTCTTTTTTTTTCTTTTTCTCCTTACCAATAATTGTGAATATAATTTAAAATTATATATATATATATATGTGTGTAAATATAGATGGTAATAATGGGACGGCATCTTTAGCAATCAGAGGTAAGAGCGTTCAATTTTCCGTACTGTCCTTCAATTTTTGTGTTTCTTTTTCGTAGGGCTTTCTTTGTAACGTATTTGTTGCTCCTGTGCTGTGTTATTATTGTATTGGTAAGCGTTCCTATTATCAATAAAATTGTAACAATTACTAAGGCTCGCAGGACTATTTCGTTTATGCCGTGTATTCTTTCAGATCGGACAATCATTTGTACTTCTCTTATGAGATCCCATAGATTACTTTCTCTCGTTTCTTCGCTTCGTTGCATGAATGCATTTCGTGCCTCTCTTTTCTCAAGGATATCGGTCAGATTGTTCATTTGCATGTTTGCTCTTGGCCATATTACATTGCCATTCAAGGCTTTTGAATCTCCATTGATATCCAACCCTTTGAATTTTATATTACAGGTAGGCTCTATTCTTATCGTTCCCGCACCTTGAACGGTTTCATTGCCTTGTCTATTGTTAGTACATGTATATGTAATATTTTCGGGTTGGTGTAATATATATATTATTTGTTGTGTTGAATATATAAATTGTACATAATCTTCCATATAATTTTTATAAATAATGTTGCATTTATTAAAATTAACTTGTGCTGGATTCAAAAGTAAATTACTCTCACAATCTGCTTGTTCCTTGAAATAGAACCATTGGTTTCCACACGTAATCCTTTCCTTGGTAATGGTGCATTTATCTAATTCGTCCCAGTTTACGTGTTTGACGTAATTCTCCCTTACGATCATATATGGTGTCGTTGATTGTATGTAGAGACTGGATTCTAGCCCCTTCTGCGGTATGTTAACAGCATATTTTCTGTATAGGGTGGCCTTTCCTTTCGGCGCACATGTAAATTGTAGATTTACTTCTAGCATTTGGTTTACCGATTTGTAGGTTGTTCCTATATTATTATTGATTTCAGTTGGATTATTCATGTCAATTCTGGGAATATTGCAGGGCTTATAGCTTCGACTTAACACATGACTGATTTGTTGATACTGTCGATTGCTTATGAAATTAGAGGCTAATTTTCCCTGTTTTAATTGTTGTATACCTTCTTCAAGTTCGGTTAATGTAGTTAGATGATTGTTCAATTGTTCCGTTACTCGTGTCACTGATGCTCGTATGACTCCTGCAATTTTTTCCTGCAACACCAATGATAAGGGTCTTTTCTCGGGTGTGGATATCTTTTCCATATCCTCCATTATTTCTTTTTTGATATCAACCAATGTTCTTAATAATTTGACCGATTCGTGTTCCATAATCATATCGAGGTATTTATTTTCACTGCTGGTTGATGACCTTCCATCTTTTGCAAAATTTTGTACCTTCAATAGTTTCTCTTGAATTTTGTTAATTTGTTCATGAATGGGCCATAATTTCCCTGCGTCTCCCCTGAATTTTTTCGGGGCGTCGGCTATCGCTATAGCTTGCATTGATGATAGTTTACTTCTGATATTGTTTATATCCGTTTGGTTAATTGGTAAGGTAATTTTGATCATTACTTCCCTGTGTCCTTCCGTGAATACTATAGTTTGTTTCTTTTCAAAGATTATACCGGCATGCTCCGTGTAATCTTCTGGATCATATAATTGATAGGCTCCGGTTTGCTGCGCGATGCTCCAGAAAAATAGGTATATGATTTGCAATTTCATCTTGTTTTTCGCTCTTTTCTGAAAAAGAGAATTGAATAATTGTTGATTATACTTCTATCGTTAGTCATTATTTTCTTAAATAATTATTGCAGAGGTTCCTAATAATTCTACTCAATCGTCACTTTCATTTTCTGTGTTTTCGTATTCGTTCTCGTCGTATGTAAGTTCATTAAAGATGGTTCGGTATTCATAATCATAAAAGAGAGGATCATTGTTCCGCCGCCTTCTTTTGTATTCGCATTTATAACATTCTGTTCTAAAAAATAAGCTCCTTTGGTGCCTTTCGTTAGGGCATGCCATACATATGGTATATGAGTGTTTTTTGAAGAGTTCTCTCTCTACATTATTACAGAGTTTGCACGTTCGAGCCACCTTGATTCCCTTTTTGCATGTGTCGCATGTTCCATGTGTTTTCTTGTTTGCGAAACCTTTTCCTCCAAACGGTAATTCCAAATTGTTGATATAAACGTATCCTTCCTCATTATCTCTTGGTCTATCCATTTCCACCCCGTATACTTCCTCCGGTTCTCCTTCCAAAAATCGGGCTCTTGGTAAGTTATGGATGGCCGTTCTTATTCCTATTGTTAAGTCGTTCGTCCCAGTGAGATCCAATACTCGAGTAACGTTGCTGCTCGGAAGTCCCGCTAGAAACGAACACAATTGGTTCTTCTCGTGGTGTCTGGCCAATCGTGTTTTCGGTGATGATCCCTCTGCCCTTATTATGGACTGACATGCGAAACAACATATGATGTCGCGTGTTCCTGCGTAGAAGAATCCTTCTTTCGCCAGCTCTAAGGCAGAACCATAGGTTGTTTTCCAACCCATTCTTAAATACGACATTTCTCGTATGAGTTGTACACGGAATGTATGTCTTATGTTATTAATCCAAGGTCTAGGTATGTACCTCTTTCCTCCCATCTCTCTATGTTGCATCTGCTTTTGGGCTTCTTTATTGGTCTTTCGTTGTTCGAGTACCTTGCGGTTTCCCAATCGAATTCGGAAATACAATCCTTTAATTGTTTGTTTGAAATATTGGCTATTATTGTACATGATGGACGCTATTTGCTCTATTCTGTTTTTAGGTGTACAATTTTTATTTTGCTCTAACTGCAGACAATAACTCCTGATGATATTCAAGTTCTGCTTCTCTCTTTGTCTCCTGGTTTCTTCTTCTTTCTGCGTCTCATGAATCTCCTCTAGGTATCTGCAGCAGTCACACATTCGGCAGAGATCATAATCGTCTTTGAACTTTCCCCATTGTTCTTTGCAACAATTAAAACATTCTGTTGGTCTTATGGAGAAATTTCGAAATAATACATTCAAATCGAATATGTCGGTGGTATGTTCTTGGTTATAACATTGCCAGATATCTCCATCATTCTCGAAAAATAGTCGGTTCAACTCGAAAAGATCTTGATCATTCCATAAATCGTTATTATGATTAATGTCCCAGTACGCATCGTTCACTGCTCTCTTAAGCATTTCTCGATCATGCTTTCGCCGAAAGGCTTTCGCCTCAACCATGTCCGCCACATATTTTCGTGTTTCTTGCTCTGTCCACCATTGTATCCATATTTTCGATGAACAGTTCTTCACCTCTCTTCGACGGCATTCTGATTCTTTTCGTCCTTTTGTTATCCAATATACGTCATGGAAACGGCGTACTAGTGGGTCGACGAATTGGTGGCTCTTCATATTGTCTCCCTTTAATACCTGTAGTAATATATATATATAGAAATTTATTATCGGTTATAGGAATATTAATAGATGGTAAATTCCTAACCTTGCGATGGTTCGACATGCGAAATTCGGAGTCGATTGGCATTAACGGTTTTTATTTTTCTATTTTTCATGCGTATTTTAATATTACGCTGTCCATTGAAAACGTCCAGCACAGTGTATGGCCCTTCGTATTGATCTCCCAATTTGTATTGTTTGCCTCCTTTCAACAGCCACACATTGTCGCCTATTCTAAACTCTTGCGGATTTACCTTGCGGTCATAGTAATATTTGGACTTGATTTTTGAATCAATTAATTTTTCTCTGGCAATTCGTTGCAAATCATATAACTTTTGATTAAGATTTGTAACGTAATCATTGTAAGTTGGGGGTTGATCCTCTTTTTCTAGTGGATCACTAGAGGGTAATCGGGCCATTTTCCCGAATACTAACTCGTACGGAGTAAAAGAATGACCTTCGTGTGGAACTGTGTTGTAGCATAGAGTTGCAAGTTCCAATAATTCGTCCCACGATTCATTGGTCATAATTGTTTTCAAATATTCCGCTAATGCATGATGTGAGCGTTCTAGCGAACCATTAGCCTGTGGATGATAGGCTGTCGTTTTTACTTGCTTAATCTTGAACCTTTTTGCAACTCTCTGCAATAATTTTGACATAAAGTTGCTTCCTTGATCGGTTAGAATTGTCACTGGGGCTCCAAAAATGCATATGAATCTTCTGACAAATGCATCGGCTACTGACGTTGCTGTTGCATCTTTCAAAGGTATTGCCATACAATATTTTGAAAAATTACACTGTATTGTTAATATATTGTTGTGGCCATTTTCTGTTACTGGAAATGGTCCAACAATGTCGAGACTTACTTTCTCCATAGGTGAGTGTGGAGTATCGGTGATTTGCATGGGTTGTTTTGTTTTAACCCTTACTAACTTCTTCACTTGACACGTAACACACGTACGTATGAAATTTTGCACGTCCTCCTTGAGATTTTCCCAAAAATATCGCTGTTTAATTCGTCGATATGTTTTGGTGACTCCTCGATGTCCTCCTACAGCGGTGCAATGCATTTCTTTAATGATTTTGCTTCGATCTTGCTCTTCGATGTATTTGATTATACCCAGGCAGATTATGATCTTTATTTGCACATTCTCCAGAGCTTTACGCATTAGTTGTACTATTTCCTTCCATTCTACGTTTTCAACGTTATGACTTTTTGCTATACTCACAGAACGTAATCCTTTTTTTATTATCAATGCTTTCAATACTTCAAAGGTATCAATCAAATTCTTTCGAATTTCTGTAGTACTTGCGGATGTTGTGCTTCTTATTACTGCTGCGAAAAGTTGCCGATTATTTCTTGTAGTGCACTTGATTTCGCCTGACTCTAGGTTTGCAAATTTTGGTAAAAATTTTCTCGATAACAATTGTTCTGCTCCTGTGTCACACGGGTTACCTTTTGTGTCAATGAAATATATGTAGTTGTCTTTTCGCATGTATAATTGTTCTCTGCATTCCACAAATTTCTCTTCTCCTCGTACTTCGTGATCACTTTGCTCCCTTATTTCGTCCTCGTTGCAAACGGTGTCCTCGAATACAGGTTCACCTCTCGTTTCGCCTGATAGTGGTGGACTTTCGTTCTCGTCAACACTTTCATTGTCATTTTCTTGCTCCATAGTTGCCTCGGGTAACGGTGGCAATCGATTCACTTCGTTTGTTTTTATTAATTTTTCTTGGTTTATTTCCTCTCGTGATCGATTTGCCTTCTTCGGTCTTTTGTCCCTATAATTAGGAACTGGTATTTTTCCCGCCCTCGTACGGGTTTGTACTGCTAAGACTAGCTTCTCGTGGATTTCCTCCTCCTCGGGTTTGTCGTCGGTGACCGGATTTCGTGAAAGCGCATCTGCGTTGGTATTGCTCTTACCACTTTTGTACACAATATCATAATCATATGCGTTCAATTTTATTCGCCATCGGCTTACCTTTGTCGTCAGATCTGTAGATTTCTTAAACCACACCAATGGTTTACAATCTGTAACAATTGTGAAATGTCGACCCAATAAATATGGTCGAAATTGAGATACCGCGTAGAGAATAGCTAGCGCTTCTCTCGAATAAGAATCGTATCGGCTCTCGGTATCGGATAACACTCGGGACACATAGGCTATAGGTCGATCCTTTCCTATGTCCCCTTGACTCAAGATGGCGCCAATGGCGTGCAAACTGGCATCAGTTGTAACAACAAAAGGTTTTGAAAAATCAGCAATTTGCAATATTGGCTTTTCGCAAAGTTTGTTTTTCAAAATTTCAAAAGCCTTTTCGGTCTCGTCTGACCATTGAAAAACCGATTCTTTTTTTAAAAGATTGCTTAAAGGTCTTGCGATGTTCGAGAAGCCTTCGATAAATCGCCTATAATAACCCGCTAATCCCAAAAATTCGCGTATATTTCTCTGCGTTTTGGGTCGCGGAAAATTTTTGACCGCTTCAATTTTTCTCGGATCTGGGCGAACTCCTTCTGGTGTTAGCAGGTGCCCCAAATAAATCACTTCGGTTTGCAAGAATTTGCACTTGTCAGGCTGCATTTTAAGATTAGCGTCTCGCAACCTTTTCAAAAATTTCTCAAACTTTTCATTATGTTCTTCAATTGTTTTTCCATAGATCACGGCGTCATCTAGGAATAGGAATATTTCACGCCCTTGTAATCCTTTGAATACTAGCTCAACGGCTCTCTGGAACGTGGCAGGGCTATTGCAAAGACCCATTGGGAGTTTGTTAAATTCAAATAACCCTTGCGGAGTGGTAAACGCTGTTTTGTACCGATCGGGTTCATGTAGGGGTATTTGGAAAAATCCCTGCGCTAGATCAAATACCGAAAAATATCGTGCTCCCTCCAACTGATCAATTATATCCAAAATATTCGGTAGAGGATATTTATCTTTAACCGTTTTGTCATTCAATTTTCGGTAATCGACCACGAATCGATATCTCTTATTCCCTTTACTGTCGGGCGTCTTTGCGACTAAAAATGCTGGGGATGAAAAGGGCGAGTTCGAGGGGCGTATTATATCGCTTTCAAGCAACTCGGTTACCTGCCGCTCGAGCTCCTCCTTTAATAGATGCGCCGGCCGGTACGGTTTCTCGTATATAGGTATATCGTCCATAGTCACAATGCGATGGCTTGGGACTTTGGCTGTTCCCAATCGTTCGCCTTTTAAATGAAAACAATCGGCGTATTCTTCAATTAATTTTTCAATCGGTTCTCGAGTCTCTTTCACCAAATGATCTAATTTCAATAATGATTTTAATTTCTCAATTCGAGTACTCTCATGGTTTTCGGGATTGTTGCATAATTCAATCTTAAAAATAGACTTGTCCATCCCCATTGGCATCTCGGCAGAATAATAATCTTTCCCTGAAATTTCCATATAATTGAAGCAAAGGTTATCCATATGACTTTTTTCAATATAATTTTTAATAAAATAACAATTATCCGCTTTATCATCTTTACGATCCCCATATAAATGTTCAAATATTTCCGCTCCCACAAAATGTTTCTCCGTAATGTCGTTCGTCTCGTGTCCTTGAATCGTATCGTCAATTATGAGCTCATCAATTTCTCTATCTTTATCCGGAATTTCATCTTCGGATTTATTTTCACAAATTTCATTATCATTATCAATTTCATAATTTGCTACAATGGCCCTTTCATTTATTTCATCATCGTAGTCTTCATTTTCATTATCAATTTCAATATCAGTTACAACATTTACTACAATGGCCCTTTCATTTGTTTCATCATTGTAGGTTTCATTTTCATCATTAATTTCATTATCAATTTCAATATTATTCTTCATTGCAATTCCCGTATTTATTGCAATCTCATTACTAGTCATGACTTTATCATTGATTGCGATCTCGTTCTTAAATTTGCGCGCATTTTCGTCAATCAATTCTTTCATATTCAAATCATCCTTGAATTCAACAAATTCCTCAATATTTTCGCGAACCGTTTCTTTCGCGTTCTCAAAATTTTCATTCATCGGACAAATTTCCGCATTAGTATTTTTCGTAATTACGCTTTGCTCATATTCAATTGATTCGTGCGATCGGCTTATCGAATGCTTCTCCCGATTCAAGTATACTCCCGCTCTTCGGTCTGTCTCGTCATAGTCCGTCCTCGGTTCCCCCTCCGCGGGGTTCCGCTCGGAGACCTTTCTCTTTTCGGTGCCCCTCCCAGTCATCGCGCTCGAGCTCACGGCGTCCCGTTGCTCTGTAGACTCGATGGCTGCTCGATTTTTCATGAACGGAATTATTTGTCCATTTATTTCAATGTACTCTTCATTGAAATTTATTTTCGCATTACCTTTGCGAAAAAATTCATTACCCAAAATACCTGCTTCAATTATTGGGAAATTATCTTCCACCAAATGGAACTCTGTAATAATATCATTAAAATCAATTGTTATTTTGCCGAGTGTACCGATGTATCCCTCGGTTATCCCTTTCAACTTTATGTATTCTCGCTTGTCAATTTTAACATAGGGCGCTACCTCCGACTCACGCACTAGGTTAATTGCCGCGCCGGTATCCAACATGAATACCAGTGGCCTTCGAAAACCTCCGGCATCGATCTTAATCGTTGGGGATGCGCTTATTCGACTAAGATTTATTGACTCGATCCGGCAATGGGTATGGGCCCCTGTCGCGGAACTCCCGGGCGTCCTCCTGTATTTGACTCCCTCGGGGCGCCCTCCCGCGAAAGAGCACTCTCGTTTCCCTGCCCTTGATTGTTAGCGCGAGCTTCGCGTTGGCGCTTATAACAATCTCTTTGCATGTGGCCCGTTTTTCCGCAATAATAGCAATCTTTATTTAATTTATTATGGGGTAATCTTATATTAGGTTGGGCCCCCCTGGGTCCATATGAATTATTGCTTCTATTATTTTTGCTGTTACCATTGTTAATATTATTATTGTCATTGTTGCTATTATTCGGCAAAAACTCCACCCGACGCCTGTTTTCGGCGTTCCAACCGCCGAAATTTCGATTATTTTTGTTATAATAATTCGGATTGTTATAAGGCCTTCCGCTCGATTGCGCTTGTTGTTGCATCATTTTTCGACAATTCATCATGACGTGACCCGTCTTTCCACAAAAGTTACATACTATTATAGTGTAAGGCTCGATTGCATGTACTTTACGCGTCTCCGGTACTTTCCCTTTCTCGTCCTCCGAGGGACTTTCGTCTTCGTTACCGCAGCCCGCGTATTCTCTCTCTATCTCTATCGCTTGTTCACGCGCTTCGTCTAGCGTCTCGTAGTCGCCCATCCGACCTCGAATTTCCCATTTCACGCCGCGTTTAAAGAATTTAATGCAGTCTCTCTCTATTTCAGCTCGAAAACTTTTTTCGTTCTCCGCGTCATATCTCTCTTCCCGTAAAGCGGTTGCTAGTATTTCTTTTTGGATTTCTTTGATTTTATTGAAAAATGTAATTACCGACTCTCCTCTTTTTTGACGTTTCTTTGCTAATTCTCCCGTCCAATCATGATACGTTTTTGCCGAACCGTATATTTTTTCAAAAAAATTTATTACTTCTGTTATCGATTTGAAACTTTGACCGCGGCTACTCGTAAGTGCGTCTCCGTATAAACGCATTCGTATGAATTTAACCAATTCCGTTTCGCGTCCCGCCGGAACCATCTCTTTCGCTTCTCTACAACCGTCAAGAAATACATTTAATGCGATATTTTGTCCGTTATACCGTGGAATGATATCTAAAATATTCGAAATTGACATGCCTCTCATACCGTCGGTTGCCATTTCGTTATCGGTATTTTCGAAATCTGCGCCTTTACACTCGTTCGTAGTAAAATAGAGTATATTACTATTTTCTAATGTAGGATTTGAGTTTGAGAATGACTCGATTTTACGTAAGTTTTGTGTGGTTGATGGATATTTGAAAAATTCAGTTATTCGGTCAACAACTCCTGTAATAAATTCTATTCCCCCGTACCCTGGGTTGTCTCTGAGAGTATTATTTACCTCCTCTATATTTTCGGGTTTTGAAAAATATTCTTCGACTTTTTCCGTTCCCACGAATTTACTTAAATGCGCTTTTATATCTTCAAATTCTTTTTCTTCGCTTATTATCGACTCATCTGTTTGTGCGCTTTTTAGATATGAAACTAATTTTCTGTGACTATCGCTCTTATTGACTATCGGAGTGCTCGCATCAAATTTTCTATTATTGAGTTTTCTGTCAAAAATTTCTTTGCTTTTTAGGAAACTTTCTCTTTTCAATCGTAATTGTTTCGTGATCTTTGTATCTTTGTCACTATCACTGTCGTCGTCGGTCTCGTTCTTTTTGTCTCTGTATTTGTAGAATTGTTCTTGTGATTTTGGGAAATTGTCAAAGTCTTTCGGTTCCTCGATCGTGTACTTTTCGCAAGTTTCCGTAATTTCTTTCGCGAGTCCGTTTGCGTCTCCGATTAATCTTTGTACGGCTAAACTATCGTTTTCGTCAACTGTGTCTATATTTTCTCTAGTTTGTCTGAATTTATTGAGTATCGTTGAGTCTTCGTTTGAAATCTCCGGTTCGCGCCAATTGCTAAACGCGTCCGCCTCTGACATTATTGGGAACCATCGCTCATGATCTCGTATTTCCCTATTCCATTTACCGATGCACCAATTTAAAATTATATATATATGTTACGTCTGAACATGTATATACAACTTCTTAATTCGCGATGGTTCCAAGGGAAATAAATAAAGGACTCTGATATACGTTATGTGAAAAGTATATATGTATATATTTATTCATTTATTTAATGAACATGAATTTAGTAATAATTGCCCCTTGCTTTGCGATCGTTGTATGATCGCATTACCGGGTGAGGGGTCGGAAAATACGAGACCAGTATAGAAATGAAAAACTCAGATATTTTAGTAAGAGAAAAAGTACCTTGCTACTCTCGGTGTGTTGTATGTGTACGTGTATATCTATATCTATGTATATGTAGAAGTCGATGCTGGATGCTGCCGCTCGGTAATCTCCCGCTGTGAGGGTCTTCCTTCGTAGAGAGAGAGTATACGGCGCCGCCGCGTCTGGGCCTTTTTACAGGTATTCGGTCGGTCCGTTCTATGCTCCGTATCTATCACTCTCTCTCTCTCTCTCTCTCTCTCTTTTCTTTCTCGAACGGAATGTCTTCTCCGTTTACTTGATTATGGAAGACTCGCGCACTACTGCTTTTCGTGTTTTCTGCGCGCGTTCAAAAGAATACAATTATACAGGTTCGAGTACTTGTCGACTATTTGTGTCTGCGTATATAGAGATCACGCACTTGCGGTCAATCGATCGTACTGATCGGTTTTCGGTCTGTGAACTTAGTGACCGCGCCGCCGCTTATCTTCGCTATTTAAGCAGGTAGGTGATTTTTGGCACTGGGCCCTCTCACTTTCCGCTGCCACGCCTAATTAAGTCACCGTCGAAGGTTTTTCTCGGCGCTTCTCTATCGATGATGACACTTGTTTACGCTTTTCTTCAATCTTCCACTCTTGATTTCCTCAAGGCGTCGGCCTTCCGCATCTACGTATTACCTGCCCGTGTTGCGTGCTGCATTAAGGGCAATTCCTATTCTCGAGGTCTCTTCGAGTTTTTCGGCTAGTGCGCAATAGTCGTGATTTTTCCTCGTTGTTGCGTATCTGTTCACGTGCTTGTATTTCTTCCGTAATGAAATTTGTTTATTTCATTACACTAATAATTTTTCTTTTTTTTTCAGGTTTTAACACTGTCATAACCCCTTAACCCAATAACGCCCAGAATGGAAAATTTTGACATCAAAGTTTGAATCGTCACCATGTAATTAATTCGCGCATCAAAAATTCGGGACCCACTGCCTCTTATGTAGAAAAGGCTGCTCTTTCGAATGGTATGGATTAAAATTTTCTAAAATTCAATGTTATCATCCAAAAATAAAAAATAAAAAAACACACTTTTTAAAAAAATTTTTTTTTAATCGATTTTTCAACCGCTTTACATTTTTCTATGCATATAAGCGTCATATTTAGACTGGCATAGAGACCTATATTTAAAGACTCAGCGGCGGGTTTAGCTCGTAAAACTTTTTTTCTCAATAAAATGGCGTCCTATAAGCAAATTTTTTTGTTTTATATTCACCGATTTTTTTCTGGAAAACTGTCAACATTTATAAAAATTACATAAGAATAAAAATATCTTAGCATTAGTCAAGGAATACTCTCAAATTTTTTCAGATTGATCCGGGAAAATTTTTGATTTTTTGAAAATTCGGATTATTGAAATTTTGAAAAACGTGCGGAATGAAACTGAAACAACCTGAACAAGAATAAAAGAACCGTCAATATTTGATAGTAGAAATCTATACCTAGCTTTTATAAGCATTAGAAGTGGGACGTTCTGGTTCTTCTATAGCTATGCGCTGAAGACGCATGCGCATTTAGATTGCGAATGAAATGAGTAAATGCTACTTCGTATGCAGCGTAACACTTGGTTTTTCGTATTAAAGCTAACGTGTACTTTCCGGCCTCGTTACCATGAATCTCCTCGTAGATTTCCGTTAGGCACCAGACACTCCTCGTGAGTGTCAGAGTCTCGCAACTCTTTTCACAATCGCAATGAAAGCGAGGCGGGGTTGCCGACTAACTCAGTCCCAATATAAATGGAAAATGGAGAGAGGGTGGTTCGGGCAATGAGTAACTTACGAACTTGGCCAAAACTATTAAATTCTCAAAATACTTCAATGCAAAAATTACAGAATAATAATAGATAACCTAGTCAACCAAGAAAATAGTGACACTCTCAAGAAATATCCACCAAATTACAGTTCAGTCTTAATAACAAACTTTCCAAGTCTACAAACTACAGGTAGCAAATGGTAGCGAGGTAGCTGAGTCTCGAGAGTCTCCAGGCCATTCACACTCTTATCCTCGTGATATAATTCTCGCATCTTTGTCCGAGGGCAACCATACATTCGCACTTGATCTCCTTGACCACCGTTCGTTCTTTAACCTAAGATCGCGCTCGTCACACTTTGCCGAGACGCGACCTGTCTAATCTACGACGGAGTATCTGGCGTGACGGCGTCGACGGCTTACGTCGCCCAGAATCCTCCTATACAAAATTCTCGTTTTCCTAACACGACGTCTATCACGAAGGCGCATCCTTCAGAGATATCCGAAATCACAAAACACTAACTAAACACTGACTAACTAAGAATGCTGAACACGTAGCTGAGACAACCTATGCGCGCGCGGAAATTCAATCTCTAACTTATAAATTTATATAGCCGCGGGTAGACGGCCCTGCGATCGCGCGCCGCAACTCGCTAAGACTGTTCACGCCGCGCATGTGCATAAGCAACTTCGCATACTTATTCGCTGAGTCACATGGCCGCGATATTTGAATGCTCAAGATACAACAGACAGCTAGCTTCGTATAGATGACATTTTAATATCGCCATTAACTAATTAATATCGTTACAAAATGCCAAGGAGCCCTCAAATATCTCCCAGGGTAACTCTCGTCGGGCCCTTAACTCGATTTATCCCTGTTAAGAGAGAACGCGCTCACGCTGTAGTTTTTGCTTGATGCCAATCGCCGTTATCTTTTTATCTCGCAGATATTTCTTCGTCTCTCCCGTAAATCGAAGAAAAACGCCATTAACACATGCACACATTTCATTCACTTGGCCATGAGACGCTCTGCCCCACCGCTCCAATACTCTTGTAACATGGCAAAATTTATCACGTTACAGCAGATACTTTAATATTCGCCATTATTCGTTAAGCCTCCAGTTCTTCTGGTACAAGTCCGTGAATGTGAGACTGTGCCGAGCAACCCTTACGAACCATAAGGTTTTGTCCCGTATTCACAGTCATCAAGCGTGCTGCACACTTGGGGTGGTTTCTACACTTCTAATATTTAAAGTCGCCTCTGGAAACCGTCGCGGTGTCCATAAATATTACGCCTTTTTTTAATAATCTCGACTGTAGTAACTGCCATTTTTCAGAAAAATTTTCACGCGTCGAAATAGAAAAGAAAATTGTAAACAGCGAAGAAATCAAGTAGTGCAAATTATGAAAACCAAAAGCATTCTACAGAATGAATATTACTGTTTGTTTATTGTAGACTTTTCGAATTTTTTAATTCTGAACTTTTTGGTTTTGGATATTATATAGTTGTGAACTTTTTGGTGTAGACATTTTGATCGAATACTGTTGATGACGAATCTGAAATTATGAATAGTACGTTGCTTCCACGTGTTTATCATCAAACCTTAATTGTAACCTTTTTATTTTCTGAAGACTAATTATGAACCCTAGGAGCTTCGGTCGGTGCTCAGCGTGATAAGGGCTATAGATAGGAAACTAGGTTAGGTGAGGTGTCCGTTAGGATGTTTAACAGTAAATGATGAAGGAGGAAAGGCATAATTGGGCTAGACCTGAGTGCCAGATCCGGCACGTTCCCGAGCAGGGGCCGTCGGCATCACCTCCAAGGACTTACTGATATTGATACTCAATTATGAACCCTAACCATAACCTGAAACTGTATCAAAAATTCTCGAAGAGATGATTAACTATCAAATAATCCAGTTTTAGATTATAACCAAAATTAGTATTTGAATGAATAAGTGCATGCTTTATTAAACGTTGGCGAATAGATTTATTAACGTCCAACAAAGTTCGATTCAAAAGTTGTAATCGTGAGTGGTCCACAATTGAAGTTATCGTACCATGTCGAGCCGAAGGAAACAGCTCACGACGAGATGTAGATTTCACCCGATTGATTTCAGTCAAGCCTCTCTATGGAGAGATGTAATCCTACAAATTTCTGTTGATGATTCATTAAGAAGGCAATTGTATTTAACTTCTGCTTCTTTTGCTTTTTGTTCACGAAGACGACGTTTTTCAAAAAGCTGAAATTCACGAACAATAAAATCCGTTCTTATGTTCGTAACCTGTAATGCTCATGTTTCAGCTACAGTTTCCGCTTGTCGTACTTGAAGCATCAATTAAACGTTTTCTTCAATCAGCAGTGGTAAAGAAGGCTGCTCTGACCACGTAGGCGCTGGTTATGATGTATCCACTTGTGATCTTTGATAGTGGTCAAGGGTCACTGGTGACTGTTGAGATCCAATCGGCTTCGATACTTCATTAGTCGATGAAGTCTCAGAAAGTTTAACCAGTGGTGGTGACGTAGATAGTGTCCTCCTTAACGTCATCTTTTCCAAACTTAACTGCATAAACGATTCATTTTTCACGATCTCGGGAATAAAAGAATAACTCGAGATATTATATTTGTAACATTCGGACTTTGTTAACACGCAAAGATAAACACGTCAGTTCTAACTAGTCGATTTAATCAGACTGATCAAAAAACAATAACAACCACGAACTTGCTGCTGAGACTCAAATGGAGGAGTGGAGAAAGCTACGAGAGTAGTGCGGAAAGCTAATATACAGAGAAAATCAATATTTTAAAGACTATAGTTTAAACTTTTTGATTTTAAAATCACATTAAAAATATAAGAATCTATGATTTCAACAGGTTATCCTATTTAAGTAACTACGCATCGTAGTTTTGAACTTATTGATGAACAATGCAGAAATAACCTGCGTCTGAAAGCTTCAATATCAATTTATCCACTTGATAATTTGTGACAGACTTAAAATCAATTATGAACTATCCAAATACTGCATTTAAAATTTTCGAATCAGCCCCTCATTGCATCAGTAAGTAAATTCATGATTAATTAAAATTGTTAATTATCTTACCTTAAAACCACAACGATCGGGCTTTCGCTACCTGTCACCACCATTAATCCTTTCCATATCATTAAAGCTGAAGATACTATCATACCAAAACTCAAGAATTGATACAAAAACTGAAATAAGAAAGAAATACACTAAATTATTTACGAAAAATAATAACTATTCGAAATGATCAATTCTTATAGATCGTATTACACACAATCCACTCATACATGCACAACCAACACACAACCCACACATGCATAGGTAATGTGTATAGGTTGCTTCTCGTCAAAACTGAATTGTTTTGATATTTTTAACTTATTGAAAATTTCGACATCGCAAACGTACTTTGACAAGATTAATAATTATTTTAAAATAAATTAATAATCTCTTCGAGCTATGTATAATTTTTCCCTTTATTATAAAAAAATTGTTTGGCATAAAGTTCTGAGGGCTTTAAAATCCGTCTTCTACAAAGCACTAAATAATTAACAAAAGTAATCAAAATCACAATTTGACATGTGACGGCTTTCTCTCCTGTCGATTTGCACATTAATTCAGAAATTAACAGTCAAATCGGGGAAGTGAACAGCTAGCACGGGCAAGCCTAGGTGCAGAATCCAAGGAGAAACCCTTCGTCAGAAGCGATATGTATACATACTAAAAACTAAATTTATTGCCGCAGTTCGTCGTCGACCAAGTACTTATAACTAACTTTCCCGCCCATATACCAGTCCGATCCGAAACGCAGAGCGGCACCATGCTCCCTCCTCATGGCGGCCAATCTGGACAGCATGCTTCTCGCCTTTTCGCGTCAACACGGAAATCTCGGCTCTCCGTGTCCCGCGCCTGCTGCGTTTACCAGACGTAACCGTCTGTCGGAGCACAAAAAATTTCTCTGCCCTTTGTACAGATGCTACGCAGCACTTAGCGTGCTGCGCCGAGGCACCTATCCGCGATTCTCTGCTCTCGCCTCGATCCGCTCGCATATGTCGGGAACACAAGTATATATATTTTGGAAAAAAATTTAATGATCTTTCAGAATATGGCATTAGATTTTGTATATCTATAGTAAAGGAGAACAAAAAATGTAGTTTATTGAAATTAAATCACTTTCAAAATTTCGTATAAATTTAAAAAAATGCAGTAACCAGTAGCCGATTGTCTCCAGAGTCTAATAGAATCTAATTTAGGACTCAAATAGTCTGTTTTTTTATTCACTTTTTTTACAGTCCGTAGAATATAGTCTTAAAAGCCTTTTTGCTAAAATAATTTACCACGAACATAAAAACAAAAAACTGATACATATATTTTTAGCAAATTTTCGAAAAATCGTGAATTTTAAATATTTTAATAAGACTAAACTTGTAAGAAAAATTGTTCTACCACGCTTCATGTAGAGTAACTAAATTCTTGTAGAGTAACTAATTCTTGTAGAGAAATTAATTTTTGTAGAGTAATTTCATGGGAAATCTTACTGAAAATGAAATAATCCAATTTTATACAAAGTTTTTTTTCTTAAAAAAAAGATCAAAATTAAAATTTAAAATAAAAATTTTATATAAAAAAAAAAATAAAAATTTTTTATTTCTTAAAATAGATTAATAAAATCTATTTTCGTAAAATATTAATTTTTCTATGTGTGATTTTGTTATTCTTACACATACTGCGCTAAAGTCAAGGCATTCAATAAACATGAATTTAGCTAGCTCAACATGTTGCGCCTCACAACGTCTGATCGGAAAGATTACTATATGATGGGTATAATAGAATATTCTGTGAAACAACCAAACAGATGTTTTTCATCCTACCTTCAAGACACCAGATGAGTAGTTTGTCTGTTAGCTGCTGTAACAACGAACAGTGTTAATAACCTCAGTGGTTGTTAAAGTACAACGGCTTCTGTAAATTACAGCAATTATTCAGATAAGTATTGGAAACTAATAAGTAATAATTGTATCCATACAGAGCTTTTTCTTTGTTGATTTATTTTTTGCTTAGGTATATGCTTTTAAGTTTTTTAAAAATTACTTTACATGATTTTTGACAACTTGACGTGTATTTAATAATAATGAGTATTGCACATAACTGTAACCATTAGTATAACTTGACTATGAATAGGTAACGATAATATTTATGTTATTTTCAGCTTCAAAACACCAATAGCGGATAGTATGCTGCACCCAGATCACATAATATACTTTGATATTGTAAGGACCGAATTTACAGCTTTTATTCAGTCCTTAGTTCCAGCCAGATTTAAACAAACTTACCAGTCTTAATCCTTTTTACGTTGGTTTATTCTAGATTTCGTCGTATTAAGTATCTCTCTAAAAAAACCTTTATAGAAGTTTTAAAACCTAGGCAAGTATAAGTTTCCATTTTTGTAAACAAAATTTTGTAAAAGATATGCAGGTTATCAATGAATGTATCCGTGTATCTATGAATATATTAATCAATCATATTGCACTACTAAAAATACTAAAAAAGAGATTATGGCAATCTCACAAATTTAAAGTATTGAAAGTTATGAAATCAGGAAAGAATTTGTCAAGTATTTGACAAAAACAAGTGCGAAATAAATGCTAATGAAAGTAAAGAAATCAATAAAATATGGTCAAGTATTAAAATTTAAAGTAGAATAAACTGCAAATTATGCAAAGTAATAGAAAGTCTTAAACATAAGTTGCATTTTTTACATTATTTTTTTAATGCATACTTGCCGGCCCGTCGCCTTATAGTAAAAAACAAAATACATTTTAAACATACATATTTTTACAACAGAGAGATTATTGTTACAGTTTTATTTTAAATGCATGCACTATTTGTTTGTTTATTTTATATCAATATAAACAAATTTTGAAAAATCATAGAAATTTAAGTCCACTCTACCTCAAAGTTTCTACTTAAATCACAGCTATAACTAACTAGCAACTGCATGTTCTATAATGATATTTTTTAAACTTTATTTCGTTGTAATATTTAAAATAGTTTGATGCAATGTTGTTAAATATTACGACACTAACAAATGCAAGATTGTGGCTTAGGCTTCAAAAAATTCAAACATAACTAAATTTATTATTTCGTGCATTTGAATGTAGTGTGCAAGAATCACAATTTTACGCAATACGCGACGCAAGTTTCACAAGTTTAAAAATTTGTTTAAATGACTATTATTCTTTATTGTACAACATATGAAGATTAAAATATTGACACGACTGGACGGCAAATATGCAATAAAAAAATAATGTAAAAAATGCAACTTATTTTTAAGACTTTCTATTACTTAGCATAATTTGCACTTTATTCTACTTTAAATTTTAATACTTGACTATACTTTATTGATTTCTTTACTTTCATTAGCATTTATTTCGCACTTGTTTTGTCAAATATTTGACAAATTCTTTTCTGATTTCATAACTTTCAATACTTTAAATTTGTGAAATTGCCATAATTTCTTTTCAAGAACTTTTAGTAGCGCAATATAATTTATTAATATATTCATTGATACACGCATACATTCATTGAATAACCTGCATATCTTTTACAAAATTTTGTTTACAAAAATGGAACCGTATACTTGCCTAGGTTTTACCTTTTATAAAGGTTCTTTTAGAGAGATTTCAGAACTTTTTAGGAGTTTAGTGGATATAAAAAATACCCTACAATGATATCAAAATATTTCTTATAACATTTTCCTAGTATTTGAATAGCTTATTTAAAACATGTGATGTAAGCGGGGTGCTCCCGGGGTTAACGCTAGCGAGCGCCCTTAGAAAGGGCGGCGTGCGAACGGAGTGACGTCACGCTTACGCCGTGGCTCGGTGACAGAGAGAACGGGGATGCGGTTGGGCTGCTCGTATGTGGCGGTGACGTCGTCGACTCTCGAAGTCCCACGATGCAGTCACGTCCGATCGCTAAGCTTCTTCGTTGCGTGTGGAGCGGACACAGCTCAGCCTCCACTCGTCGACTCTAGAGGGAGTCTGGACGAGAGAGAGCCCGCCCAACTCAGTGTTGGCTACACCACCCGGTCGCAGGGGAAGGGGGAGTAAACTCCCCGGGTTTTATGTTTGAATCAGGTTGCGGAGCCAGTCCAAGGGACCGGGTCACATAAACATTGGCTTCAGGCGCTTAAGAAAGCGCCCCGCCCGTAGCCGAAAGGCACGCTTCCTTGCCTCCGCGAGGAGACGAAGGGATCAGTGCAGGAGCGGCATGTCTATCGACTCCACACTGATGACCCGGGGGACTGAGCGCCCCGGGGGAAGAGGGGATGTCCTCTTGCGCACCGTTGGAGATGGCAAGAAGCCGACTCTCTTCGACGCGGGCTGCTTCGCCCGCTTCGCCGCGATCTTCTTGATCGCGAAGCTGGTGTCGCAGGAGACTGATCTCCCGGTTCGACTTCGCCAGATAAATCTGGCTGAGCTCGAGCTCGGCCTCTAGTTCTCTAGTAGAGACGGACGGCATGGGCAGTTGGGTAGGATAGAGGAGGATTAAATAAATAAAAAGAATTATTTATTTAAGAGTAGCCTTTATTCTGCGGAACAAAAATCAAGAGCAATTGTGGCACAGTCTGAAACACCTGCTATGCTGCTGATACAGAACTAGCTCTACCCTATAGGAAGGGGGGAAGAAGTGCCAGGCCTTGGACCGACCGGTTTACTTATAGAGCCAGAGTCCCAACTTTCATGTGGACTGCTGAAAATCCGGCCGCCGCCGACTGGCGGCCGCGCACGTTACTGCCGGCGCTCGACTCCACTATGCGTGCTAGCGGGTTGCGGGGGGGGGGGGGCAGGCGCGCCGGATTGCGAGTTCTGCATGCGCGAGAGAGTCTGGGTGGGCTGACAATACATATAAAGTACAATACTGGTTACTAATGTATATTTTATATATTAATGCAATGCACATAAATATACAATCTAAACTTTAACCATTAACGTCCAGAACGACAGATTTCGACACTGTAGTTTGAATTGTAACCGTGTAATGAATTGACACGGAAAAAATTCAGAAACCTCTGTTTTCTATGTCTAAAAGGTTCTCTTTCAATAATAGGGACTAAATTTTTTTTAAATTTAATTTTGCCGTATAAAAATCGATCACAATTTTAAAAATCTAATTTTTCGATACGCGTAAACCCGATTTAGTCCAGTTGTACTAGCAATTGAGGTGGATGTTGCTTGGAGCACTTTAGTTTTTTTTTAAAAAAAGTAGAAAAACGCGTAGAATAAGATAGTCTTGCTCCTGCGTGCGAAAAACCTTAGGAATTTGTTCAATAGAAGAGAAACGGCTGAATTTTGCATTTTTCGTCAAAGAATCACGTATATCGCGAAAACGAAGCTTCGTATGACAAAATATGAAGAAATCTTTTTTGTTTAATATGAAATTTCCTATCGAGTGAGACCTTCCGAGAAAAAAAATTTCAATTTTTTCTTTTTTCATGATCAAATTAAGCGAAAAATCTTTAATTGTTTAAGCAGTACTCTCTAATAAAGTCGACATTGGCAATCGGGACTAATTTTTCGGGAAATAATAGATGGCTGTGATATTAATACATACCCGCAAATTCGGTCGCCGTCTGACAAATGGTTTTGTTAAAAATCATTAATTAATTAAAGTTGAGTGCAAATTTTTAATGTCTTACAACTTTTTTAAAAATGATCTCTGACACCGGTTAGATTTTTCACGTATACTTTAACGTTGTCGGAACTAAATGCAATGCGTAAAATGTTTATTTTTTAATTTAACAATGCTTTTAGAATTTTATAAAAATTTTGGTTTAATTAATTAATGCATCATTTCATTAAATATCGATCGATTTGAACATTTTTCTTTTTAAATAAATAGTGTTTTCAACGACGCTTAATTTAAGCCGTTGAACGTTCAAAAATTCGAAGTGGTTACAGAGTTACGAAGAATTACGTTTATCAACATTTGCGGCTGAAGTAAACGACACAGAGTCATTCTGTAAAATTCTACAGGTAAGTGAATACATCTACTTTGTAGGGATATATGTACGAATAAATACAAAATCGTATATCCCTTTAAAAATGAACTCGAAAGTGTCGAATTTGCATGAAATTCGGCGCGAAGGCGGGCGGCGAGAGACGCCCGGTGGTGGGGGAAGCCGTCAGCGTTCAAGTCGAAAAGTCGTTCCACGCGCTTCAAATCTGTTCGCGCGGGAAAATTTTCATTTTCTCAGCAATGGATCGACCAAATTTGATGATTTTTTTCTTAATTCGATATAGGAAATCGAAAAAAATTCATTGAAATTGTTATTAATAATATCTGTGGCTTACAGGAAGAACCACTTAAGTGACACTTTGCGAAAAATTTTTTTATGTCGAATTCGAGGTGCTCTTAGTACCCTTTTTTATTGTACAATAGTAGGATTTCCGAAATTCACAAATATTTTAAATGCCAGCCGATTACATAATCACTTAACTGCGTCTCTCGTAAAAATGTTACCGCAGAACCACTTAAGTGCACTCGTTTTTTTATTTTTGTGCGAGATACACCGTATAGAGTACTTTAAGGCTATATAATATATATCTAATTACCTATACCGATATATTCATCGGGTTTTGTTAATTTTTAAACACTTTTTTAATGATTTTAAATTTTTCAAAAATTGTCAATTAGCAAAAACAAAAAAATTACTGAAATCGCTCCGATAAAATTCGTACGTATTCCTTAGCTGATTCTAAGAACTTATTACTCTTGAAAATTTTTTCCAAAAGTGCGTGGTTTCTGAATAAAAAATTCGTAAAAGTCTTCGTAAAAAATTTTCAATTATAATATGCAGCAGTTTGACCACACCGAGGTTCAAAATCAACCCCCAAATCACGTATCTTTTAGATTTGGACATTTATTCCATTGGTTCCATTGGTCCGGGCGGGGCATATTTTTAAAGTTTAACTCATGCCCTTTCCAATGGTGTAATTTAAATTTTTGAAAATTGTTATTAACAATGAGAAAAAACGGTTTAAAGGAAAAAAGCATGGGCTTTCCAAATTTTTTTTTAATTTGAGATTTCAAGAACGTTTTAATTTGCAATGTATCTGGAACCCCTCTTACCAATGGAATAAATGTCGAAACCTAAAAGATACGTGATTTGGGGGTTGATTTTGAACCTCGGTGTGGTCAAACTGCTGCATATTATAATTGAAAATTTTTTACGAAGACTTTTACGAATTTTTTATTCAGAAACCACGCACTTTTGGAAAAAATTTTCAAGAGTAATAAGTTCTAATAGCAATTTTATCGGAGCGATTTCAGTAATTTTTAAAACCCGATGAATATATCGGTATAGGTAATTAGATATATATTATATAGCCTTAAAGTACTCTATACGGTGTATCTCGCACAAAAATAAAAAAAACGAGTGCACTTAAGTGGTTCTGCGGTAACATTTTTACGAGAGACGCAGTTAAGTGATTATGTAATCGGCTGGCATTTAAAATATTTGTGAATTTCGGAAATCCTACTATTGTACAATAAAAAAGGGTACTAAGAGCACCTCGAATTCGACATAAAAAAATTTTTCGCAAAATGTCACTTAAGTGGTTCTTCCTGTAAGCCACAGATATTATTAATAACAATTTCAATGAATTTTTTTCGATTTCCTATATCGAATTAAAAAAAAATCATCAAATTTGGTCGTTCCATTGCTGAGAAAATGAAAATTTTTCCGCGCGAACAGATTTGAAGCGCGTGGAACGACTTTTCGACTTGAACGCTGACGGCTTCCCCCACCACCGGGCGTCTCTCGCCACCCGCCTTCGCGCCGAATCTCATGCAAATTCGACACTTTCGAGTTCATTTTTAAAGGGATATACGATTTGGTATTTATTCGTACATATATCCCTACAAAGTAGATGTATTCACTTACCTGTAGAATTTTACAGAATGACTCTGTGTCGTTTACTTCAGCCGCAAATGTTGATAAACGTAATTCTTCGTAACTCTGTAACCACTTCGAATTTTTGAATATTCAACGGCTTAAATTAAGCGTCGTTGAAAACACTATTTATTTAAAAAGAAAAATGTTCAAATCGATCGATATTTAATGAAATGATGCATTAATTAATTAAACCAAAATTTTTATAAAATTCTAAAAGCATTGTTAAATTAAAAAATAAACATTTTACGCATTGCATTTAGTTCCGACAACGTTAAAGTATACGTGAAAAATCTAACCGGTGTCAGAGATCATTTTTAAAAAAGTTGTAAGACATTAAAAATTTGCACTCAACTTTAATTAATTAATGATTTTTAACAAAACCATTTGTCAGACGGCGACCGGATTTGCGGGTATGTATTAATATCACAGCCATCTATTATTTCCCGAAAAATTAGTCCCGATTGCCAATGTCGACTTTATTAGAGAGTACTGCTTAAACAATTAAAGATTTTTCGCTTAATTTGATCATGAAAAAAGAAAAAATTGAAATTTTTTTTCTCGGAAGGTCTCACTCGATAGGAAATTTCATATTAAACAAAAAAGAATTCTTCATATTTTGTCATACGAAGCTTCTTTTTCGCGATATACGTGATTCTTTGACGAAAAATGCAAAATTCAGCCGTTTCTCTTCTATTAAACAAATTCCTAAGGTTTTTCGCACGCAGGAGCAAGACTATCTTATTCTACGCGTTTTTCTACTTTTTAAAAAAAAAAAACTAAAGTGCTCCAAGCAACATCCACTAGTAGGCCTTTTTCATGCTAGTACGCCTGGACTAATTCACAGAGATGCAAATTAAAGCATTACGATTTTCCCAAAAAAATTTTTTTTCAATAAAATGATTCTCTAAGTCTAGAAGGTCTACATAAACATTTTTTTCTTCAAAAATTGATTTATAAAAATTTCGTAAGAATAACACTACATTATAATTAGTCAATTAATGCTCTCAAATATTTTAGATTGATTCGGTACAATTTTTGATTTTTCTGGACTTTTCGATAAGTGAAAAAATCGAAATTTCAAAAGCCGTCCTAAAAAATTTAAAGAGCATTCTTTGATGAATCCTCGGATGAATGCCAAGTCATATTTATTCTTATGAAATTGTTATAAAAGTCGAAAATTTTCGAGAAAAAATCTGTTAATTCTTTTTTTTCTAATTCTATCTCGAATTTTTAGGCACGACCGCAAGGCGGGAATGCCTTATAGTTTCACCATCGTAAAAATTGTAATCAGCGATATCTCAGCCAATTGTCGACCAATTGGGCTGAAAATTTAGGAGCATACAACTCTTATATGTACAAAAAAACGTTTTTTTTCTTTTCTCGATTACCGATATATTGTTGAAATGGTAGCTCTTTATGCTTAATTCTACAAACGGTTTTTTGATCATAACTCAAATTCTAAGCATTTTACACAAAAAAGTTAAACGGAAATGTTGTACATCTCAAAAAAACACAACTTTTTCCTATTAACATGAACACTCGAAAATGCTTAGAGTTCAAATTAAGAAGCTAAAATCGAATTTTTTACATTAAAATAGTTCGTTTTTCATAATAAAACTTTTTACGCATATGTTTTACAGAAAAACGTTCAACATATAAGTTATAGATATTTTAAAAATACAATTTTTTACCGGAATAATTATACGCTTAGAATGATTCAATATTTTATAAAACCCCAAAACTGATTTTTTTTTAAATAAAAATTTTAGTTTATCTCGATTATCTCTGCGAAATTAACTCCAATCGAGCTAAATTTTTTTTTACAAACTCGACCTATGCTAATATCGTGACAGAAGGAAATTGGACTTAATCCCATTCATACAAAAAATATGCGAACATGTTTTAGAATTTCGAAAAACGGTTTTTTGGTCATAACTCAAATTCTAAGCATTTTACACAAAAAAGTTAAATGTAAATGTTGTAAATCTTTAAAAAATACAACTTTTTCCTATTTACATAAATAATCGAAAATGCTTAGAATTCAAGTTAACAAGCCAAAATCGAATTTTAATACTAAAATAATTCGTTTTTCAAAATAAAACTTTTCAGGTATGTGTTTTACATAAAAATACTCAAGATAAAACTTATAGATATTTCGAAAATACAATTTTTTACCGGAATAATTATACGCTTAGAATGATTTAACACATTATAAAACTAAAAAAACTGAATATTTAAAGAAAAATTTCAGTTGGCCACGATTATCTCTGCGAAATTAATTACAATCAATCCAAATTTTTTTTTATAAACTCTTTCTACATTGATATCACGACAGAATAAATTTGGGCTCAATCCCATTTATACAAAAAAACCAGGTGAGTGCGAAACACAAACGTAGGGATACCAGGTGAGCGCGAAGCGCGAACGTAGGGGGATCAGGTGAGCGCGAAGCGCGAACAGTGGGCGAGCGCGAAGCGCGAGCGTCGGTCGTGCCTTAAATGCAAGACGCGAAGCGAAACGCGCGAAGCGCGTTTCGTTTCGCGTTTTGCATGCCTTGCATCGCGGAGCGATGCAAGGCGGGGCAAGCCACGGAGGTCTTTCGGCCCGCAGGGCCGAAAACCGACTGTGGCGCGCTAGTTTATTTTAAATATATAAATTTTTAAATATAATATACTGTCACTCCATACGAAGACTAAAGAAATCTATTTTAATTTGCCATTTTTGGATTGTTCGGATAAATTAATTCGTCAAGGATGTGATAATCTTGAAATATAATTGATATATTCAAAATTTTTCAGATCCTTGACTCCAAATTTGATCCGAACACTCTAAAAATAGCAAATTAAACTAAGACTTTTTTTAGTTATCGTAGTCTTCATAAGGGGTGACATACCGTATATATTATATATGCAAGAGAAGAAAATGCCCGGTGAAAAAAACGCCGGGGGCCCGCAAGCTCATGCTCTGCAAGGAAAGCATATACCTATACCGTGTGTCCCAGGTGATACTGTCGATGCTGACAGTGTAGGTGAAAAAAATTTCAGCATCAAAAACTATGGTGAAAAAATGTATGGGGGTGTAGGGTGATTCCGGCGGCTGAGCATGTTCAAGCCACATGTTCCGTATTAAAAAACACTGCATTCAAAAAATTTAAAATTTGCAAAATTAATATGGTTGAATAGGCACTTAATTCTACAGAAAAGGCTGAATTCAACAGAATTTGAATGACAAAAATCGAATGGCAACTTCTTGAGATATCGAGACTAGTTTGATAATTGTCACTTTTAGGATTGTGAATTGATAAAAGTGAAAATGCTCCGATTTTTGTGATTCAAGTTTTCAAAGTATTAAGTAGCATTACGCATGAATGTTGGTTCGTTATAAAACAATCTTTATGTAAAAATTGTTGAGTTGAAAATTGTGAGTGTAAACTTTTTTCTAATGTCGTGCCACACGTATACCAATGCCAGAGAGGAATCTTAGCCTTTTATTACACCGGTGGACAGACTGTTGCCTAGAACAGTCGAATGAGGGTTACCCATGTAAATACCCCCCATAAGCAAAATTTTTCCACTGGTACATGTGTTGCACGGCATTAGAAAAAAATTTGCAATTGCAATTTTGAAATCAATAATTTTTACATAAAGATCATTTTTAACGTACTCACATTTATGTGTAAATTAGAACACCTTTTCTGTAGAATTAAGTAGCTGTTCAAAAAATATTAATTATGCAAATTTTAACTTTTTTGAATGCAGTGTTTTTTAATACGGAACATGTGGCTTGCACACGCTCAGCCGCCGGGATCTGCCTTCACCACCATACATTTTTTCACCATAGTTTTTGATGCTGGAATTTTCTCCACCCACACTCTCAGCATCGACAGTTTTACTTGGGACACACGGTATATACATATATATTCGAAGTTGAAGGTGTGTGTGTGTGTGTGTGTGTGTGTGTGTGTGTGTGTGTGTGTGTGTGTGTGTATATATATATATATATATGGGTGATTCTCTGTGAGATCGACCGGCCGAAAAATAGATCTCACTATAACTCTGAGAATTTGTTCTAGAGGTTGCCACGAGTTACTCCAAATTTTTTCAGATTTTTTGAATTGATTGTCTTAGAGTTACAGGGGGTCAAAGTTGATAAAATCAGTTTTTTTTTCATTTCGTGCTGATTTTCAAAAACTTATAGCTCCTCAGGGAAGCATTCATCACTATAGGGACATATAACAATTTTTTCTTAAAATTTTCTAAATTTTTCAAAAAAATAGTTTTGAAATCATATATATATATGTATTACAAGTCATATGTGTAATTTATACCTTGAAATTCAAAATTTTCAAGGTACGACCCATCGGATCCCAACCAAAATTTTTGCAAAGATTTCTTAGTTTAGTAGAAAAGTTTCTACGCATGTCCCAACCCATCAGACTTGCTCTATTTCTTGCTAAAAATAAAGTTATTACTCATATTTTGCTACATTTGGCAAATAATGATCTACTTCCGCCTTTATAATTATAAATTCATCTGAATTAATTATAGTATTTATAGTAGATATATATAATACATAATGAGGTGATATTTCTTAATGTAATAGATAATAATTCTATATGTATAGCGACTAAAATCTGGATTCATAGTTAATTTATAAAATAGTACTTACAGTCATAGACGTATGAGGTGGTTTTAACTTGTTTTCCCGGACCAACTTATTTCAATCACCTGTAAGAGAAAAAGTCTTCTTTAATTTGAAATAAATTAAATTAAAGATAATAAAAATATACGTATCTAATGTTCAGTGAGAGTCATTGATACTATCTTCATATATGCATGACTTTTTTCCAAGTAGATTTTGACACTTTAAACTTTCTCCAGGCTACAGCTCAGACACTATTACACACGCGGAGTGCGAGTTTCAGGGGGTTTAAGTGTATTTTAAACAATATATTTTATTATAAATTAGCAGTCCCGGCGCGGTTGAGGTTAGTGCAGCTGATAGCAGCAGCAGTAGAGCTAAGACTTCAGGTTATGCACAATAATAGCACGAAAGTGGATTCGGTTGAAACTATACACGAATGTATAGTTTCAACCATTATTCCATAATGTAAGAAATAAACAAAATCATCATAATAAATAAAACAATCAGCTAAATGCATTTAAATTCCACACACTTTAAAAATTGTCGCCGTCTAGTTCATACATATAGGCCATAACTGCTGCTAACCCACTTTTTGTGCTAGTATGTTGAGAATAATCTGAAGCTTTAGTTCTACTGCTGCTGCTATCAGCTGCGCTAACCTCAACCGCGCCGGGACTGCTAATTTATAATAAAATATATGGTTTAAAATGCACTTAAACCCCCTGAAACTCGTACTCCGCGTGTGTAACAGTGTCTGAGCTGTAGCCTGGAGAAAGTTTAAAGTGTAAAAGTCCACTTGGACAAAAGTCATGTGTATATGAAGATACTGTGAATGACTCATTGAACATCAAATATGTATACTTTTATTATTTTTAATTCAATTAACTTTAAATTAAAGAACATAATTCTTTGTGTTAAAATAAATTATTCTTTGTTTATTACAGGTGATTCAAATAAGTTGGTCCGGGAAAACAAGTTAAAACCACCTCACACGTCTATGACTGTAAGTACTATTTTATAAATTAACTATTAATCCAGATTTTAGTCGCTATATATATATAGAATTATTATCTATTACATTCAGAAATATCACCTCATTATGTATTATATATATCTACTATACATACTATAATTAATTCTGATGAATTTATAATTATAAAGGTGGAAGTAGATCATTATTTGCCAAATGTAGCAAAATATGAGTAATATCTTTATTTTTAGCAAGAAATAGAGCAAGTCTGATGGGTTGGGACATACGTAGAAACTTTTCTACTAAAATAAGAAATCTTTGCAAAAATTTTGGTTGGGATCCGATCGGTCGTACCTTGAAAATTTTGAATTTCAACGTATAAATTACACATATGACTTGTAATACATATATATATGATTTCAAAACTATTTTTTTTTTTTGAAAAATTGAGAAAATTTAAAGAAAAAATTGTTATATGTCCCTATAAAAAAAACTGATTTTATCAACTTTGACCTCCTGTAACTCTAAGACAATCAATTCAAAAAATCTGAAAAAATTTGGAGTAACTCGTGGCAACCTCTAGAACAAATTCTCAGAGTTATAGTGAGGTCTATTTTTCGGCCGGTCGATCTCACAGAGAACACCCGTGTGTGTGTGTGTGTGTGTGTGTGTGTGTGTGTGTGTGTGTGTGTGTGTGTAGGCAGGAAACAGGAGAAGAAAATGCTCGGCAAGGAAAACGACGGGGGGGAGTAGCAGGTCGCCGCTCGGAAAGGAAAGCATATACCTATATATACGAAATTCTATGCCTATATATACAGTCGTAGTTAGCTATATATATGGGATGGAGAAGGAAAATCTTCGAAAAGGAAATACGCACTCCAAAAATTCAAACAGCTTTACTTAACGAACGGTTCAATATTTTTAGCTGATTCTTTTTTTACATGAAACGCCGAATCAATATCATTTAGAATGTATATTAATAGATTGCATATGCGTTTGATAAGAGTTATTGATGATTGAAAAAATTTGATGGTTGGTAGAAAGTGAATTCAAAGTGTATATGGGCTAGGCGTCGTACGTAAGCTAGCTTGCTTATACTTGCCAGCGGGAGCTACCGCGCCCCTTGATTATGTGTCGTACCTTTTAATCTGGAGTATATAACTATGGCTGCTAATTATAGTAGTTTTCTAGGCTACTCTCATTACCTTTCTAAGTCTATTTTAACACTAAATGACTCGGGGCAAGTGGTTTCGTCCTAACTAAGCTGTGACCGACAGGTCGCTAACGCCACATTCATTGGGGGTCTCTATCTGCTACAGTTTTTATCAGTCGAGCCCTCGTAGCCGAGTCTTCAAATAATGGAAAAGTTGCTAAGGCTGGGCTTACTCTTTTCAATACCCAGCGAGACTATTCAAATGTTCTCAATTCAAAGATCGAGCGCTCGTAGTTAAATATTGTAAAATAAGTTCAAATCAAACAGAAGTTCCACGCATCTACTAACTCAACGAGACAACCCGTCTGGTTACTCGCGTGTCGGTCAATCAAAAGGCCGCGTGTTATGCATTTCCGAGGCTTATAAAGTTCCAGGTGCAACACATTTAATTACAGTTACACATATATCACACGATCTCACCTACTAATCGTAACTCACCACCAGAAGTCATATTTTCAACTGCAGATTAGTGGGACACGAGAAGTGCTGATGCACGAGTCAGCAACTCACCCTCCCCGTGCTAACAATGTCACCATCGACTCAGCGTATTTCAGCAATCAGTCATCGCCTAATGCTCGCATGTGCATTGTTATACGGCTGAATGCTGCTACACGCTACTCACATAATTTAATATGGATATTAATTAATTAAATAATTAATGAACAGACCTGGCACATTAGAATATTATGTATTTTTGAATACCAAAACCAAACCAAGATATACTAAATAATTTATATAAGTATCCCTGAGTTTATTTGTATGATTTACATCATAAACTTCAAATGTCTTTTTCTCAACTTTTATATTTTCATGATTTTCTGTTACTTTCTTTTCTGTTAATTCTCAGCAACGGTCGGATCAATTGGACTGAAATTTTAGAGAAATCTTTGGAATAAGTTACTTCCCTGATTGAACCGAACTGATTCTATTGTTTCGATGACATCATCAACTGCTCCAACGCGTTCAAAGATCATTTGAAACATGTTAGATCGGCAGTCGATTGCATTGCATCAAAAAGACGAACTGACTACATTCGAAGAGGAAGGCAACAAAGAAGATCAACGATCGGAAGAAAAAGAAAGTAATGCAGTTAAGGGGTTATGGCAGGATAGAAATTACGAATGTCAATTTATTGTTATACACTTCTTTCGTAGCTAATATTTAATAGTTCTTTGCTAAAAAGTTTTGCCTCCAAAATAAAAAAAATCATGAATTTACAACATTTTTCTTTAAAAAAAGTAATGGTTTCTGTTGTGAAATATGTGATTCTTTTTGATTGCTGCTAAGTAAATAAAATTCTGGTTACCATATAGTAATTTCATCAAACGTTCATCAAACTTTACTAGTTCCATCGGAGTACCGCAAAAATGGCTTCATTTTGGATGTTGATGCTAGCAACGCGGAAAAAGACAAATTCGGTTCGCAAGAGGCTAAATAATAAGTGCTCATCATAAGCCGGTCCAGAAAGTTGCGTTTCAAAACTTATTAACAAAAATGTAAGTTTAATAGTTTTTGCAAAATTAAATAATGAATTTAAAATATCTGATTTTCGCACATCTGTACAAAAAAAGTCCTCTACAGAAATTTAAAAAAATTTTACAAAAATATTTATTTATAAAGGCACAGGTGCACTTTAAATGAAAATTTTTTTCGATTGTTAAGCTTGCCACGCCGCGAAAAACAATCTTATTAAAAATCCAAACATATCGTTAGAAAGATCTTAAAAATCCGCATTGTTTCAATATGAGTTTGTTGTGCTAACTATTATAGAAGCCGAGATTCGAAGCCTCAAAGTCTACGGTCACATTCAGAAAATGTTTTATACATATCGCGATTTTTCTGTCACCGATGGCAAGTGTAACTATTCAGTTATTTAAGATCTGATAGGTGGTTAGCGCAGAACGTATCCTTAACGACGAAACAGCAGTTTTAGTTTATTAAAAGTGTGCGCGAACGATGAGAGAACGCAAGCGAGGCAGTGGTGCGCGTCGCCACCGCTGTTGGCCGCGGTGATGGGGATACAGATTTTCGAGAGTGAAAATTCGATGAGGCAGCTTCAAATCACGATCTCTTGAAAATTTTGAAATACCTCGGGTTCTATTATACTTAGAATGATGATTTTTTTATTTTATGTGCAGTTTACCTTCGAATTGCTGCAGGTCTGTTTATTTCGATCCATCCGGTTGATATTGCGCTGCCTGACGTCCGGCTCGATTGGACCAATGTTGGATTCAGGGTTGAATAGAATACACTGCGGTTCAGATGAGGTCTATTTATTGTCTCCAAAACCACTTCGTTTAGTAGCTCTCTGAAGTTACTGCTCCGGTGGTGTTCACAGTACTGGCGTGAGTAGTAGATACTCACTATAGGCACACTATGGGCACGACTCCGAGTCAGCATATGAATATGCGACTGTGTCACATGAGATATATAGTCAGAGATGCACAGTTTCGGTAGTTTAGCGTGGTATCTTTTTGCTAACAACATTTTAGTCACTCAATTATATTTTAACCGGAATCTGCTGCTCAAATATTCTTTCCTTATTATGAAAGAATTGAGGTGTATAGATGTACATATAAATTTATTGTATTTTAA
Organism: Philotrypesis tridentata; assembly: GCA_018906965.1. NCBI lineage: Eukaryota > Metazoa > Arthropoda > Insecta > Hymenoptera > Pteromalidae > Philotrypesis > Philotrypesis tridentata. The sequence continues at coordinate 138,072 of JACCIB010000263.1, forward strand.
AGGATTTAGCAATAGAATAATGATTTGTTTAAGAAAAAATTTATTGAACTCGAAATTTTAATGAATGCTATGATGTACCATATGTAACAAAGCGCCCACATTTCATCAACAGTCATAGGTAATTTTATTTTAAGAAAATTTATTGAACTCGATAATATATATATATATATATATATATATATATATATATATATATATTATAGCTACAGTCAAATTTAATCAATATTATAGTTATTATATTAATTGATGGTAGAGGATGCGGATTTCATCAGTAAGTTCTTAAGTTCTTAAGTAAATTATTATAAAATTCTTTTGCTATTCTATCATTTTTCTTATAATCTGTAGAAAATATACATCTGATTGGTCACTCTGTATTTTCTTATTGTTCCATCTAAAATATTTACAATTCTGACGAAGTCTACTTATATGGTCGGGGATTTCTGGTGGAACTCGTAGCTATCGAAAAAATATCCGCGACCACGTTGATCTACGTACATAGCTATCCAATGTTCGCCTGTTTTAGTATGATCTTGCGTATTAGAGATGATAATCGCTGGTTTTGTCCAAAATTTCGGAATCTGATCCGAGGCATAGACTCGGTACGTGTGCACTGGAAGAGCTCGAAGAGTATCCAATATTTCTAAGCTGTTCATCTTTCTCACAGTCACTTCGTAAATTTACCTTAGATTGACTAAAAAGCCAACGTTTAATTTTATTAGCATCGTTTAGCGCACATTTATAGTGTGTTAAAGAATTTTTCATGTAATGAAGAATACAATATGCATCCGTTGGAGGTAATTTATCAAGTGAAAAGGACTCTATATCTTCATCTATATTTATAACTTCACGTGCCTTTATTCGCTGTAGTAAATCAGCTTTTTCACTCCCACTAGTATAGATTAGATTTGCATACTTCGACAACTCACGTAAATTTGCAAAAAGATATTTCTCAGGTATGTCACCTTCGAACCACTGTATACCATGTCTATACATTGTAAGCCAGTTATTTTTTTTTACGAGTACTTACAGATAAATCCACGAAATTACACACAGGACTAACTACCCAATGAGCTGTAAATTTTTTTCTAACTGATGCAACTGCTACTTCTTTAGGGATTAGTTTACCCATATCGTTGTGGAAATCTTCTATTTCAATAATTAAGTCCATCACGAAAGTTGACGAGATACGTCTATTCTGTCAGACGGTTGAAGTACTAATATTTCTCTCTTTCGAGTTATAAAACATTCATGCATCCAATAATTTCACAATAATTAATGTGAATGACCTTTACATCAACTGCTGAAGTCAACAATAATCTGCCTCGATGTATCGATTTCTAGTACATTATCATATTCTGCATAAATTATACAATTAACAGTAGATTCTAATGGCTCTGCAAATCGCACCTCTATTCTCATACTGCCATGTTTAACTAAATTCCAGTGTGAAGTACTGTTGGCTGAAAGATCCGGGGTTAAATCGAATGCAAATAAACAACTTCCTTTTGCATAACTTTCTCTAGAAATATTGTTTCCTTGATTCATAAAGTGTACTCCAGTACCTGAATAAACTGTTTGATACGCATCAACGTATAGATCCTCTTTAAAGTTTGGTTGTATCGGTTTTGAGGGTAATTGTGTACCATCGATGTATAGTGAAAAGAAATTAATGTTATAATGTTTGAAATTGAAAGGATTGTATTTTTATCACCGTTAAACGCTTTGTTATCTACAAAGCCTATTATAAATCTTTTAGGCATCTGCCCAAGTATAATATTATCTAATGTTTCTCCAAGTACACCTCCACGTATAGTAACGGTTTTCAGTCTACAAGAGTTAACGGATATTTAGCGGTAGCTTTTGATAAAGCTTTTGCACGGGCAATTAAAACACCAGGGTTTATTTTAGCCCTTTGAATAAGTAAACTTGCTTCCACAATATTTACTGTATGTACATTAGTACCTGTTTCCATTAAGCAGAATTCGTTTCTGGATCTGAAGAGTTTTATACGCAATTCAACACCATTGAGAAGATATTTCTCCTGATTAAAAATATCCGCATGTAGATGTCCTTGAAGGTCTATACATTTTTCGTTTGCTGTTAAAGAACTTCTTGTTTTAAAACCTAAGTTCAAATCACATGTTTCATCCATGAAACCCGGTGTATCTTCATACCAAAGACTCGATGTAAGATGTGATTTTTTAGCTCCAGCGCCGTAATTCAGCAAAGTTTCTATATATGCTCTATAAGCGTAAGCATTATTAGCAGGCGTCACTAACTTTTGATTAAATGAAACTTCTATCTGATTAAACATGGAGTGAAGAAAATTATTTTTTTTTGAAGAAAATTTTTTATTTTTACGCGTAAATATAGCATAGTATGGGCGATGTCGATATATTCTTCACCTGAACCAGGAATAACAAATTCTATAGGTGAGTCATCTGTGAGAGATGAAATAGGTTTATAATGAACCCATTGTGAACTTTCAATCGTTGTTTGTGTTGGAGGAATCGTGAAAAGAGACAACTCTTCCTTTATACATTCACAAGAGCAGCTATGGAGAAATGACATTTTAATTTATTTTTTAAATATGTCAGATATTGCACGTAACTTCTTGGGATTTTTTTCTTTTTTATTGTCACACTTTTTTTATCATTTTTTTGTTTACCGGCTTTTATTTTTATTTTCTTAGATTTTTTTCTTTCGTTTTCTGGCCGTTCGTCACCGCTGCTTACGACTGAATGAGGGTCATGCAATGAATTAGCCTTCTTATATTGACGATTATTTAGTAATCTATCGAGCTTGTCTTCAGCTTTTCTTTTTAAATTACTTCCAGATTCATAAATGCGTCGTTTAATTGCATCTTTCAAAGGTACCTTATCATGCGCAACATCTTTAACAACCTTAAATCCAGCTCGCACAGCTTCTTTACCGACTTCACGTGATCCTTTCTTCAAAATCGGTAAAATACTGCGATATATACCTCTTAAACACCCACCTATACCAGAGCCTCTTTGAGATTTGTTCCCTACATATACACTCTCCAAATTGTCCGACGAAGCATTTCTTCGTCCTACCTGTGCATCGAAATACGTGTCATAATGAGAAGTAGCCATTATTAATAAAAATTTTTAAAGTGTAGTGCAACGATGAGCGTTCCGTACTCGAATGGTATAACTTTACCATGCTGGTCTCTTATATTGATTTCAATTGTTCGAAATTCAGAACGTTGTAAGGACACGTAATTGAGCCATGTAAATTGCTTTGATTGACTGGACCCGAATTCATATGTATTCTTATCTGGTAAGAAAGATCTTAAAAGGGGTGTTTCCGTATCACCTGTAATATAGGGTTCGCATATATCTGAATATACATTTATTGAAGATGGTAAACTATTTTTCATTGTAGCAGGATAATTAAATAAATAATTCGAGTTCTCATTATCTAGAGTAATCACCTCTCTAGACACTGAGCCTAAAATCTTCCGTATATGGTCAGATATTTCAATGGTATGAATCATATGCTCCTTGCATTTTTTAGTAATTTTTATAAATCCTGTATTAGTTATTTCGAAAGTTAAATGTTCTTTTACAAAGTGTAAGTTATTTATTTCCTCGATTATATCTTTCAAATCATGGTAATTCCCATGTGGAATATTCATTACCATAGTTAAAGGTAAACTTGACTCTTCAACAACCATCTGACTGTTTTGAAACATTGGAGGTAGTAAATAATTTGATAAAGTTTCATCTTTATCTTGATAATTTGGTTTGAAAGTCGACATACGAATCCAATTTTTTTTAACTGATTTGGTACATATAGTAGTGTCTCTGGATAATGAATCTCAACGAGAGCTGCCTTTCACCGACCACGTAACTGAATCTCTCGAGGTAGCTGTACCGTGAAATTCGTTGGATTATTATCAGGAAAATATTTTCTGCTATTATCACTTGATAATAAAATATAAAATTCGTCTTTCATTTTATACTTTTTGTAATTCACTAGTAGGTATCCAGGAATTAAATTTGTCAGGATATCGAGCCCAATTCACGAGATACTCTTTATTCCGTCATTTGCCTCTTTCACGAATAATTTTCTTAATAATAAAAGTATCTTTTGTTAGATCTTTACGTACGCGAGTAAGCTCTTCTTCATAGAATATACCATCAATTTCTTCTCCTGATAAATCTTGTAGAGTATATGTGTAAGGTGCTCGTGTGTTTGAAATACCTATTATTTCAAAGATTTCCTCTGTGTACGTTCCTTCATATGTTTTCGGAAAGACGTTCTTAGCTGAACTAACGCGCACGAGATCGTGTATCTGATATTTAGGTGGTCGTCTTTTGAAACGATGAGCATATCTGTGCATTAAATTCTCATGCGCCACGTAAGCATTCTGAATATTTACAGTACCAGGAGGCATTTTAATACTAGAGTGCACCGTATTATTATAAGATGTAACTAAATTTTGTAATATATCTATATATTTTTTCGTATTAAAATTTGTGAAGTATCTCCATATACGCTCTTTTAAAGTACGATTAAAACGTTCAGCGATTGCAGCTTTAACATCAGGACTTCTAGCAATTCTGAATATTATATTATTTTGCTTCAAAACTTTCTGAAAATCTGAGCCAGTGAATTCTTTTCCTTTATCTGATTGTAGAATAATAGGTCGGCGATTTTGATTTTTAGATAAAATTTTATGAAAAGCTAAAGCCACAGCTGCACATGTTTTATCATAAAGTGGCTCTACCCATGCATATTTACTTAGACAATCAATTACAACAAGGATGTATGAATAATTTTTATTGTATGACTTAATAGATTTGAGATCTACGAGATCAGTTTCCCAAACATCGTCAATATTAGATACATTATAATTTCTACGCTGATATCGTAAGCGACGCTGTTTATGTAAAGTATACGCATCTTGAGATTCTAACCATTCTAACAATTTTTTCTTTGTAATTTGTTGTTTTGAGAGGTTTAAGGTTTTATGAAGCTTGTCGACTCCATAATAAGATGAGATTTTAGATGGGTCATAATAAACTTTTTCTAGTTTTTCATTCAAACAATCATTACAATTAAAGCGCAAAGTATTTTTGCACTGTGGTCTTTTTAAACAAGATTTACACTTAGAGGAACATCTATGTTTTCGTTCATTCTTATAAGATTTGTTGCATGGAGTACAAAATCCTTGGCTATCGCAAGCTTTCAAAATGTTTAAAATAGGCTGGAAATGTTTTCTTACATTATAATACAATATTTTTAATGTATACTTAATCTCGCCTTTTAAATCTATTACTTCATTGGTTCCGTCAAAAATTGGTGGTTCACCCTTACCTAAACTTTTAAATTTATATACTACTAAAACTATCGAATCTAGTGCTAAATAATTTTGAAATAATTTAATTTCCCTCATACCGCATCCGTTATTCGGTATTCTTACTTGAGCTTTTGTTACGAGTTCTTCGGCTAATCTTTTCTGTAAAGCTCCATTTGGGCTTCTAATAGTATTCCATTTTCTATGTAACTCCCCAGATCGAATATCGCCTCTTTCAACGTAAGCGAGGGCTACAACTATTGATCGCGGGAAGCATAAATTATTATTATTTGTAATGTTCAAAACGGATTTTTTAAATATATTTTCATGTGTAAGTCTTTTTCGAGATCCACCGCTGATCGGTCTGACTATGCATGCATTAATAGTTATCGGTTCTTTAATATCAAATTCAGCATTACTCTGAGTTATTTTATTAATTAGATGTAATAAATGTAAATAATCAAAGTGCTCTACAGGTCTAAAAGACATAAAAATTAAACCTCGCGTTAAAGTTGAATTTTCTAATGTATATCCTATTATATCATCTCCCGAGCAATCCATTGTAAGGTATGTATTAATATCAGCTAATGAGGATTCTACCAATCAATTGGATTTTCCCTCGAATTTTCGGGAAATCTGAATGCTACTCGCGTTTTGATTCCCCGAGTCCTGAATCTGGGGTAATAACGTAAATGAACCGCTAAAACATTGAAGCTTTCTCCCGGCGGTCTTACTTCTATAAATTCTTCTCTTTCGCCTTCTTCTTCACGATCTTCTTCAGCATTGCTATTATCCTGGTTCGAATTTCCATCAAAAACTCTACCTCTCCCGCTTTGAACGGTACTTCCGTGAATTTCTATAATTTTTTTTATTTATTTTAAAATAATGATTAGAGGTGATAAATTTAAAATCAGTTAAGATAATGTAATATAAATGACTCTATTATTCTCTTCAAGTTAAATAAAATAATAAGAAAGTTTTATATATTTGATTTAAATCGTACCGGCATAAAATAGAATAAAAAGGTATAATATAAGTAAGTAAATTTATAGTGAAAATATTCATAAATATTCATAAATTAATTAATATTACATTTAAAATGGGATAAAAAATCGTGAAATATTTTATAAAATTAAATTTTATTTTATTTGTATTTCATTTTATTTATTAATCCTCGACATTCTCTATTGCATTTAAATAATTACTTATATCCATGCTATTGAGTGACTCTGAACTAGGGAAGTTCACAAATGGTTGATTATATATACACATGAGAGTTTGTTAAAATGATTAAATTTAGAAATTTATTTATATTTAATAAATATATTACCTTGATCGAATGCTATTTCATATACGATTGGAGGTGATGGTATTGGCTGTAATCGCTGGCCTTCGTCAAAAGGTGAAGATGGATGAAGCCGCACAGTTTCATCTGATGGAAGAGTACTTATTTCATTGTCACTGTCCAGGCAGATGCCTGAAATAATTTATAAAATTATTAGGATTTAATTAATATTTTAGAATACTTTAAATATACGTACAATCAATTTGAGTCTCTTCCGCATTATCTGCTCCAGTAGGAGATTTAAATTTCTTTTCATTTAACTCGGTTTCATTAATGTCTTCTATCATTTTTCTTTTCCTTTTCGCTTGTGATTTTTTCTTGGTGACTAAAAATTGAATATAATTAATTAATATAATTTCTTTAAATAATAATATAAAGCACTATTTAGTAAAAGGTGTAAGTACTTTCTTTTTTCGGAGAGGAGAGAGGCGATGAGGATGCCTGTGAAGTTTCTGCTTTACCTTCACAATCTTCTGAAGATAACCTATTAGTTTGCGTCCATTCATCGTCGCTCATTATGACTGATACTCCTCTTTTCTTTCTTGGTTTATACTTTCTCTTTTGACCTGTAATTATCCAATATCTTATTTTATTAAACTTAAAATTCACGAAAGGTATTTTCTTTTGAAAGTTACACAAAGCGTAAATACCTTCTTTCTTCAACCCTTTCTCTTCTTTATTTTTTGATTGATATTTTCCCTTGTTATCTGTAAATTAAATAGTATTTATTGTTTCTATAATTTGAAATTTAATTATAAATAATAAATAAATGGAAATAAAAATACCATTTTTCTTCTTGTGATCAGATAGACCTGACGTTGAGGATTGTGGTGAGTAGCACGTCTCATCATACGGTTCTTCATCATCATTCATAGTTTTTTTTAGTCCTCTCTTTTTTCTCGCCTGAGATTTCTTCTCATCTAAAATTACAAAATTTTTAATATTATAATCGCTATTCCCGAATATTTAAATTAATATTGTTTTAATAACTGTACCTTTATTTTCTTGCGTTGGACCGCTGGAAGTGGAGGAGTGATAGGTATCAGAAGATTTCCCCTCATCTAGAAATTAAAATTATTTCTTATAATAATTACTATTTTCTAAATATTTAAATAAAAATATTGTTTAAATAACTATACCTTTATTTTCTTGCACGGAACTGCTGGAAGTGGAAGGTTGCTGACTATCGTGATCCCTTCCTAGAAATTAAAAATTAATTAGTATAATAAATACTATTTTCGTAAATATTGAGAAAAATAACTTGTGAAATAAGTATACCTTTATTTTCTGGAACTGATTCGCAGAAGGCTGAAGATTCATGTTGCTTGACGGTCTCTGCATACCGCTGTTCAGCAATTATTGAAGTTATCATTAGTAAGCGCTCCTGCTTCTGCTCTTCATACACTGAAACTATTTAAAATCACAATATTAAACAATGTACTAAAATATCTTCACAATGTTGTACGATTTTTTAATGATTTTAAATAAGGAGTTTTAATTTAATTAAAATTTTATTTTGGTAGTAAATTATTTGGGAATATTTCTTAGCTATAGAACTATTATTGTCAGATTCCCGCTTTTATTTTGAAACTACTTACGTTTTTTCTCCAAGTTTTTTAGCAATCCTTCCTCCAGCTCTCGAACAGATTATTTTTTTGTTTTACTGCCTCCGTAATGACTCTTATCACTTGTATGTTTGCGTTTTTAAAAATGTCTAAATTATTTGCCGCACTTATAAATCCACTCGGTAAAGTATGTAGGATTTTTGTCAAAACCGCACTTAACTCTTTCACCGAAGCATCTTTACGTATAAAAAATAACGTACTCGGTACCGACGCGGAAGAGCACAAAACTTTTAATTTATTGATTACTTCTTCGAAGCTCGCCATTTTAGTATAATACTTGGTACGATACGCTCGAATCAAAGTACAAAACTGAACTACGTTCGAGCGACAGAAATGAAGTTTTAAGATTTTTACGCAAACACGTTCTGCATAATTGCAATTTATGGGCTAGTAGAGTCGAGCGAAATCAGAGACTTTTCGCTCAAACTCGCCCGCTTTCGCTACCAGCGTGTTCAGCTTTTTTTGTGTCCTTAGTATTCGTATTATCGCAGCAGATGCATCGAAATATATTAATTAGATTATATGCACATTGTATCTATAGTAGATATATATATATATAGGTGTGTGTGTGTGTGTGTGTGTGTGTGTGTATTTATTCAGTTTTTATATTTTATTTTACACGCGCGGATCGGTCACACAGATTTTTGCAATTCCCAGAGCTGTTATCAGGTGTAATCGGAACCTTTTCGCTCGCTCGCTCGCTTATGCTCGCTAGATGCATCTTTGTCTTTTCACGACTTCAGTGCTCAGCGAGATGGCATACGCTCTAGTTAAGTTTGTAGGAAGCAAAATCTTTCAGCTATTGTGTTTATCTGACCGCTTTTTGAATATTTGCCTTTATTCAAATAAGTGTGTCTTTTGTGCTAGAGATTGGTGCATTGGATTGTGCAAGAAATTCTTTAATTTTTTTGTGGTGAAAAATATAAACCAATGTGGGGCCGTTATTTATAGAGATTTTCTAAAAACGTATTATTGCAAAAAGGTGGCGAAAAATGGTGAAAAATTGTGCAAAAATCATCGGCGATTGAAGCGCTTATATTGTAAAAATTACCACATTACCACGAATGTGGCGGACTATAAATATGACGTGGATATGGAAGTGGCAGCATATATAGAATTTCGTGCACATACAGCTTATGTAGACGTTTTTCAAATTACCCCGGACAAGCCGCATCAGGACTGGCTAGGAGAATTAGAGAAAATTTATAAATCTGCAGGTATTTCTCTAAACGAAAAAAAACATATCCAAACATATGAGGAAAAATATAAGGCTGAAGAGGCGGATAGAAAAAAATTTGAAGAGGAAAATAATCTGTTAACGGAGGATGAGGATGAAGATCTGCATTGTTAAGTCTAAATTTCAGCTAGGAAGTTTAATTAGTTTTTACTTACTTGTTTTAATTCCCAGTTGATGAACCTCTGCTGTTACTCTGTGTAGTCCGACGTGTGCAGGGATCAATAAATAATAACTCAATTGTTATTTTAAAATGTCACTTGCTTTATTCACTAATTTTATAAGAATATGATATATAAATTAATCGCGATGGCTACTGTCGACGTATGGATACATCGTAGCAGAGCTCGTGTCGCGTTCTCGATAAAAACTAAATCAATAAGTATTTCAAGCCAACTCATTGACTCGGTTGCTCTACTTAACTCATGCACTCAGCATCTTTCATACTTTCGGCAATACCTGTCGACACGCATACTCAGCATTTACGTAAGACGTAACATCCCCACAACTAGATAGTTGTCTATTGACAAAATAGCAACTACTATTTAAATTCTAACAAATCTTATCTTAAATTACTTTTACAATTAAATCTTAAAATAATTCTATAAATATTACATACTATACTATGTTACAAACAAGATTTAAAACTTAACGCATCTATTTATCACATCCAATATTATACTAAAAATATTTATCTATTATTACCATTACCTATTATGTAGAATCACATTTTTAAAAAATTCATAACAATTTTAATGAAAATAACTCTACATGCGAGCTCGAATTAAGGTCAATTTTTACATTTTCATCATTTGGATTGGATAAATGTATAGGATTAATTAAGGATTTTTCATCATTCAAATTCGTTTCTGCCTTATTACCTTTTTTAACAATTACTTCTTGTAATTGGATATGGTCTTCTGTTATACTGTTCACCTCTGGTCTTCGTCTATCTTCTCTCATTACTACTAGCAAATGAGTAATAGAGCTAAATACAGCTCCTAATAAATGAATTGTCCATCCATATATAGCATGCAGCGTGTAACCACGTATCAAAATATCTATGGTGATTTTAAAAATATGAATAATAACAAATATCATAATTATTGCTGAACTAATTGAACCAAATTTCGTCAATTTATCAACAAATTTATGCCAAGTGTTTTCAGCGATATTTGTTAACGTATCTTCTGTTAATAAATTACTTATACTTCCTCCTTGGACAGTCTCTTCCCCTTGCATCCCTCTTGCAATCGTATTTAGCAACGAAGCTCTCTCCATCGGAAACATAATATGTTGTTGTAATTGCTGAAGATCTTCTTGAGAATAGATTCCACTAGTCGCTAGTGAAGCTAGACCCTCTGGTTGCCAAGAAATTTTATTCGACGCCTTTAAAATTTTAATCAAATTGTTGCTTTTCCTCGGAGCTGGGGTATCGAAACTCGGTTGCTCTACTTAACTCATGCACTCAGCATCTTTCATACTTTCGGCAATACCTGTCGACACGCATACTCAGCATTTACGTAAGACGTAACAGCATTAAAATTAATAAAATGAAATGTGAGTATTTATGCGGGTATAGTTTTTGTTTTTACAATTTCAAATTTTTATATTAAATATTTTTCCCTCCAGAAACACTACCTATGATTATTGATGAACTATGGACGCTCTAGTACACACACAAACATATACATATATATAGTCCATATAATTCATTGAAATTTCGAGTTCAATAAATTTTTTAAATAAATCATTATTGTATTGGTTTTTTAACAGCAGCTTGTTTCATAAATTAGAAAAGATTATTCGGGCAACAGCTTTTCGGTTCAAATATTTTTATGACAGTAAGTGTTTTTAGCAACAGCTTGAGCGACTAAAATGTTGTAGTCAGCAAACGCTGCCACGCTAAGCTACCGAAAGTGCGCATCTTCGACTATATAGCTCATATGACACAGTCGCATATTCATATGCTGATTCGGAGTCGTGCCCTTAGTGTGCCTATAGTGAGTATCTACTACTGGCGTGGGCGTCGCTGGGAGCCCGAGCGGTGGAGAGGGGAGCTTTCCCGAGTGGCCTCTCAGTGGTGCGAGGGGTTCTCGGAGGGGAGTGACGCGTCGACATAAACATTCTGCCCGCTCCGTTCCCTGAATGGTTGTAAGGGCAGTGAAGAGCCGCCCGCTATAGGTGTAGTGAGGATCCGCCCGCTGTAAGAGCGGCGAGGAGCCGGCCAGCGTGAGGATGGTGAAGCGTCCCGCCGTGCCTGATGAATCTCGGGATGCGCAATGACCGCAGCGTTAGTCATCGGTGGGCACTCGAGAGTCGGTTTGGGTTTGGCTCCGCCTGAGCTGGTGGGTGCACCGGCAGTTGGACGAGCTTGGTCACAGGCCTGATGTACGACTCGTTCCCTGTCCTCACGGTGGCCACTCTCACGAGATCGTCGGGTCCAGGGTGGGCAGTTGTGATGCAACCAAGAGGCCATCGTCCATTTGGCCCGAGAAGTGGGGTATCGATGATGACAATCATGTCGTTGACCTTGGGTGGCGGGCTGGTCCATTTGGAGCGCTGCTGGAGGGTGTTAAGGTGCTCGCGACTCCAGTGAATCCAGAATTGATCTCCAAGTCCCTTGACCAACTCCCACTGCGTGAGGTGATCCAGAGGCATGTCGTCTTGGGATGATTGGGCTCTGGACGTGAAAGCTCTCCCGATCAGGAAGTGGCCCGTGGTCAGGACGTTCAGGTCGTCCGGGTCACCGGAGAAGGGCACCAGCGGTTGACAGTTGAGGACCCATTCGACGCCAGTAAGGAGAGTAGAAAACTCTTCGTAAGTTAAGGTCCGCGGGCCGGCTACGCGGCGGAAGTAAGTCGTAGCGGACTTGACCGCGGCCTCCCAGAGTTCGCCGATGTGTGGAGCGGATGGCGGAATGAATTTCCATGCGACGTCTTCCTGAGCGAGGCTGCCCTCGATGAGTCTCCAGTCGATCTCTGCAGTCCGTCTCAAGCAGTTGAGCTTCGCGTTGGCCCCTCGGAATGTGGTGCCATTGTCGCTCCATATCTCTTGTGGGTAACCGCGACGGTTGGTAAAGCGGTCGAGAGCACTGGGAAGCTCTGGGTCGTGTGGTCCCCGACGAGTTCTAGATGAACCGCCTTTCTCGCCATGCATACAAAAAGTGGGGGGGAGATGTATCCCTTGGTGGGCTTCACGCCGCGACCCTTCGCTCGTAGGATCAAGAATGGTCCAGCACAGTCGACGCCCGTTCGAAGAAAGGCGGCTGACGGCGTGACCCTGGAGGCGGGGAGCTGGGCCATTTTCTGGTGTTATAGTTGGGGCCGGGTATTGATGATGGTGCAGACTGTGCACTCTTTGATGTGGACCCGAGCTCGATTTCTCTTGCCTATGATCCACGTTCGCTGAAGGGCGTAGTAGTGCGTGGTTCGGAATCCGGCATGCAGTGATGCACGTGAGCCCAGTCGATGATTAGTCGTGTGAGGTGGCTACGACCGTGGAGAATGAACGGATGCTTCACCTCGACTGAAAGCAGGGAGTTTGCTAGCTGTCCTCCAACTCGAAGGGTTCCGGCCTGGTCCAGGTGGGGGGCCAGGGTCCACAGTGCGCTGTCTCTGCCGATTGAGTGATCTTTGAGACGACGGATCTCGGCTCCAAAATTCTGTTGCTGACTGAGTCTGGCGCAGACCTCGAGTTCTCTTTTTAATTCGGCGGTGGTGACGGGCACGAGGATGGCCGATCTTGGGGGTTCTGCTGTTGGATCCGCTCAATTTCGGAGTAGGTGTCGGCAGCGTGCAATGGCTTTCAGTAGTTGGTTCAGATTGAGAATTTGTCCATGGGGTGATGGTCAACTAGAGCGATCCGGGCGGTGCCGCAGGTGATGTCTGCGGAGTCTGGGATCGCTGGTTGGCGGAGGCCCGGAATCTGCGCTGGCCATGCGGTTTTCTCTTGCTTGAGCCAGTTAGAACTTTCCCATCACGAGCTGGACTGGATGAGGCCTTGAAAGTCGATGCCTCTCGTGGCGAGGTCCGCCGGTTTCTCGCTGGTCGGTACATAGCGCCAGTTGACTGCTGACACCAGGTCCTGGATGTGGGCAACGTAGTCGTCGACGAAGCTCGTCCCGGTGGGGTGTTGGAGGAAAGCCAATGGAGGACCACCTGCAAGTCGCCCCACACGAAGCATTTGGCCATGGAAACATCCAGGTTCGCGGCGACATGTCGTACGAGTCTGGAGATTCCTCCGGACGGCATCGACGGCCTCGGGTAGGTCGCTTCCTTCGTCCAGGCAGAGCTGATACAGGATGCGGAGTGCTAGGTATGGTGGTTTCTCCTTAGGAGATTGTCTGGAGGGCGTAGTGTTCAACTGGGGGGGGGGGGGTCTCGGCGTTTGGACTCTATAGGATTCTCTGCAGCTAGACATGCTCCGGGAGGATCATGATTTGACGGAACATCATCTTCACATTGGCGCAGAAAACGATTTGATGCATTCTGGTGACGACGATTGCCAGATCATTTTGCAGCTTCGGGCCGGCATGCATTGCGTCATTCAGGCTGTGACCGCTGCTAGTAGGGCAAGACGCATTGAACTCGACACAAAGTTTGTACGTGAGGTCTCCTCTCTGCCAGATGCCGTGGTGGCAGATGTAGCAAACTGGCGTATTTAGGCTGTCGAGCTCGGTGCGATCCAGTCTGCGCATGTGGCCGAGTCCAATGTAGTCTTCCATGAACTTGATGTACTCAGAGGCTAACTTCGGATCTCGCCGCATGCGTCAATGCATGGACTCCAGTGCGACGCGAGCTTGGCTCAGGCTCTCGCCCAGGATCGACGCTTCATTCTTGAGAGGGAGGGGGACGATGTATCTGCCGTTTGGGTTCCTGCGGTGTCCTTCGCTGAACAACCGCTCGCACTCGATGTCCATCCTTGACTTTCGATCCGTCCGGCGAATGTCCTGCAGCGACCAAAAGCGTTGGACGAGATCGTTGGGCATTGGTGGGGCTGATCCTCCTTCGGGCCCCGCCTCTGCGCGCATGCGGTGGTGATACCTGTCGCTTGGTGAGCATTGTGAACGCCGGTGAAAGTCCACCCGAAGATGGTCCGCTGTGCGATGATGCGTTGCCTCTGCGCGGCCCCTGGGAGCAGCAGTCTGGGGTACACGTTTGCTGCAAGGGATTGCATCCACCACCTTCGGGAGGTTGAAGTCGGGATCGACGAGTTTCACCCCGTCGCGGAGTCGCATAGCTTGCGCGGGAACTGGTTGAACGGGATTGACGATGCCGATGTGCTGCAATCCGTAGACCTCCAGTCTTAGCGTATGTTGGTGTGTTGCGTCGTACAGGTGAATCCACGTTCGAACCCGGGCTGAGGCCAAACCTGTCACCCAGTCGTTGAGCGATGTCCAGTCTGACCAAGATGACCTCCGAGCACAGGTCGAACATTGCCCTGGCCCTTAGCTTGGATCGGTATTCGTCTCCCAGGGTGACGATGGCTGTCGGTAGTACGGTTAGTCATGCCTCGTCGTGGTCCGCAACATCAGCTCACTGCGACAGCTGATCCTCGGCGGTCGAATCGGTGGTGATGGTGGCTGTCACAAAGGGTCCGCATGCCTGCTCGGGTGGTAACCGTGCATTGAATAGCGACCCTGGGCATTTACCTGCGCTCTTGTGAATCGTGGTGTGATGTTTTCCATCACATGTTCGGCAGGAGGACGTCGATGGACACACTCCGACCGAGTGTTTGCCCCTGAGGCAGTTGAAGCAGAGTCCCTTGTCCATGACAAGTCGTCTGCGCTTTGCAACGCTGAGAGCCTTAAATTTTTCGCAGATTCCCACCTAATGGTCCTCTCCGCAAGCTGCGGATGGCCAGATGACGACCGAGGCGGCCGCCGTGGTGGAGTTCGGGCCAGCGTCTGTCGTCTTGGCAAAGCTCCTCAGCGCGCGGGAATTCGCTTGGCTGTGAGAGGCTTCTCCTTGAGATGCTGGGCGAATGGACTCCAGCGACTTCAGCGTGAGACAGCGTTGGCGAAGAAAGTTGGAGAGGAAAGAGTACGATGGGCAAAACTGGACCTGCGTCTGATCGAGCTTCCCAATCTCGTCCTCCCAGCTGCGCCTGATGGAAGGATCCAAACTCTGGCTCACTACGGTGATGAACATATCGTCCTATTCAATTCGGCCCATCGTTGCTGGCTGCGATGCCTTTCTTGGCTGCTCGTGTGACAGAGCGATACCGTCCAAACTACGCGCGGCTTGGCTGCTTGTGTAACAGAGCGAAGTCGATTGAAGTAGGACGACAACGAGAGAGAAGTAGCAGAGGAAACACGGCGACAGGGAGATAGATAGAGAAAAAGAGAGATTGAGCATGAGAGGGAGCGGGAGAGCCACCGCTAGAGAGCGGAAAGAGTCCGTTGCTCGGAGCGGCCGCGCGAGCGAGGGCTGAAGAAGCTCGCTGCTCGAAGTGCCTGTAGTTGTCGGGCCTTGTGAGTGGGGGGGGGGATGAGAGAGGGAGTGAGAGAGGTATTTTATTTTCAATGTACAGTCTGTTGTACATAACTTATAATAAGACAAACAATAGAAAGATGAGTAAATTCAGGCGCAGTGCCCTCAACAGAAGTAAATTATAAAAAAATACTCTAGCGCACGCAGCAAAAACAAAAATAATAATAAAATAAAATAATATAATTCATGATATAAACAAAATAATAACTAATATAAACTTGAACTAATAATGTGTTGTAAAAGAATGGTAATAATAAACTATAACAAAAAAATGCAAAAAATACAAAAAAAAATACAAAAAATACTTAATGCACATGCTGTCCTACGCTATGCTACACTATGCTGTGCTGATCTTCCTGCAGGAGAAGGAAAGGAAGAGGAAGGGGAAAGGAAAAGGAAATATCGCCTCAGTCCAGGCCAAGGAAATACTTGTAGGCATTTACCATGAATGTCCCGAACTGGACGATATCACGAAGGTTAGGAGGAAGGGAATTCCACAAATAGAACGAACGGACGCAAAAGGAGTTCCTAAAGAACGCAGAGGACCAGGATGGTATGTCCAGTGGTGTCGCATCCCCCCTGACAGGCCGAAGAGCTTGATGGAAATCAAAATTAGCCAGCAGATGGGCTGGTGAGGCCTGAACAAAGAGTGTACTTAATATGTGTAGAATGAATGTATGCATCTCTTGGAGCCAATTTCAAAATTAGAATTAGGTAAACATATAGTTTATTATCAAGTTTTAATCATTAATTGCAATAAGTATCCCGAGGCTACGCATAGAGGAGGAGAAATTAATCCTGGATCCCCCCACCACAACATACTGGTTTCGGTGACGCGAGGGGTTCTTGGAGGGGAGTGACGTGTCGACATAAACATGTACCGAAGTAAAATAATGGTAGCATTCTTTTATTTATAGGAGAAAATGCAAGGTAATAATTGTTACAATTTTGTTTAAAGGTACATAAAATATTTATTTGAACATAAAACTGAGTTTAACAAAATTTTATCTTTTTACGGGTAGTAATATATAGCTCCATGTACAACTTCATATATTCTTTTAATTCATGTGAAGAGACGGATAAACCTTTCAAATTTTAAGTAATTAATTGATTGATTTTTAATTTTTCATAAGCCTTAAATTAGTTAAAGTATATGAAGGCCAAAGTCCATTTTTCAAGTATTGTAGACTGTATTAGTCTAGCTTATCAAGGGTATTTTCTCCATTATGCAGGTTCAACAAAATTCTAAGATACTTGAAAAGATGGATTTTGACCTTCGATGATAAGCTGTAACAAATATATAGTACAGAAAAAAATTGTTTTAACTTTTTAATGGAATTGATCAATTACGTCAGGTTACGGCTACTGATTTTCGATCGCATTTTTCTCCCCAATACCTGAACATTTTGATTCTAAACCGTGTTTGCCGATAGGTAATACCGACACGAAGGGCAAGTATCTCTTGAATTTGCGTAATTCCTTATATTTATTCGATTTCAGTACTTCTTGATCGTACCGTTAGTGACAGGTCATTAGTGGCTATCGGATCCCCTTAAGTAGGACATGAACTATCGATTGGAGGTAGTCGAATCAATTTGTTGTGATCTGCGCCAACTTCAAATGAATTTGAAAATACAGAATAATAATTTTGCAATAAGTCGCCAGTTTAAGATGGCGAGGTCAGACTTGAAATTTTAGATTGTATGAACTACAAAGACATGTTTGATCGGAAGTCGGATATTGCAATATGAAAATTTACATAATTTTTTTTTTGTTTTAAATAACTTAGCGATGAAGGAAGTCAATTTTGCAGTTAGAAACACATGTACTTTATAGGATATTCAATTCTGAATAATTTTCTTAGTTAAATTTTTGATGTATAGATATTAATAAAAAAGCTACAGAGCATGAACAAAAAAATCATGCACTTTTGAACTTTATTTTGCAATAATAACAATGTTCCGGGATAGGTACATTGGAGAGACATTATGGTAGTTATCAGTACACTAACTCTTACCACTTCCAGTAATAAAACTGCAAGTGGCACGAACTTCCAAAAATTATCCTATACAGTTCCATGGGGCCCCGAATATCTAACAAACTGGTATCTGACAAATAAGTGGTATACGAAAATGACGTCATTTTGCAGATTATAAAAAGTCAATCATTTGAAGTATATAATTAAAAATAATTTACGTAATCACACGTACACGTCAATCATCGATAAAAAAATTCTTTTTGAAAAAATTACGTTATTTATTATTCTAACAAATGACAAATAAATATAATACAAAAATGACGTCATTTTACAGATTATAGAAAGGCAATCATTTGAAATGTATTACTAAAAATAATGTACGTATTTACGTGTATGTGTCAATCACCGAAAAAATCCTTTGAAAGTAATATATAAGTTCTAAAATACAGGCAAATGAGATATAACAGCAAAAATTTAAGTATCAGGAATAACAAGTGTTCGTTGCTCAGTGGTACAGTCTAGGACTATGAATCAAAACGTGTCAAGTTTTTATCTTTTTTTTTCTTTAATTGCCTAATTACTACTAACATCGACAAGCGCAAATATTACAATAACAATATTCTAACGATTGTTATAACTAATATTTAAATAAATAAAAAATGAAATGACAAAAAATGACGTTATACAAAATAACGTCATAAAAGGTGCGAATTTGAAGCATCACCCATAACGTTATTAAACGTAATGAAATGACTTTATAAAATGACGTTATGAAGAGACGCTATTATTTTTAATAGGGAAATGTTTAAAAATAACGTGATTACCCAAGCCGGATATTCAAAACGCATAAAATAACGTTATTTTATTATTTAAATGTAATCGAGAATGACGTTATTTTAAGTTACAATCATTTTCTCGGATGTAAATAACGTTAATTTACGTTAAATGTCGTCACAAAATAACGTCATAAAGGGTCCGAAATTGTAGCATCTCCCATAACGTTATTTAACGTTATGAAATGACGTTATGAAACGACGTTATTATTTTCAATAGGGTAATTTACATAATTAAATAACTGTATAGAATAAAGCACTTATAATTTCGGCTACATAAGAGTTGTGGAAGTTTGAAAATTAAAGTTTATTTTTAGACTAACCTCTTAGAATTTTTTATTTTGTCTGTATGAGTATTAACGAGAATTTGGTTTTGTCTGCATAAATGTTATTAAGAGTTTAAATTTTTGTTACATTAAGGTTATCAAGAGTTGTAAAACTAATCTTTAATTTTTACATGAAAAAACGACCTTATACTTACCAGCCTTTTACCTTAAAAAGGGTTCTAATAAATATTACAGATTTTTTTTTAAGATTTACACAGGAACCTTTTTGTTTCTTTTCAAGAATCACCAATGATGTATGGCGCATAACCTCCCATGAGAAGCTTTTAAAAATCTATAAAATAATTCTTGAAGAAAAATTCAACTTCACTAGCTTGTCACAGGAATTCCTTTCTTATATAACTTGTGTAACCACTTAATAATAACAGAAAATATCTGAGGAAAAATCAAACATTTAAACAAAGAATCATTTTACAAAATGGTTAATTATATTGTACTGATATAGATATAAAAAAAACTGAATACTTATCTAATTGAATTCTGTTAATCGTGTTTATGTAATTGTAAAATAATCTTAGGTAACACAAAATTGAGATTAATTATATTTAACTCTATTTTGATCAAAATATATATTTAGGGTAAATATTTAATACCGATTTTTATAATATTTAATGAGAAATTGTTATCTAAACATGTTTATTATTGTATAAATACTGTTTTATCGTGAAATATCGTCTGCATCTGCGCAGCCTGTATAAGTATAATGTCTTCTGCTCATCTTTTGCGCAACATATACACATCATATCAAATGTATATCTATATATTGTTGTCCACGGAGAACAATTTTCGTTGATGAGAATTGAAGAGAATCGAGGCTTCCAAACTTTCACATCACGATAACTTTTGATAGAAGTAATTTCACAAAATATGAACCTGATATGATTGTGATAGTTTTCTCACAGGCTTTCATTTGAGTCCTCATATGTGAGAAACAAAGCTGTCAATGCGGAGAAAACCGAACCTCGTTTTTTCGAAAAGGCGAATGAGAAGTATAATAGAGTCTGGTTAGCGCCCTACGGCGGCGCACGTACTGACGTACCTTATACTTGCCATCGTGGTGCTACCGTGCCCTTTAACAATAGTCTATAAGTATGTGTCAATCCTTTTATTTTTCTATATGAATACGTATTTTGTAGGTTATTCTAATTTTTGGGATATTTGGTGCGTTAAGATGCAATGAATTAATTAATATTCTCACTACAGATGTGGCGAATACGAATAAACAATTCATTGTCAACGTGAATGATACTAAGAATGATTACCCTCGCAGCTTTTTTATTGATAATGAGTATTATAATATGGTCAAGAAATATATAAACTTAAGACCCAGTAACATATTATGTAACAGATTTTTTGAGCAATACCATAGTGTGTGTTCTTGGAAAAAATAAGATAAGAGAGATACCAAAGACCATCGCATTATACTTTAATTTAGATAATCCAAATGAATATACTGGACATTGTTTTAGACGCAGGTTTGCAACTGCATTGTTAGAATCTGGTTCAAATTTAACTATGGTTAAATAACTAGGAGGTTGGCATTTTAATGCAGTAGCCCAAGGCTACATTAAACACTCTTTGACTAATAGAGAAGCTATTTTTAACAAGATTGCTCAGTCAAATGACATCACAATTCATAATAATATTTCCAAGAAAACTAAAACAATAGATTCATCAGTTCCACCTACAAATAAACAACATGAAAATTTAGTATTCGGTTCAGAAGATCCAGCTCAGATACTCAAATCGCGTGTAACTAATAAACGGCATTTACAGGATGTTTCTAATGTTGTTAACGGAAATCATGATCTCCACATCAAAAAAAGAAAATATATGATTGAAAGTGATACGAACGAAAGATCTTTACTCAAATCATCATCAATAATGATCCATAATAATGAAATAAATCAATTAATTATTAATAATTGCACATGTAAACATGAAAATTGTGAAAGTTAAATACTTTTTTGCATTATTTACGAAAATGTATCATTCTTTTCATAAATAAATTATTTCTCAAACTTAACAAATGATAAAAAGAACTTTTCTTCAAATTCATTTTTAAAAACATTTTTATCAACAAATGTTCGTTGCTAGGGACGTATTTCGGCCAATTTTGAAGTTAGAGAATCAGCGTAAAATGCGTCTTAAAGTACGTTAAAAACCATGAGTTTTGAGATACTAGAGCAAGATCAGCGCGCCTCGCACGCCTTAATTTTAACCATACTTTGTTGCATTTACAAATAATATAAAAAATGTTATCATACAGTTCATGTTTGCTATCATATTTATACTTGTAAAAAATAAAATATTTGATTAAAAAAATAATTCAAATGATCGATATTAGAAGTGGAGTTTTCAAAAATTTATGTGAACAATTCTTTATAAACATAATTTTTAACATTTGTAATTTCTCTTTGATGATCACCAAGATAAACTATAAGGAAATCCCAAGACCGAACTCTAGACATCACTACATACCCTGTTGAAAGGTACCATGTGATGGAATCGCATGAGATTGCTGCATGATGTTATCATATGATAAAAGTGCTGATAATGACATGTGAAAATATCATGTGATGAGGTCCAAATTCATCATGCGATATAATAGGATTCAATCACATCATAAAAAATTGAATTTTGAATCCATTTTTTCATTGATCTGTTGCTATTTGTTATGTGCCGATGCCAAAGTACAAATTGGCAACGTCGCATAACGCATGAGTAATTAGAGAGGTGCAAAAGTATGCGCCCAGCCGTCGCCAAGTCGCACAAAGACGAGCGATAGCGGTACCTCTCCTCCAGCCCTCGAAACGCTGATCAAGCGCTTTGCCCTCCCATGCGCTGGCGGACTTCACCGTAAGTTCGAGAGTGCAAGTGAGAGCGAAGTAGCTAATGAAGCGAAGAGAGGGATGGGGGAGAGGTAAGAACAATTAGTGGGAGAGAAAGTGACGCGCTCTCTCCCCTGCATAATTGCACGCCCTCCGGCAGAGCATCTTGAGCCACCGAGCCGAGTGCACGTAGTTTTCTGTTTAGAATCTTTTCAGTTTTCTTAGGTATTGTAATAGACGCCTGCGTGGCTTGTTTTGTTTAATATCCAGAATAAAGTATAGCATATTCAGCCTATTTAGCTCATTATTATTTTCCCGTGTGCTGCTCAACGCTTTTTCTTGATTACCTTCATACGAGAGGATTTACACACAAATAATAATTTGCATCCAAACAATCTTTTGCACTGAAGTATCAATTTGGCACAGTCCTGCGTATTATTTAGCCGAGCAGCCCAGCTCATCAAACCCAAAGGTAAGAATCTGAGTAAATTTACAAAATATAATCATTTTGCATAACGTAAATTAACTCGTGGCTCTTTTAAAAGTGAAAGTTTCGCCGTATCCCGATCGCGCAAAGATTTGAATCGCGGTTAAAGGCTTTAAGTGTTTATCGTGTCGCGCGCTCCTCCGATATTTCTGACGCAGTATAAGCTCACGTGCGCGAGTACTTAACACTATTTCATCCGGATACCATCCGGATGGTACTTCTATAAATAGCAACAGATCAATGAAAAAATGGATTTTAATTAATTTCAAAATTTAATTTTTTATGATGTGATTGAATCCTATTATATCGCATGATGAATTTGGACCTCATCACATGATATTTTCACATGTCATTATCAGCACTCTTATCATATGATAACATCATGCAGCAATCTCATGCGATTCCATCACATGATACCTTTCAACAGGGTAGAGCTGTCCATGATTAAATACGTTTCTACGTAAATCTGTACCAATTTTATCAAAAGTTTGACCTTGTGATTTATTTATAGTCATTGCAAAGGCTAATTTTACTGGAAATTGTCTCCGTTTGAAAGTGAAAAGATATAGGTCTTCGCAATATAATGTAATACGATTTAAAAAAATAGTATTATCAGCTTTATCACCTGTTAAAATCAAGCATTTAAGTAAGTGATTGGACAAATCAATGATTCGTAATCTTGTACCATTGAATAAACCTTCGTTGATACTAATATTTCTAATAAGCATGATAATACAATTTTTTCTTAAACGCAGTTAATGCGGTCGTAAAGAAGGAGGATTTAAAGTGATTGTACAAGTACAATATCACAATTTTCAGTCAATACCAGTATGTATACGTTCTGTAGTGTGATGAAGTAAATTGGTAACTTGTTTATTAAGTTCATCTACATCGACGTTTCTTGGTACTAAAATTGCAATTTTGCCAGTTTCTTCAAATTTCTTTTCATTAATTAATCAAGGGGCGCGGTAGCGCTACGATGGCAAGTATAAGGTACGTCAGTACGTACGTCGCCGTCGGGCGCAAGCCAGACCCTATATATACTTTAAATTAGCCCTGTTGAAAACTCGACATACAGTTATCTTCGCATTAACAACTTTGTTTGTTGCATATGAGCACCCAGATGAAACCTTGCGACAAAATGACATCGGGGTCATATTTTGTGAAATTGCTTCTATCAAAAGTTGTTGCGAAGTGAAAGTTCGGCATCACGAATTTTCCTATACGAAAATTCTTCTCCCGGAGAAAATGTTCTCCGCGGAAGTACGTCATCGTGTGACGTCAGCTCTACGTATACTATTGTATGTATACAGTTTATATGTGTGCAAATGCAGACGAGCAGACATTTTTATGTGCAGATGCAGACGTTTTGTATTATGCAATACAATAACACATGCTGTCATGTTAAAGAAATATACTTTTATACAGTTTGTGATGCAGATGACGATTACAATAACAGAGTTTATTAATATATCAGCAAGAAATTCTATATATAAGTAATTTTAAAAATCAGTGAAAATATAGTCTAATAGGCTAGAATTAGATAAGTATTTAGTTTTACTTTTTTATAAATCGTACATAATATAATGAAAGATTTTGTGAACTGATTCTTTGTTAAAATGTTCTTGTTTATTTTTCAGGTTTTATTGGAAGGCATACAACTATCAGGTTATAAACAATTTTCTTGTGATGTGATGTGCTGTGACAAGCTAGTGACGTGAAAAATGTTTTTTCAAGATTTTTAATTATTATATAAGTTCAAAAGACAAATGGTTTAGAAGTTTTTCCCCATTTGGAGAGAGCAAGTACACTAAGTTTCCAGACGAAACGAGACTTTTCCTAAGGGAAAAGCATGTTTTGTTTTGTATAAGGTAACGAGAACTTATGAAGGCCTACAACTATCATGTTATAGAAGGAAAGAATTTTCTTGTGACGTGACAAGCTAGTGAAAGTGTTGTATTTTCATCGTTTAAGTATCAAGAAAGTTTTTACACAATTTCTATTGGGAGGTTACGCAACTGTCATGTTATAAAGGGAAGGAATTCCTGTGAGAAGCTAGCGATGTGAAAAATATTTTTTCAAGATTTATAATTACTATATAAGTTCAGAAGACAAGTGGTTTACAAGTTTTTCCCAATTTTGAGAGAGCAAGTACACTAAGCTTCCAAACGTAACGAGACTTTTCCCAAGGGAAAAGCATGTTTTGATTTGTATAAGGTAACGAGAACTTATGAAGGCCTACAACTATCATGTTATAGAAGTAAAGAATTTTCTTGTGACGTGACAAGCTAGTGAAAGTGTTGTACTTTCATCGTTTAAGTATCAAGAAAGTTGTTACACAATTTCTATTGGGAGGTCACGCAACTGTCATGTTACAAAGGGAAGGAATTCCTGTGAGAAGCTAGTGATGTGAAAAATGTTTCTTCAAGATTTATAATTATTATATAAGTTCAGAAGACAAGTGGTTTACAAGTTATTTTATATAAGGTAACAAGAACTTATGAGTTGTCAAACCTGTCAGTCAGAGGGATAGTATCAGAATTTTCAAGTTGATACGGCTCAGCAAAATTAGAATTTTTGAATTTTGAAATTTCTAATCTCCGATTATCTGAATACTACTCAACTATACCACCTTAAAATTCCTATACTATCTCTCTAAACTGTGGGCTAAACCACTTGTATGGTCTTTTTACCTTTTAGAAATCAGAACATGCATTTCTATTGGGAAAAGAGACGCTCAACCCATATTCTGAAAACTGCCTGTACTCAGGACACACTGAAAATTGAAAATAACTAGATTTTCATTAAACGTACTAATCAGAGGGAAATCATGAAAAATTTCAAGTTTATCGTATCAACCAAAAATTTATTTTTCATTAAATGATCTTTACTTTTTCATACTATCTGTATCAAGTAAATAATTATGTTAAATAGAATAAAGTTTTGTGTCAATTTTGTGGATTAGGCCTACAGGGAATACCACAACTTTATTGACATTATTTTTTACAAGTTTTCATAAAGTTTAAATTCGACTCCAATTTTCTAAACATTTACCGAATTAGGTCTTTTGCATTAAAAATAATAATACGTTTATCATAAGGAATCATAGGGATATTGGAAACTAACTTACACATATGTATATGTGAATAAGTGTAATACACTGTATTCAAATGGCTTTATCCCTCGATGTTTTAGTAATTAGTTTTGTGAACTTTGTCGATCTCTCCGAGGTAAACTTTGTATGAAAAAGGTGAAAAAAACTTACACCATTTTTTCCTTTTTCAACGTTTCGGTGAACATTGTCACCCTTTTCAGGAAACTGTCAATTTTATTAATAAATAAAAATAAATTAATAAACACAAAGTATAAATCAATAAGCAAATGGACAAATCATTCTTACATGTAAAAGACGCACAACAATGAGTCTATCGAATGTTCTCTTCCCCGGCCCGTCGTGGCGGGGGGAGGAGGAGCGGGAAGCGACAATACGATGTTTTGATTCCGGCTTCCTTACCTACTGTATCGATAATGAGAATACAATAGGATTAGCCGGCGCTTTTATATCGGCGAGGAGTCTCGCAAATTTTCGAGCAGTGTGTTTACAATGACGTCAAACTTGTCGCTCTCTCGCATATGTATACATCGAACATCTATACTCCTTTTTTGCGGTTCCTTTTCAAACGGTATATCAATTGTGTGTACACGTTATTAAGTTTCTGTGTGTCTTCCATTTTATTAATGCCATTTTCCTGCATTTTTATGTGCAACATTTCAGAAAATTCGATAGACTCATTGTTGTGCGTCTTTTACATGTAAGAATGATTTGTCCATTTGCTTATTGATTTACATTTTGTGTTTATTAATTTATTTTCATTTATTAATAAAATTGACAGTTTCCTGAAGAGGGTGACAATATTCACCGAAACGTTGAAAAAAGAAAAAATGGTGTAAGTTTTTTTCACCTTTTTCCTACAAAGGTTACCTCGGAGGGATCGACAAAGTTCACAAAACTAATAACTTACATATACTTCTTTTTTTCCTAAATATTATTCATAATACTATAATATAAATAAAACAACTGTGAAGGATACGATGTGAACTTGTATAAATATTTAAATGCTATATCACTCATTTTCTGCATGTCGATATAGTATACGTAACGTACAAATGCTTTCAAGCAAGCAGTTATCAGTTAATTAATTAGCAATAACTTTATACGTACAGATTTCTTTGATGTATATTTGCGAGACAAATAATTATGGAACTTAGCATAAAATTTAGTGTCAATAAAGGAAAAAAACGCGCTATTTTATTTACCTCGAAGGTGGTATGGAAAAGATAGATTTCTTTGTGAATAATAATGATCTAACAAATCTATTTGTTCTACAGATGAATTCTGCCCAAAAAATAATTATTATTACAATAATCTCTGAGCATATGTACATTAATATTTTAAATTTATTACTTATTTAGTTGATGTTTACTATTCTTTGTAATTTACATATTATATACCTTTTAAAAGTAGTGAAATCTGCCTCCCCCCACACACACAAACCTTTTTAAGGTAAAAGGTTGGCAAGTATAAGGTTGTTTCTTCCTGTAAAAATTAAAAATTAATTTTACAACTCTTGATAATCTTAATGTAACAAAAATTTGAACTCTTGATAACACTTATGCAGACAAAACCAAACTCTCATAAACACTCATACTGAAAAAAAAAATTCTAAGAGCTTACTCTAAAATTAAACTTTAATTTTCAAACTTCGACAACTCTAATGTGGCCGAAATTATATATGCTTTATCCTATACAGTTATTAAATGAAGTAAATTAAAGATCTTGATAACATTTATTTAGACAAAATACTAGCAGCTTCACTGCATGCTGTTAAGAGGTGTTGATAATAAAGTCATCAGATCAACAAATAATATATCTTCTTTCCCCTTGTGAATAAGTGATTGAAAACACAAACACTGGAAGAATATATGATGCTTATAGATCAAGTTTGAAGACAAATAATTATGTTAGGACGCATGTCTTCGAACCTCGTAAATGAGTTAATGCTTATACCTTAAGCTAAATAATCCGAAACTCTCATGGATGAAAATATGAACGTGTAATACCATCTTCGCATTATCGTCTCCTTCGATTTTATCTATACCTTCGATTTTATAAAAATTACCATTTTAATTTTAAGAAAAGAAAGTTATGATATCAATAAATAAATTGGCAAGTTTGTTGTTATAAAAAGTAATCGTTTTGAAATAAATAAATAACCGTTTCAATTGAGGAAGGATTATAAATATGTATGTATTCATATAAACACTCGACCAAATCATGTGAAACGTAGATAGCCTGAACGGCAAATAGGGCGTTGCGTGCCCGGTTCCAAACATTCGCATAACGTGGAGCCATTTCGGAATTATTCCAAGTTTCAATTGTTACCGATTGTACATGCGATAAAATCGTATTATGTTCTTATATGATATATTATCACACGATAAATGTGCTCATAATGTGTCCTAATATCATGTGTTTGTCCAAATTTATCATGTAATATAACGGAATTGTCTCGCATCATGAAAAATCATAATTTTTAAACTAATTAATGTCTATTATTTCCTTTTCCTGTTGTTATTTATGGAAGCAACAAGCGAATGTACAATCTACTCTAGTTAGTAATTCGGAAAATAAGTTACTATTTCTTTATTTCATTAAATGTATAGCATATATGTCAAGGACGATCATCTACAATGAAATATGAGATTTAAATATTCTGTTCATATAAAAAATCGATCCCAGATTTTTTTTAATAAAACAGGAACAAATTCTAGCATGTAGAACGCAATTTTTTTATGGAAAAACTTGCCGTCCCGTCCTATCATAGATAATCGATGAATTACAAAATATCAGTGTAATCAACTAGATGACAAAATATTTAATTATAATTAACTTATCTTCCTATTATCCTATAATCGCTACTACACAAAATATTTATGTTAAACTGTGAAAACAATGGCCTCAAATGATAGCAGGAATTCTATATTTTAGTTAAGTATACATTTAAATTTAAAAATAATCTATAAGCAGCATAAATATTAATTTATTATTTTTAGCTTCACTAATAGAAATTGACTTTATACCATTTTTTAATACACTATAATAGTTTAAATTATTTTTTATCAACTTCCTGTTATCTTTTGAAAATAGTAACTTAATTTTGTGAAAAAATACATACGAATAATGAAAATTTGATGTTAGAATTATCAGAAAATTATATTTCGATTCTTCAAATATTGATGAAAAATTGTAGGAAACACATTCTAAATGAAGTATCAGTTATTTGAGAGAGATATAATTTGATGACCACATCCATCATTGTCTATGATAGGACGGGACGGCAAGTTTTTCCATAAAAAAATTGCGTTCTACATGCTAGAATTTGTTCCTGTTTTATTAAAAAAAATCTGGGATCGATTTTTTTTATGAACAGAATATTTAAATCTCATATTTCATTGTAGATGATCATCCTTGACATATATGCTATACATTTAATGAAATAAGGAAATAGTAACTTATTTTCCGAATTACTAAGTAGAGTAGATTGTACATTCGCTTGTTGCTTCTATAAATAACAACAGGAAAAGGAAATAATAGACATTAATTAGTTTAAAAATTATGATTTTTCATGATGCGAGACAATTCCGTTATATTACATGATAAATTTGGACAAACACATGATATTATGACACGTTATGAGCACATTTATCGTATGATAATATATCATATAAGAACATAATACGATTTTATCGCATGTACAATCGGTAACAATTGAAACTTGGAATAATTCCGAAATGGCTCCATGTTATGCGAATGTTTGGAACCGGGCACGCAACGCCCCATTTGCCGTTCAGGCTATCTACGTTTCACATTCCTCAATTGAAACGGTTATATATTTATTTCAAAACGATTACTTTTTATAACAACAAACTTGCCAATTTATTTATTGATATCATAACTTTCTTTTCTTAAAATTAAAATGGGAATTTTTATAAAATCGAAGGTATAGATAAAATCGAAGGAGACGATAATGCGAAGATGGTATTACACGTTCATATTTTCATCCATGAGAGTGTCGGATTATTTAGCTTAAGGTATAAGCATCATGATTTGAGTGCTGGTGATAAACTCATTTACGAGGTTCAAAGACATGCATCCTAACATAATTATTTGTCTTCAAACTTGATCTATAAGCATCATATATTC
This sequence comes from Philotrypesis tridentata, assembly GCA_018906965.1. Taxonomy (NCBI): domain Eukaryota; kingdom Metazoa; phylum Arthropoda; class Insecta; order Hymenoptera; family Pteromalidae; genus Philotrypesis; species Philotrypesis tridentata. The sequence continues at coordinate 167,833 of JACCIB010000263.1, forward strand.
TTCCAGTGTTTGTGTTTCAAACACTTATTCACAAGGGGAAAGAAGATATATTATTTGTTGATCTGATGACTTTATTATCAACACCTCTTAACAGCATGCAGTGAAGCTGCTAGTATTTTGTCTAAATAAGTGTTATCAAGATCTTTAATTTACTTAATTTAATAACTGTATAGGATAAAGCATATATAATTTCGGCCACATTAGAGTTGTCGAAGTTTGAAAATTAAAGTTTAATTTTAGAGTAAGCTCTTAGAATTTTTTTTTTCAGTATGAGTGTTTATGAGAGTTTGGTTTTGTCTGCATAAGTGTTATCAAGAGTTCAAATTTTTGTTACATTAAGATTATCAAGAGTTGTAAAATTAATTTTTAATTTTTACAGGAAGAAACAACCTTATACGTGCCAGCCTTTTATTTATCAAACACACTGTAAACTAAATCACCATTTAAATCAAGTACACAGTTTTAAGGAAGACGCAAATTATCATCATGATCATTCAAAATTCCATTTCCAACATTTAATAAAAATTTTGCAAATTGAATTTCATTTGGTCGAACTCTCATATTTTGCGTAAGAAAGTATTTAATGAAATTAAGTACTTCACTGTACTTAATAGAAAAATTTACTAAACTAAAATCATTATTTTACCACCAAAAGGCAAATTATTTTCCATAATATCTCGTAATGTTCTATCGACTATTTCTAAAGCATATCTTGGCGCCATTGGAGCTTCGTCCCATTTAAATATAGGTGTCTCTTTGAGAAATTTGCATTCTTTGGATTGAAGTTCAAAACTTGAAGAAGAATCGTGGAACATAGGCTCAGGTAAGCCAAATTTTATATGTACTGTTCGACCATTAGGAAGTAAGGTTGCTGCAATTCCAGTAAAAGCCATTGAACATACTTTAATATTTTTTATTGATAACAAGTAATAAATTGTTGTAGAAATAAAAGTTTTTCCAGAGCCTCCTGGACCATTAATGTAAATACATCTATTTTGTTCGTGAGCATTTGAATCAGCTGCACGAAGAACATTATCTACAATTTCTTTTTGTTGACTGTTTAATTGTTCATATTGTTGTTTACCCATATCTGTAAATTGTGGATTATTGTCTTCGGGCAATATAATATCAATTTCGACAGATTGTTCCATTGTAGGGAAATCAGCCAAACTTCGACCTTCGTTAATTAATAAGTCGTTAATATCAGCATAGGCCATTTGGTGGCTAATAACAATATCATTATTTCGTCAAAAGTCTTGTGCCATAGCATCTTTGAATTCATTCCATAATTCTTCTAGATGCATTGGCCGACAATGTATAAGAATACGAACAAATAATCAACGTAATTGTCGAGGCATCATCCATACGTTTACTTCCCCCATTGCACGGATCCATTCCTCATCATCTTCTATGAGTCCTAAAGCTAAACACGCATCAGAAAATAAAGGTAAAAGTTTATCATTAACTGTTTCTAAAGAATCAAAGCTTATCGCTCCTTTGATGTTTAATAATAGCAGTCTTAAGTGAAACAATTCAAATTCAGTTGCACTAACTGAGCGTATACGACCAAATACGTTGAATTGTGCTTTTCGAAATTGCCATTGAGTGATTTTAGAAACTTTATTTTTCATGTAAGTGTAGTGACAAGGTATATCTTTATATAAATATTGTCTCGCATTTTCATCTTCTAAATTAAGTTTAAAATAATCTAATAACATACTACTTAGCTGATTTAAATTAATTGCAGCATTATTTGTGTTATTAGTAATTATGATGGATTGTTCATCGGTAAATGTACAGGTAATCGTTCCATAGAATGACTTTTATGTCGCAATTTTTTACTTAATATTCTATGTGCAACTTCAACTAGACCAACATATCGAGCTTCTAAATAATCTTGAGTTTCATCCTGATCAATAACTCTTTCGTTTTTTTAGGCTATTATTACATTAGCCGCATCATGTCCTTTATAAATATATTTATAGATATATTTTACAGCTTTAATACTTGATACCGCTTCCACATTAATATTGCAATTAAATGTTTCTAAAAGTGTAGGAGAATATGGAACAACCCCACTGTTATTCACAGTTCTACCATTAGGTTGTTCGTGAGTAACATCATCATCTCTTCTGCAATAAAAAGGATAACCATGCTCATCCATTGTTGTTTCATTCTGAAAATTTTTTGGAAAATACTTGGAACACTTGTCATCAACCGTGCACCAATCACCGCACGGTCCATGAATAATATTCTTCATTACAATTTCATGTAATCGAGGATGATTTGTTCGATCAGGTATTTCGGCTGAGATAAACTTGTCAACGATTTCAGGTGTAGTTACTTTAAAAACCATGTTTTAAAGTAGTTAGTAAATGCATATGTGGCAAGCCTCTTTTTTTAAATTCAATTACATACACATATGCAGCAACGTCGCCAAAATACTTTTTTTATTGTTATCAATTCAAGTAAACGTTCTTTTTTTAAATCAAAAATTCGAGCACAGAGATCAGGTCGATCAGCAGTTTGTTGTCTAGGTAAAAGATTTTCTTCGATTTCTTTCCATTTTGAATTATATGTCATGGTTAGGAAAAGGCATGGTTTACCTTTTTCACTAACTATAGCCATTGCATCTTGATAGCATTGTTGCACATCACGAGGTGAACCAATAAATGTTGATGGGAGAATAATTGTCTTACCTATTCTGCTATTAATATCAGCACCAGCGTTACTCATATAGTCGTGCAATCCTTTATAGGTATCTGCTCGTATTTCTTTTTGATGACCTCTTATATATTGAATTCTGTCTTTTTCGAATTTTACGTAATAATCTACTATCCATTGTTGAAAAGTTTGCTACCCAATAGAAATGGTTCCTCTGACTGCTATTTTATATCTAGTATAAGCCAATCGAGTTATGCGCTTATTTTTAGGATAGTTATTACCAACTCATTCTAACTCTCTATGCCACCCTTTTCAACCATGAAGATATAGTAATGGATATACCTACGGCTCAACATCCATTGTGCTGAGGCATTGCAGGAATTTTGTACTGATATTTTGAATAGTTACGTAAGACTCAGGAATTTCTCTATCAGCTATAGTCCAAAAAATTGCAGCTACTTCATTACCGCGCTGAAAATTATATCTTCTTCTATCGGTTCCTGGTTTGAGTGAAAAAAGTAATTTCAACTCTCCAGAAGCATCAACATTATAATTATTATTGTTTAATAATTGTTGATTTTCCAGTTCTTCCTTCATCATTATATAAGATCGAGCAAAATCATTATGTTCTCTGATTATTCTATCAAGTATTGTTATCGTATCACGATTGATCAAGGGGCATTGATTTATTCTAAAATTAATTGTTTCGTCTGGATCAATAATAAATAGTTGGCCATATGAAGGAGACTCGTTAATACCTGAATGTAATGCAGTATTTATTTGATAATATATTTGTCCTTGAATCTTAAAGCAATAGGCCCTGGACGTCTAGATTGAAAATTACATAAATTTGCATTAAAAGATGCAAATGATAAAGAACTGTTATAGCTTCGAATATTCTGAAAAAAATTATTTGAAAGTGAGTGCGTGTTATTGAACATGCTTTCAAGTTCATCAGGGAATGCGCGTTGGGTTTCTAAGATTACTGATCCATGACCACAACAATCACTGAAAGATAATCCTTTATTTGAAATTATTTCATCGCTAAAATGGATAGCATTACAATGTTTGCATGTAATATACATTTTTCCTAAATAATCTTCGTTAACTATTGTCTATTGGGTTCACCGGCAGCATCTCCAGATCTATCGATGACAAGATCGCGAGATGCTTGGCACCGACGTCTTTGATGTTCAGCATTTCTTTCTCGACGATTACTTTGATAAATAATTTCTTCCTCAGGAGTGCGAATTTTACGAATCATACTGAATCATTAAGTAGAAGCAATAATAAAAAATCAATTAAGATATCTAAAAAAAATGTTTTATTTACATCATACAATACGATAAGTCGACAGTTTAATAAATACAAATAATATTGAAACAGCAAAATTAATTTAAAAATATCTTTCTCAAAATGTATGATTATTGTAAGGTAAACAATGTAATAAATTAGATTAATTAAATTCGTATATAAACTTGTTTAGTGTGTAAATAAATTAAAAATTAGGTCAGTACATAAAATTGGTTAATATATCAAATTCGTTAATGTCTAAAATTAGTCTATGTATAAATTTGGTTAATGTATGAATTATTTAGATTGTAAAGTTCAGGTTGACGTTGACGTATGAATTTATTATGAAGTACAGGTTCAAATTAAATAGTAGGTTTTTGATTAAACGATATAGGTGAGGTTGAGTTATAGTTATAGATTTCATTGTAAGGTTTAATTTATGGTTAAAATAATAAAGGTAAAAAAGTATATATAATTAAGTTTATTACATCTATGATAATAATTTTTAAATAAGTTATTAAATCTTATAAGTTATGAAATCACCAATCTCTGAACCTGAAACAAAAAGAAAGAAAATAGTTTTAAAAAAATGATTCAATATTAACATTTAATTTTTAAAATAATAGAGTATTTTTTAAATTCATTTTTCTCGTGCTTTCACTAGATCACCTCAATTTGTTAAAATATTGTAATAATGAATAGCATATATAGAAGAAAGCAACATTTTGAATTCTTTTCAAATCAGGATTAAAATTAATATATGTGTGAATACGTGTGTGACACAATATTCAAAGGCTCTATCCCTCGGTGTTTGTTTAATATTTTGAAAAGAGTCTATCGATCTCTCTGAGGCAAGTGTCGGGAAAAAGGTAAAATTAATTTTAAACCATGTTTCTTAGACGTTCTGTTGGTAAAGAATACAGGAAAACTAATGACTGACTGGTACACGAATCCCACTTTTTCTGGTAGATTTTTGAATTATATTTCACAACATCCTGAATCTCAAAAAATCACCATGGTACACAATCTTATTGACAAAGCTATTAAGTTGTCAGACACATGTTTTCATAAGAAAAGCGTCAACATTGTAAGAAGATTACTAGCTGACAATAATTATCCTGTCAACTTTACCAACATATATAAAAAAGCGGATTGACAAAATAAATTCGAATGCACAATATCAACGTTGCAATAATGACACAAATTTCCGAAACATTGTCGCTTTACCCTATGTTAAAGGGTTTTACTAACAAATGCAACATTCTTTAAATGAAAAATGTATTACCACTGTGCCAAAAATACACAATCGGAAAAGATAAAAAAGAAAAACAGTTGGAAAAGGATGTTATATATAAGCTGTAATGTAACGACTGCACAGCTACATATGTAGCCCAAACGAAAAGGAGTGTTTGTACACGTATTGGGGAACATAGAAAATCAAAAAATAATGTCATACATGAACACAATAGTAAATTCAACCATAGTTTCAATTTCGATAAAACAGATATAAAGGATAAAGAAAGTAATTTGAACAAAAGACTAGTTTCAGAAATGTTACATATTCAAATGCAAGAAAATGGTATAAATAAAATGGAAGACACAGAAAAACTCAATAACGTGTACACACACTTATTACACCGTTTGAAAAACAAAACGGATTATAAGCGACTCTAAAACTTGTACATATGTGACAGAGCGACTAGCGTGACGTCACTCGTAAACAGACTGCTCGAAAAATCAGCGAGACTCCTCGTTGATATAAAAGCGCTGGCTACACCTATTGTTTCCTTATTATCGAAACAGTAGCTAAGGAACCCGGAACAATAATAGTATCCGTCTCCTTGCTTCTCACTCCTCCTTCCCCCGCCTGAAATTGGCTGGGGAAGAGAACATTCGATTCCATCGGCTGTTGTGCTCCTCTACATGTAAGTCGTCGTTATTCACTTATTGTAAAAATTTTTATTGTGCATATTGATTTATTCAAATAAATATTGACAGTTTCCTGAAGATGTTGACAGTGTCCACCGAAACGTTGAAGCAAAAGGAAAAATGGTTGAAAATTAATTTTACCTTTTTCCCGACACTTGCCTCGGAGAGATCGATACTCTTTTCAAAATATTAAAATTTATATTTAAAAGCAGCAAGGTTTCGAATTTGAATGATCAAAACATGATTCATTTAAAATTTATCAAATTAATTTTATTTCATAAAAAATGTCTATAAAATAAGAATAAGTTTAAACGCGGAGGATACAATTTAGATAGATATTGAATAACTAAACAAAATTTGGGATACATTAAATTTAATATCACATTCTTCTATATAATTTGCGATTTTTTTAAATTAAAACTTATTTAGATGAATTTTGAATCAGCACCATTAAAAGAGCGACTCCGAAAATAATGGAAAAGTACTGGGTTAATTGCTTTAAAACTAGTACTGTTTAAACCTGATTTATCGCATATACAAAAATATTTGTTTTTTAAATTATTTCTGGAAATATACCATTGCTGATTATTATTTTTGAAGGAGATATATGCAATATTCAAACCCTCAAACATTAGTACATATATATTTTTTTAATATGCATAGAAAAAGAATATAAACCAACAGAAATTCCTTTTAACCCATTAAAAATCCCAGAACAGCCGATTTTGACATCTAAATTTGAATCGTCACCATGTAATGAATTCACGCGGAAAAAATTACGGGAACCACTATTTCCTATGTAAAAAAGGGTGCTCTTTTCAATGGTATTAATTAAAATGTTCTAAAATTTAATTTTATCATGTAAAAATAAAAAATAAAGAAATAAACGCACTTCTTCAAAGCAATCTTGTTGTTAATCGATTTTTCAACAGCTTAACATTTTCCTGTGCATATATGAGTCATATGTAAACTGGAGGCCTATATTGAAAGACTGCGCGGCAGCTTTAACTCGAAAAATTTTTTTTCTCAATAAAATAGCGTCCTATATGAAAATTAATTGGTTTTATATTCATACATTTTTTTCTCGAAAACTATGGACTTTTATGAAAATTTCATAAGAATAAAAATACCATAGAATTAATCAAAGAATACATATATATACATATGGACGTTTTTCGAAATTTAGATTTATCGAATTTTCAAAAAATCAAAGTTACACCGAATGAATCTGAAACAAATTTGAGTTTTCTTTGACTAATGCAAACGTATTTTTATTATTATGAAATTTTTATAAAAATCTACAGTTTTTAAGAACAGAATCTGTGAATATAAAAACAACAAATTTTCATATACGCCATTTTGTTGAGAAAAAAAATTTTCCGAGCTAAAGCCGCCGCGCAATCTATCAATATAGGCCCCCCATGACAGTCTACATATGTTTCTTATATGCATAGAAAAACATAAAACGGTCGGAACATCGATTTAAAAACCAACGTTTTGCGCGAATTCATTACATTCAATTTAAAAAGGATTAGAATATTTTCTTTAATTACCAATTATTTCAGGAAACCATAAAAATGTTGAAATAAGCAAAGGGGGCTAGACATGTTGTTTAAAACTGACTCTATCGCTCGATGATGGTAGATTGGAAGGTTAATAAAAATGCGTCTCTTCGAGCCAAAATGGTTATAATTACGCCAGACGTTTCAGGGTATTGTACCCCCTCATCAGTGGCTGAGCAAATATTATTAAAATTTACAAAAAGAATAAACCAGCCCACATCCCAAGTGGGAGGTCGGAGAGCCGGGTTGCCGTGGCAACGGCCTGGCCATACTGTACTATATAGTGATACAGTCATGGTAGGGGCGTCGCGTGCGGAGCAGCGCGGGCTCTCCGCTCTACTACATGAATAACAGCTCGTGTCACCTCTGTTGCGTTATGTGTTCCGGATACACTTAGCGAGCTCTGAGGCTTTCGTGGCTACGATATTCGCTTTATTTTTTGCACTTTATACACATTTATATGTGTTAGAATCCTGCTTGACGGATGTATTGTAACATATATATAGGATCGATTTTAGCCGTAAACTTAGTTGACTTTTGTCCTTGGCCGGTGCCACATTACCATCGAGTGGCACCGGTCGCGTTTATTCCTTTTGTTAAAGTTTTTTTCGAGCGTCACACTTTGTAAGTTGTCAATTTTTTGTAGCGATTATTGTAAAGATTATAAATTTTCTCCTGTAAATTTACTTTAAATTTTGCGAATTGTAATTTTTAGCGCCGTCTGCGTTTTCTTGCGTCGTCGATGTAGTACACGACTCAATTTTTGGAATTTTGGTAATTTAACTTGTTTTAGTTATTGTATTTTCTTATTGTTTTTGTAAATTTTAATAATATTTGCTCAGCCCCTGATGAGGGGCTAGACATTTTTAAATATATATAAAAAAAACCAATTCAAATTTAAAACCCTAAATTCACATAAAAAGTAATTTATTTAACGTAGTATCTAATAAACGTAGTATTTAAGGGGTTATGCCTGAGTTAAAATTTAAAACAATCAAAAAATTTTTTATTTGATTTTTTAAGGAAAAGTCGGGCAAAAAGGAAGTCCTTTTTGCCCGAAAAAATTCCGCTACAAAGTTATAGGCCAAATACTAAAAAAATATAATTTTTCAAAATTGCGTATTATTGATGTTTTGTCTTATAGCACTTTTGATTATTCAAAACAATTGCCTTTTCATAGAAAATGTAAAATTAAATGCGTTTTCAAACTTCTTTTGAAAATGCAATTTTATTAAAAAAACACATATTATTTATTGAATCATTACAAACTGTAAATAACTAATTTTTATAAAATCGTAGATTTTATTTTTATTTTAAATGTTCAAAATAAAATAAATTTAGAATTTAAATCTAGTCTTGTAATTTTTAATCAAATTTATAAAGGGATAAAAAAACATACGTGCAAGTTTAAATTACCGGCTGAAAACATGGCACCTTACAGCGTATGGAAATCTCTATTTTACCGACCTAGTCGAGTTTGCATTCAGACATCAGCTCTTTCGTCTGCTGTCTGTAGTTTAGTGCAAGCTGGATGTTGTGCTGTTATGATAACTTCTGAGTCTACTAATCTTCAAATTTAGATAACTGTTTGGACTATAAATAACATATTATTTGTGAAGAATTGGTTCTTTGTGAGTGTATTCTTTATTTTTAGGTATACGGACTATTAATATCATGTGCACGCCTATGTGTTAGTCTCAAAGCAGCTCAAAGTCTACTGTAATTGTTAACAATCCTGTTAAAAAATGGGTAAGCAATTACAAAAATTATGTTCATGTAAAATATGTTGATTGTGAATGCGTATCAAAAAATTAAATTACAATTTCAGCTTTTGATACTGGTACATCAACATGTACAGCACCCGGGTCTTGATAAATCCCATAATACATAGGTATTTTATGTTAAAATATAAAAGAAATATGCCAAGCAGTTCATGTAAGTACTACTCGATAAGTATACATAAGTGTCTTGCACAAACTTTAAATGCATTTTTCTCATGTTTTGAATTTTTATGATTTTAGATCACTTGCCGCAGGATTTCTCAGGAACCATCAGCCCAATCAAGCTGAAATTTTTTGGAGAGCTTCAGGGAATCCTTCGTCACTGCTTGAACGGAGGGAAATTGGCTAAGGTAAGTTTAAAGAATGTTACGCATGTGAACATAAGCAAAATTCACTATAATTATGAATATTATGACCTTATGTGTTTCTCAATATTTAAAATTTTTATTTTTCAGTAATCCCTTCCGTTCAAGCTGAGGAGAAAGACATTTAGAAGATTGTCCATCCAGTTTGGTCTATATTCATCACCCGGATGCTGAGAATTCATACGACAAAGGGAAAAATCTGATCAAATTTAATACTTCACACATGGAATTGTTTGTATAGTAAGTATAGATATATAATTGTTTAAAAATATGTAAAATTACAATTAATATGTATACTTTAAGTAGGAAAAATAATTTTTTTAATATTACTTATAAATAATTTTTTTTGCCTAATAACTAATAATTTGTTTTTTTTCAGGTTTAACTCAGGCATAACCCCTTAATAAACGTAGTATCTGAAATTTGAACTGTATTGGTCAATTTGTTTCATTGAAATCAGATGGTTCATGAAAAAATATTCTGATAAGTTTAAAGGATGTACTTGAAAAATTCAAAGCATTAAAAGCTTAAAAATCAGACTCTTAAACTATTAAATTAAAGATAGTTTTATCTACTTATAATATAAAAAATATAACTAAAATATGTACACAGGAGCAAATAGATATTATTTGATTGAATTTGCATATGTAAATATTTCATTTAATTTACATAGCATTGATATTTCCTTCACATTGTGCAAAACAATATTTTAAAAACTACATCTTTTTTTTGTCAAGAAAAATGTATATTCATACATACTTACCTTGATAAAAAATAAATGATTTTTTTAATTATTTAGAACTGAGTAGCCATCAGCAATGAAGCAGAATGAACAGCTAGGTCAGGAGATGTATTCTTAACCTATGCGCACGTGAACTGAAATTTAAGCATAATTGTATGCGATAAAAAAAATGTCTTATTAATTTTTAAATGTCAGGAAAATGCGTATTAAATTCAATGTTTAAACTTTTATGAATGCTAAAATACGCGTGATAGTATATTTCTATACAGGTGCGGAAGATGAGACTCATGAAATTTTTCGCACGAGCTAAGTGAGTGAGAAAACCCACATGATTTAAACAATCCTACTCATTTATATCGAATTAATCACTAGTGAACGTAGTTATCTTTTTGTCTTAATGTTAGAATAGCTTTAGTAAGCGATAAATTATACTTTATGCCACAAAAGACTAAAAATTATGTCAGTTATGAATTTTAGGTTAGAATTGCATGAATATATTTATAGCTTTCAATAATACATTTAACTTTTCTTGCAATAATGTTCTTTTCTCCAAGACGAAATAAATGAGAGCTTTAACATGCTTACCTTGATAATAATACCGATGATAGTAGCGAAGCCGTTAGCTGTTAACCTTTTACAAATAAATTCGCACGTAATTTCATAACCAAGATACATAAGGCAGGACGGTTTATGATCGTCACAAAAATGTAGGAATGAAAATTCTCAAATTTTTTGATTTTCCCGAGGTAGTAAAAAAGGCAAAATTTATTAGCAATCCATTATTTGAATTGATATAAAAGTTTTTATCTACATTTTTTACTGCTTCGAGGAGTATAATTGAAATATAACACGTGGTAAAAGGGCGCATTTCATGTATATAAAGCATATGCTTTGTTACTTATAGGTCACTAAAATACGCATATAATAGGATAACTACTCAGTTAACCACTGCGTATAAATGTTGAGGTTTTCCTTGTTTGCGGAAGGGAAATAAATAGACAAGCTTTTTGTCTTAATAATTATTTAATCAAGCTATGCTTATATCAGAATCGAACTCTATTAATACAATTAGAGAATACAATATAAACGAACATAAAGTTTCTGGTTTGTGCAAAGCTGCAGAACAACTGAACTGCTCAACTCGATAGATCGACGGTCGAACAGCAGCGCCAGCTTGCTTGCCAGGGCCGTAAGAAATGGGGTGGGGCGAAAATCGTTGCTCAGCTGACAGCTGCTCGCTTCAACTCAACACTCCCTCTCGAGCAGGTTTTCTTCCAGCTGAGTCAATTATTTGCGTCTGCAAAGAGAAATATATTAATTTTCGAAATCAGAATTAAGAATTAAGTCAGGCAGCTTTAAATGCAAATCGAACGGTAAAAAAAATCAGTTATTTGATCCTTTGACTCAATCCAGCTAACTTTGATCAATTTTCTAGCTTCACATTCTCGAACATAGTGTTCTCGAACTTCGGACATATGTTTTAATTTATTTGTAGCATTTACCTGAGAACTGGCTATCGCTGCTCTATTATTATTGCACCAGAGTAACATAGGTAAAAATTTATAATCTATTAGCAAGTAGCTTAGAAAACTCATAAGCAACATTTGCTTATGAGTTTTCTAAGCTACTGTGTCTCCAAACAACTTTATGACAAACCCACTAGTAGTCAGCGAGTTTTTACGCGTTGACAGCTTTCTCGAATTCCACAAGAATTCTTCGACTTCACTATAATTTTTCAATTTCATATCTTTGATTTTGTCAAATACACACTATTAAACTTTTTTATCATTTCTAGTGCTGTTGTGCATTCAACAATATATTCTAATTGTTTGTCAGAAATTGCACTGACTAGTATTGTTCTTGCATGAAGATCTTTTTTCTTCGAATTTGTTTCCGTAACTGTATCACTTTCTGTTCTTGTCCGTTCTGCTTGTTCTTTACACTCTTCAAATTCTAGAATTAACATTTATGATTTCCAACTGGAGTAATTTGCACCATCAAAGACAGATATCATGCTATCATCTATCTTTATTTGCTTCGCCATTTCTACTGTTAATAATTGATAATCGATTTCAATTTTCAAAGCCCAAACTTTCTTGGCTATTGTTATAAAACTTTTCACTATTGTGTACTTGATTTTTTCGCTTAATATTTCCTTATTTTCATCAGACATATATGCCTTCGTGCAAATTCCAAAATTTGTCAAGTGTTCTATCACAGCACTTAAATGCATTTTCTTCGTGCCGTTCGTAATCTGTTCGCATCACACTTACATTTCGACTTTTCAAAACTTCGATAGCCTGTTTGAATTCGAATTGTGTGTTAAAATTAAACTTTTCTCCCATCGACATGATATTCGTAACGTATTCTGGGAGTGATACGTCCGTGAGATTGACCAACCATTTTTTCTTGAGTTCTTTTATGTCATTAATAATATTGTAGTTTAAAGTAACCTTGTCATTAAATTTACTAAAGTCAGTAGAAGAAAAAGAACAAAATTCACTCTTTTGTGTGAGTGAAGGTGATATAAGGTCAAGAATTTTTCTATTGTGCGTCAAACGTAATTTATTTTTAAATTTTGATAATAAGTTTCTTGATAACTCTAAAACAGTTTTTGCAACAAGTTCGTTGGTCGACTCAACTATATCATGAACGATGGAATTACATTTTTTATTTAGATATATAATGTGTGTATTACAGTCTATAATTTCCAATTTAAGTAGTCTTAAATGTAACGAATTTATGAAAAATTTATACTTTCTGGAAGCGAATTTACAATGAAAAAATCTATGGATATGCATTTTACTAATATGCTTAGGAAGCAAGTCCTTCGTACGACATTCTAAAAGAAACTTTAATTGGCAGGTACATTTAACAATTTCTTTCTGTACTTTTAATAATCTTATATATAAATTTCTAACTTCAACATTATAATTATTATAGATAAATTTGAAAACACTGCCAATACTAGAAAATTTTTGACAATCAAGACTATTATTATGTGAGCTACTTGTGCACATTGTTTCTGCTATTAATAGTCCAACTTATAATTTCGACAAATGTATTTCTGTTTTTTTAACTAAATTCATTCCGCTTCCCGACTCTCACATCAAAAATAGTTTACAGCTTAAAAAATTCCTAAAAAATGAAAAAGTAACTGAAGGATACTGTTTAGCATCTTTCGACGTAGTATTCTTGTTTTCGTGTTTACTGAAGGATCTAATTATCACGTCAGTCGCAAAGAGATGGAGATATCTCTCTGTCATAAACTGTATATCGAAAAATGAATTTATTGAGGGAATAAAAACCCTATTAGACTGTACGTATCTAGTATTTAACGGTAAATTTTACAAACAAATTTCGGGAGCTCCTATGGGCTTTTGTTCTAGTCCGGTCTTTGCAAATATAGTTTTAGAAGATCTAGAAGTGTACTGTCTAAATATTGTAAAGGAGAGCGTGCGAGTATTTTTCCGATACGTGGATGACTGCTTTCTGATTATTGAGAGAGAAAAAATTGATACAATTTTATCGGTATTTAATAGCTACAATAATTCCTTACAATTCACATTTGAAATAGAAGAAAATAATAGTATAAATTTTTTAGACATTTCCATTTCATACGACTCTACAGGCAATATTCTTACAAATTGGTTCCAAAAAAGTACGGCTTCATCGCGATATATTAATTTTTTCTCACACCACCCTCAAAGTCAGAAGGTAGCAATAGTTTATAACTTGTTTGATAGGGCTATTCTACTGTCAGATCCATGTTTTCATCGGAGTAATATCGATTATGCTAAGAAAATCCTCCTAGCGAATGATTATCCGCTCGAATTTATTAATAAACATTGTAAAAAACGTATTGCCCGAAATCGTGGTCTCTTGAATGCCACAGAGAGCACAGATTTGAGTAACAACGATAATTCGAGTAATAATAACAATTTACGTAATAACAATTTGAATTGTAGAGATAAGTTCGCAGTATTTCCATATTATAATGGATTTAACGAAAAATTAAAGACTGTTCTGAAAAATAATAATAGGATTTTAGTTAATAAAGTCACCGATAAATTTAATAAATTCATAAAATTAGGAAAAGATCCGACTTCTGTGAAAGACACCAGCAACGTAGTATATAAGATCGACTGTTCAGATTGTGACTCCACGTATATTGGAGAAACCTACCGTCCTTTAAAAGCCAGGGAATATGAACATAAAAAATACATCGAAAAGAGGGATATCAACTCCCCTCTCGCTGTCCACGCGATGGAAACAGGACACAGTTTTAATTTTGATAACATTAAAATCGTAGATAGAGAGCCGTCTATTTTTCGCAGACGGTTCTCCGAAATGCTCCATATTCAATTTTTTGATGGCACGCTTAACAGAGCTGAGGATACGTGCCACCTCAAGTCAAGTTACAAAAATGTTATTTCTAATCTAAAACTAAGTCCAAACAACTGCAATAATTAAAATCTGATTTTCATTTTTATTCGTATTGAAATGGCCGGTGAGAGGTGGCTTACCGCTCTGTACTCTCTTCAAATCAGCCAACACATGTTCAATAGTGTTCGACTGGCGAGTCAGGGCGGAACATCCCGGTGGGAGAGCGGAGAGTCCGAGTAGCTGGAGAACGTTCCGGCCATACTACAGTGATAGCCAGTGTGGTGATGGAAGAAGCGTTCAAACTTGCCTCGCGGACTCTCGGATCTGCTACGTGTGCGTGAATTCGTGCCGCCTCTCTAACGCTATGTTTCAATACCCCCACTTTTATGTAATTTTTCTCAAATTTATAGGTGATATGTGCCTGTTTCAATTGCGTTGTATCTGTGTATTTGTAATTTGCAATACTTCTCTGGTGTCTCGAGACACTCGTCAGTCGTTCGTTTGTTCTCTCCAGTGCCGCACTTACATCTCGCGGCACTAAAGATATCTCTAAAAAAAAAAAAAAAAAAATTATTGTATTAAATTATTAAATTTGGGATTGTTGAAATACTTTTAAGAATATCAGGTAATACCTGGACACAATTTTGTATATTTTTAAAAAATTGTAATTTGTTTTAATGTAAGAAAAATTTTTTGAATAGCCTTGATAAGGGTCTATATATAGACCGAAACGTTGGCTAGATTTTTTTAATAAATAGTTGACTCGAAGGGATACATCTTGTCTACCTTTAATAATTTAATTTATTCATATTCTGAATAAATTTTAAAGTTTACAACAATAGAATATATGTAGTATTTTAGTAGAGTTTTTCAGAATTTTTACGAATTTTTGACTTTTATTTAATTAGAATCACATTTTTCAATATCCCGCAGGGCTGCCACTACAAAATTTTAGAAACGAAAATGTGCTTCTGAGTTATGGGGTTTTCCAAGATACTCCTGAGTTACGGGGTTGTTCCACCCAGCCATCGATATACACATATGTTTACATTGCGACGTAGCAATAACTATTATGTCAACATCAAACTGAGGCATGGCGGTTGATGGCTGGAAATTACTAGTTGCTATTAGGGGGTTCATCTGTAATGGTTCGAACATTGACATAGAGGATTTTCAATGTCGCGCACTTTATCTATCATATATAGAAAATTTAAAAGAAATCTCCATGTGTTCTACCTTCTTTAGGCTAAACTCTGGCTGGTTTTACGCAAGACCTCCCTACTTCGTGAAAACTCGCTAGAATCTAATCTGTTTCTAGTATGATTTAAATAACCCCATAACTCCATAACCTCAAAATTTTTAACATCGTTAAAGCCAAGTTTTCCTGATTCAAAACTGACTAGGGGCTCTAACCATGTACCTCAAAATTCTTAAAATCGTACAAGCCAAGTGTTCCTGATTCAAAACTAACTAGAGGCTCTAAACATTTCCAAAATAACTTTTTGCATTGATATTGTCATTAGATTTTCTATTTTAACATAAGTTTAATAAAAATAACCAATTTATTATCGTGTATGCGTAATATTAATTTAAAAGCGCTAAAACTATTACTTTTAACTGATATATCTATATTTTAATACAACAATGATAACTTGCGACGTAGCAATAATTATTGCTGCGTCGTGATCATTGTTGCACGGCCACCTGACTCACTCTCGGCGAGTTGACAGCTCCTGGAGCGGAGCCAGTGCTCGGTGGCGCTCGCAGGAGTTGCCTCTGACCAACCGCGTGCGGAGCGCAGGATGTGAGATCTCGACACACCTGCGCAGCGCGTCGGCGCTCGGGAGGGGGCATGGCAGGAAGCGAGACGGCGGCAGCGCGCACGCGGTTACATGCATGTGGCGGTGTGTAGAGGGGAGAGCGCGAGTATGTGAGCGTGAGCGAGAGAGAGAGAGAGAGAGAGAGTCGGCGCGCGCGGGAGAGAGAAATATGGCGAGAGTGGGAGTCGAGCGTGTGCGAGATAGAGAGAGAGAGCGCGCGCTTGAGTAAGAGAGAGATGGGTATAGTGGCGTGAAGTTGATGATGTTTGGAGCGCCCAGAGAGAGTTTGGGAACGCGTGACTGTGTCGCGTCGTATTATGGTTAACGTTATGTTGACTTCAGTAAGTCATGACGGAGTATAGAGGAATGTACGGACTAGGAATCTTTGGTGACTCGATATATGCAGCCCTATGGTTTACTCGAGGATGATAGAGGATTTTCAAGTATCGCGCGGCTTACAGATTATCTATAGGTGGAGTCACCGGATGGATATCGACATGATTGATTGATTGATCGATATCCATAAAGGGGGCGCAAATTTGCATATTGAGGAAATACATAGAGGACGATAATCGAGTTCTAAGCCAATGAATAATTAGGATTTAGAAAAGAGGGCGTTGGGAAAAATTCATAGATAAGGAAATAGATTAGTGGTAGTTCTGAAAAAACCAATAGGGGATTATTCTAAGAAAAAGGACCAATTCTATAATTTTGGAGGCCGGGTCTGCGTTTCCGTGAAGAAGGAGGCCGGGTGGGAAAACGCGACATCCTTCCTCAAGCGGAGCGTCGGCCTCGGGCATTCCGTCACTGGTGCTTGTTGCGTATAGTTGTTCTCAGCAGTTGATCGGTTCTTTTTCCCTTGGAAGCTATCTTGATTCAGCGCTTGATTTCTTTGGAGGAGTTTTGGAAGGAGCCATTGTCTTGGAATTTCCTGGTTGACCGGAGTTCACGGTTGTGGGAGAAAAAGTAGTAGAGGGATTGAGTTGATCATATTCATAGAGGGTATCGGTATATTCTATTCTAAATATTTTTAATGATCATTGATTTGTGGCGGAAAAATATAAGTGTAATAGAGGATCGGGGCTGTTGTGGCGTATTGAGGAAAGTTCGCGATTTCAGGTCCTGGCGGTGTTTCCCTTTAATTGTCAATTAATGAATAGAAGCATCGTAGAGGAATTTTCGCGGCCCTTTTCTTTAGCCATCATCGAGCAATCTTGGAATTAGCGATATGGCCGCGTGCCCATGCTTTTACGTAAATTCAATCTTCTTATGTTGAAAATGAATAGTGTACATTGAAGGATAATATATTTGTGTTTCATTATTTTCTAATTGTTGGTATTTTATATTTGTTTAACCCAAATTTCCACAACAATCCCGCTTTTCACCATTGCAGGAATACCAAGGGCCAGAGTGAAGGAAGAAAGCCGCGTATCTTAGAAATACTTTGTAAATAACTGAAATCCCCGTGCGGGCGGGAAAATTCCACGTTACAAACTCATGACGTTATATCACGGATTCGGCTTCTCAACCCGCGGAATTGGGTTCAATTCCCCACCAGGACAACGTTTTTTTCTTCAAATAATTTAATTTAACTTCAACATTAATAACATTAAACTTTCAAAAAGTGAACTGTAAATATTAAACTAATAAATTTATTTAATAATAATAATAAGAAATAAATAATAAAAATAATAATTACATAAATAAAAAAATTTCCCTTGAATAATATTTTAAAAAGGGTCTATCGATCTCTCCGAGGCAAGTGTCGGGAAAAAGGCAAAATTAATTTTAAGCCATTTTTCCTTTTGCTTCAACGTTTCGGCGAACACTGTCACCCTCTTCAGGAAACTGTCAATATTTATTTGAATAAATCAATAAGCACAATAAAAATTTTTACAATAAGTCAATAACGACGACTTACATGTAGAGGAGCACAACAACCGATGGAATCGAATGTTCTCTTCCCCAGTCAATCTCAGGCGGGGGAAAGAGGAGCGAGAAGCAAGAAGACGGACACTATTATTGTTCCGGCTTCCTTAGCTACTGTTTCGATAATAAGAAAACAATAGGTGTAGCAAGCGCTTTTATATCAACGAGGAGTCTCGCTGATTTTTCGAGCGGTCTGTTTACGAGTGACGTCACGCTAGTCGCTCTGCCGCATATGTACAAGTTTTAGAGTCGCCTGTAATCTATTTTGTTTTTCAAACGGTGTAATAAGTGTGTGTTGCATCTGAATATGTAACATTTCTGAAACAAGCCTTTTGTTTAAATTACTTTCTTTATCTTTAAAGATAATGAATTTATCGCTCGACTATAATTCTATTAAATTAAGAATTTATCTGTCACTTCGAGCCAAAGAAATTAAAATTACAAAGGTTAAATTTACTGATTTCTAAAAAAAAAACTTAATATTATTGCGTTTCGCCCCAGACCACTCGTTGGGCTCATCAGTAAGATGACGAGTAGTCCTATCTTAGACGCAACATGATATACCAGAATGGGTGTTACTTATGGAAAAAGTTGGAAATTAAGCTGATGAGACATAAAAATTGTGATCCATCTAGCGGAACAAAAAGGAACATTATGAAAAAGACTCTAAACATATTTATATCCACAAGTATCTATGCAGAGTAAGGAAATGGGTTACCCATTCTCATACTTACTCCCGACACTGACTTAGTGGAAAAAAATTATAAAAGGACTTTTAGTGACATAAGTCCGTTTGACTTTAAAGATTATGATTATGTTTGACTTTGAAGATAATAATTATGTACTCACTCTGCATAGATACTTGTGGATATAAATATGTTTAGAGTCTTTTTCATAATGTTCCTTTTTGTTCCGTTGGATGGATCACAAGTTTGGTGTCCCATCAGCTTAATTTCCAACTTTTTTCCATAAGTAACACCCATTCTGGTATATCATGTTGCGTCTAAGGTAGGACTACATCTTACTGATGAGCCCAACGAGTGGTCTGGGGCGAAACGCACTAATATTAAGTTTTTTTTTTAGAAATCAGTAAATTTAACCTTTGTAATTTTAATTTCTTTGGCTCGAAGTGACAGATAAATTCTTAATTTAATACTTTCTTTATCCTTTATATCTATTTTATCGAAATTCAAACTATGGTTGAATTTACTATTGTGTTCATGTATGACATTATTTTTTGATTTTCTATGTTCCTAAATACGTGTGCAAACACTCATTTTGGTTTTTCTTTTTTACCTTTTCCTTAATTATAATATTACACATGCTATTGTTATTTTTGGCACAGTTGTAATATACTTTTCTTTTAAAGAATGTTGCATCTGTTCGTAAAACCCTTTAACATAGGGTAAAGCGACAATGTTTCGGAAATTTGTGTCATTATTACAACGTTGATATTGTGCATTGGAATTTATTTTGTCAATCCATTTCTTTATATATCTATTGGTAAAGTTGACAGGATAATTATTGGGAGCTACTAATGTTCTGACAATATGATGTTTTTCTTATGAAAACATGTGTCTGATAACTTAATAGCTTTCTCAATAAGATTGTATATCATGGCGATTTTTTGAGATTCAGGATGTTGTGAATGATAATTTAAAAATCTACCAGAAAAGGTGGGTTCCGTGTACCAATCGGTCATTATTTTTCCTATATTCTTTACTAACAGACCGTCTAAGAGACTTGTGGAGTTATTTCTTTCAATGTCATATGTAAATTGTAAACTATTGTGTTTGATTTTGGAATGCATGTAATAATATCATCTACATAACGGTAAAAAAATATGAGTTTAAATGTAAGTTTTGAGATGCAGTCCGTCTCGAGATCATCCATGACTAAAGCAGCGAATAATCCCGAGATCGGAGAGCCCATTGAAGTGCCAAAAAGTTGTTTGTAAAATTTATTGATAAATTGAAAGAACGTGTTCGCCATAAGTAGTTCACATGCTGCTAAGAGCTCATCGAGTGAAATGTCAGATCTTCTAACTATTCGCGTATATTTCTTTTCAATACTACTTTTTACTAACGCTTTGTCAATATTAGTATATAGCGATTTTACGTTTAGGCTTACAATACAATAGTCCACCGGAACATTTATTTTTTCATTCAGGTCATAACTATTTTTTACATAGGATTTCGGCTTATTCAAATTGCTTTGTAAAATTTTGAATAATGTAATTTAGAAAAAATATGTAGGTGATCCTATTGTTGAAATAATAGGTCGCAACGGATAATCATTTTTGTGGATTTTTGATAATCCAAATGCTTTTGGTAAAACCGTATCTATTTGAGTAAGTTTTTGTTTACTATATTTTTTGCCAAGAAAACCATTATCATTCCAAACATTCAGAAAGCTTTTTACCTTTTCCTGCAGTTTTGACAGCGGATTTATCTTAATCGTAGCGTAAGTATCTCTGTCTGCTAGAAGAGTCTCCATTTACTCGATATAGTCGTTTTTGTACATTGCAAAAGAATTGAAAGAAATAACTCCACAAGTTTCTTAGACGTTCTGTTGGTAAAGAATACAGGAAAAATAATGACCAATTGGTACACGAAGCCCACCTTTTCTGGTAGATTTTTGAATTATCATTCACAACATCCTGAATCTCAAAAAATCGACATCGTATATAATCTTATTGAGAAAGCTATTAAGTTGTCAGACACATGTTTTCATAAGAAAAACATCAACATTGTAAAAAGATTACTAGCTGACAATAATTATCCTGTCAACTTTAACAATATCCTGTCAACAGATATACAAAAAAACGGATTGACAAAATAAATTCCAATGCACAATATCAACGTTGTAATAATGACACAAATTTCCGAAACATTGTCGCTTTACCCTATGTTAAAGGGTTTTACGAACAGATGCAACATTCTTTAAAAGAAAACTATATTACAACTGTGCCAAAAATAACAATCGCATGTGTAATATTATAATTAAAGGAAAAGGTAAAAAAGAAAAACAGTTGGAAAAGAATGTTGTATATAAGCTGCAATGTAATGACTGCACAGCTACATATGTAGGCCAAACCAAAAGGAGTGTTTGTACACCCGAGTGCAACTAATTCTGCACAACTGACGGTTACCGATACGTATTTGGGGAAGTTTGCATGTAATATGTTGAAACGGAGAAAGTGGGAATGAGAACGCGCGAAAGATAATTTTTGAATGGTATAGTATGTTTCTTAAATAATCATGGGCAAAACGCTTCATGAGAAGCAGTTGCATTTTTAAACTTAAAAAAAAAATGTTTTCTGCCCATGATTATTCAATAAACATACTATACCATTCAAAAATTATCTTTCCCGCGTTCTCATTCCCACTTTCTCCGTTTCAACATATTACATGCAAACTCCCCCAAATATGTATTGGTGACCGTCAGTTGTGCAGAATTAGTTGCACTCGAGTGTACACGTATTGAGAAACATAGAAAATCAAAAAATAATGTGAACACAATAGTAAATCCAACCATAGTTTCAATTTCGATAAAATAGATATAAAGGATAAAGAAACAAATTTAAACAAAAGGCTTGTTTCAGAAATGTTACATATTCAAATGCAAGACAATGGTATAAATGAAATGGAAGATACACAAAAACTCAATAACGTGTACACACTTATCACACCGTTTGAAAAACAAAACGGATTATAGGCGACTCTAAAACTTGTACATATGCGGCAGAGCGATTAGCGTGACGTCACTCGTAAACAGATCGCTCGAAAAATCAGCGAGACTCCTCGTTGATATAAAAGCGCTGGCTACACCTATTGTTTCCTTATTATTGAAACAGTAGCTAAGGAAGCCGGAACAATAATAGAGTCCATCTCCTTGCTTCTCGCTCCTCCTTCCCCCGCCTGAGATTGGCTGGGGAAGAGAACAATCGATTCCATCAGCTGTTGTGCTCCTCTACATGTAAGTCGTCGTTATTCACTTATTGTAAAAATTTTTATTGTGCTTATTGATTTATTCAAACAAATATTGACAGTTTCCTGAAGAGGATGACAGTGTTCACCGAAACGTTGAAGCGAAAGGAAAAATGGTTTAAAATTAATTTTACCTTTTCTCGACACTTGCCGCGGAGAGATCGATAGACTCTTTTTAAAATATTAAACAAACACTGAGGGATAGAGGCTTTGAATATTGTGTCACACACATATTCACACATACATTCCCTTCAATAATCTGAACAAAACTTGTTAAGGATGAGGAGGGATTAGCGGCACAAAATTATTAAACTTCAGTTGCTTCTGTTCAGTGTCGTTTTATTTATTTATAATCTCGCTCTCTTGTGACGCATTTAGTTATGCTCAAACGCACTTCGATTCTTTCTCGTTCGCCTGTTTCACGCATTTATGCACTATAGATGCTTGCCACCATTTGATGCTCTCGCTGCAGAGTTCAAGTCTCGACTGAACTCTCTCCGCTCTTCGTCTCGAAAATACGCTTTTTTTCTCTGCTTTCCTTTTTCGGGACTTTGAGACCCCCTCGATAAGCTTAGGCTGGAATTCATAGTCGACCCTCACCCTCACCCTCACCCTCCAACTCTTGAGGGGCCGTTCACATGGAAGTCCGCATTTAAGAATGACAGTCTGGACCCTGAGTGACCGTCATCACGTCATACGAAACGAAATTTTGTTATTCATTTGATTAATAGTAGTAGGTAAATCTAGTTTTGAAATGAGTATTAAATTTATAAAAAGTGCGTACTCTGGACATATAGACATAACATATTAAAACGTGTTATAGGTAATCGAATCAGACTCAGAACTTTACGTATTGTAACGTCCTACGACGTTATTCGTTTTTAAATCTATTACTTACAAATTTTAAACTTTTTTTCAAAATTCAAAACATCAAGATGATTATGATGTTAATTTCGAAACATTATATTTTGAACGCGCGCTGTAATTGAGTAACACAAATCAGCAGTGTTACTTATTCGGCAATTGTCATACTGTAAAATGATTATTAAGCGTTATACATTAAGAGTGGGTCAACGTATTCGGGCTTTAAAAGAGTCGAATTGGCCTCATTTTAATGAGTCTCGTGTTTAAGTCCGAACTCCGTACCTCGCGGTTCGTCAATTTGCGGAGATTTTTATTGTACTTCCAAGTACTCAATTGTGAATTTAAGAAGCAAATATATTTTCAATCATACTCGAAAAGAAAACTGTGAGTGCATCATTTCAACGACCTATCACCTATTATCCAAATAAGACGAGCAAGCAGAGAGAAAAAGACGAGGATAGCAGACGCAGCAAAATGAGACAAGTGAAGCAGAAAAAGGTAAGTCAAATAAATACACTAAAAGTACATATCGGAGCGGGTAACGAGTCTAAACCCAGCTGCTAGTAACAATTCAATACGCGCTCTCAACAAATAATTAAAAATACTTCATGCCCTCAAATACATGTCCTACCTATGAGGTGAGAGTGTAGGTGGGACATAACAATATGAAGCGCAGTGACGCATTATATACAATGTTTGCTGCCTAGGATGCTGATGTTCACGTAAAAAAATTATTTATTAGTAATAAATGGTATTTTATTTATTTGTAAATAATTATTATATGCTTGGTTTTTTATTTTAGTAACATTTTTAACAAACTTTTTAACAACATTCTTAAATGCGGGTGTCCATGTGAACGATCCCTCAAGAGTTGGAGGGTGAGGGTGAGGGTGAGGGTCGACTATGAATTCCAGCCTTAGGCACGAGTAACTCTTCCACCACCCTGGCCTTACTTTCCCTCGACGCAGTTGAGCCATAAATTACCGCTGGAAACCTCTCCGACCATGCAGTTACAAACATTGGCCGCCTGCTTCTAAACGAGTCTTCACATCTTTTCTTATATTAGTGATAGACTTTCACAAATTATATGTCGATATACAATTTTTCTACATATGAGTAATTATGCTTTAAATTCGATCCTGTCCGCAACAAAACTAAAAAGTTATGTTAAAACGGAAAATGTCTCAAACGGAATTAAAATTTTATTTATTTGAACATAAATTTTTGCATTAGTGATTGTTACGCGTCATTTTAAATAATTATTTAATATAATAAAATTAAAATTGTTATAAACGTCATTATTTATAATTTATTTTTTGAGTATTTATTTTTAATCAAGCGAGCGTTAGCGCGAGCTAATTAATAATTTAATTATTTATATTTTGATATAAATAATAATATAGCTAGAAATAGATAGGGAATCCTATGAAAAATCTGGCTAGAAAAACTGTGCAAAAAATGAGACAGTACCCTACAAGGGGCACATCAGATTCACTGGTTAGAATCTGATAAGATCTAGATAAAACTGGCTTAAAACTGACCAGATTCCAACTCAAATTTTTGCACGGGTCTCTTCAATAAAATGTGTATTTACGTAAACAGCTTCATATCAAGGGTCCATTGTACTGACAACCATTTTTTTTAGTATCACTTCACTACCTTCGATTCTACGAAAATTCCAATTTTAATTTTTAGAAAAGAAAGTTGTGATATCAATAAATAAACTGGCAGGTTTCGTATATAAAAAACCAATCGTGTTGAAATAAATGAATAAATAAGCGTTTAAATACAAAAATAATATGTAGAATAAAAATTAATTCATATATACCGATAGCTTTTTGCAGGAAGAAGTTGTATGGGCTTCGATGTGCAGTCATTCGAATAAATTGTTATTTTTATCCCTACAAGGGGATTACATTGAAGAATCAACATACAATAATACTAATTGATGCAGTCACCATCAAATAAACCTTTCTGTTAGCATTGCTTTCCACTTCGTGGATAAGTAAATCGCAAAAGATTAAACAACATGATGCAGTGAGACCGTGTTGAAATTTTGTTCTGGAAAAACTTGCCGTCCCTTGATAATTACTAGAGATTTTGACACGATTCTCACTTGAAAATCACTTGAAATCTCACTTGATTCTCAAGTGAGTTATCACTAGGGATGGTCGTCATATATCGGATGCTGTGAGAGATTTTTTTAGAACGGTACTGTATGTGGATAATGAGAAATCATCTTTGAATGTAATGAGCAAAAAATGAATGCTGTAAGTTATTTTCGTATAAATATATTTAAATTTGGAGCGAAACAAGTCACCTAGCTTATAAAAAATAAATAATATAAATTTTTATAAAATAAATATATAATATAATTTTTTTTAATTCGCATAGGTATATTATTCACGTGAAGGGGACAATGAGATATAATCTGATCGTAGGATGCTGTGCTAGATTTTATTCTGATTTTCTGTTTGTATGTAGAAATATGTGGTAAAAAAATTAAAAAAATAAATATAGGTATATTGTTCACATAAGAATACTAATGGGAGATGATCTTTAGTCCTTATTTTTCAGTTATATTCGGAAATTTTAATAATTCATATAGGTTTATTAAAATAATACAAATCTTCATTTTAGTATCTATGTAAAGGTTACAATATGGTTTTACCACATGATTTTGCCATATGGTAATCCGAGTCAAAAAACCATACAGTAATATAACAATTACCTGATGGTTTTACCATATAGTATAATTGAATACTAATTTGATTGGCATCATTTTAAAAACATTCATAATTTAAGTATAATCATCCCTCACCCTCACCCTCACCCTCGCCCTCCAACTCTTGATGGATCGTTCACATGGACACCCACATTTAAGAATGCCTCGCACGAAAATTCGATTTTTTAAATCTATGAAAATGAATAGCAAATTAAAATAAGTAAATAATAAAATTAGAATAAATAAAAATAAATGAACTAGAATAAATAAAAATAAAATGTAAATAACATTATTCATTCAATTATGGCTATTTTTTAATTTGCAATCACAATTCTAATTCGTATAAAAACTAACTTATATCATAACAGTTATTGTTATAATTAATTAAGTAGTACACAAAACACATAAAAGTTTCATAAGTATCAATAAATAGCATAATTCATGTGGATTTGTCAAAATCCTGATCAATTTTTAAAATTAAAATCCATCTCAAAAATCCTTGATGGACCCAAATGGAATATATCCAGTCTATGTCAAATCCATTTGGATATCCACTTGAAAATCTAGATCATCCACCTGCATGTCTAACCATTTATTTGTAATATGAAACATGCAGGAATATTTATTCTATTTTTAAGACAAATAAAAACAAAGTAAAATATATTAAATTTCTTCACTTTTTAACTATAAAATTTTATTTCAACAGATTTTTTCGTCAAATTTTCAATGTAATTTAATTTACAAATTTAAATTAATTATGCACCTGGATAATACCAGAACAAACACATGAGTTTACAAATATCTAACGAAACAAATTACAGAGATAAATTAATACATATTTATTTGATTATAATAAATATGAAAGATCTAAATGAAAATTTATCCACATTTTTCAATAGAGAAAGAGTTAAAATTTTAAAAAATCAATAGATTAATAAAATCACACTATTTAATCAAAGCTTTTTCCAAAAGAAAAAAGAATCACAATTCAATACTTAGACACAAAACTCTTACTTGTCGCTTATTCATACGTTTCAAGTCGTCAAAAATATTTTGTAACATATTTATACTGTGAGAACTTAGAATTCTTCAGTTTTGAAAATTTGCCAAGAATGACATAAAAATATAACGACAATTTTTATGAATATAATAAAATATTAACAATTAATATTGCTAATATTAATTGGCTAATTTTATTCTAGATAATTTTTAAATTTTAAAACGTATTAAAAAAGAAACGATCGAAAATCAAAAGCAAGGTTATGATGACGTTTGCCTGTACTATTGTACCAGTGTTGGGGTTCGAGAGAGCCACCATGGGTGGCTTTTGATACTCATCGGCAATTTCAGACCGTCCAAGCGAGATCGATCTGGTACAGCTAGCTTCACGCAATACGAACTTGTCCAAGTGATGCTTGCGCTGTTGCGTACCACGTCCCGCATATTTCTGATTTTCAGCACGTTAAATTTAAATTCAAATTTAATTTATATATAACCCTGTAAATAGCACATGAAATAAAATTTTTTTTTATATGGTAAATACAATTAATACATTTGTATAAAATAATATATTTTTAGAATAAGTGAGCTAACAAAACCCGTAATACTATAATTACAACGAAAGGTAAGTAAATTTAATTATTTTTATTCTGTAATTTTGGGCACTAATTTTGTCAAAAATTATAATTTAAAGCCCTTAGATTATATTTAAATTATGCTAAAAAAATTAGAAAATCTATGTGAGCCGTGCGCTACATATACTATAGTGTATGTATGTTAACGAAAAGAGATAATTCTATTGGCCCGCGCTGTAAACAAATCACGGATAGCTCTAAGTATATTTATATTAATAGTGTATTTTCCATATAAAAAAAAAATTTTATTTCATGTGCTATTTACAGCGTTATACATAAATTAAATTTGAATTTAAATTTAACGCGCTGAAAACCAGAAATAAGCGGGACGTGGTACGCAACAGTGCAAGCATCACTTGGACAAGTTTGTATTGCGTGAAGCTAGCTGTACCAGATCGATCTCGCTTGGACGGTCTGAAATTGCCGATGAGTATCAAAAGCCACCCATGGTGGCTCTCTCGAACCCCAACACTGTATTGTACTCTCTATTAAACTACCATTATATCTAACTATCTATTTGTAGTTCGTGGCAGCAGATAATCAACAGCTCCGTGAAGTACGAAAATAACATGAAAAAATCTTAATATAAAAAATACCATTAATTGTGTAATCGTTAACAACATTAGGAACCGCATATTAAAAAATTGCGGATGCCTTCGTTTGCGCGCGAAAAATCAAAAACTAAAAAATGATATAATTGTCGCTTTCTCACTTAATATTCGATATTAACATTTTAAAGAGAGACCAATCGTTCCCAATTTAATTGCCGGTAACGTAAATAATTGTGTTATAACACAATTCTTATTATTTATTTAATAATCAATAAATTTATTTTTCGATCATTTCTATGCTAATTTTGATCGTTCCTGTTCTCCGTTTCTCTTTCCAAGACGTTTGCGCGGGTGAACGTAATTTGTAAACTTAAAGAAAATGAGGCTAAAATTCATAGTTCGACCCTCACCCTCCAACTCTTGAGGGCCCGTTAATTGGAAGCCCGCATTTAAGAATGGTGTCCGCAGACTTCGCCAGAAGCCCAGAATCAGAATCACGCGAAAATTCGAATATTTCAGCTAAAAAAGTTACGAAAATAAATACAATAATTATTTGCAAATAAATAAAATACAACTTATTATAAATAAATAATTTTTTTATGTGAATTAAAACTACGATAAATGTATAATATCATTACTTGATTGGCACGAAAATTACTAAAATAATTACTAAAAAATAATTACTAAATGTAAATACAATAAATACAATAATTATTTGCAAAAAAATAAAATACAACTTATTATGAATAAATAATTTTTTTACGTGAATTAAAACTACGATAAATGTATATTATCATTACTTGATTGGCGCGAAAATTTGAACTGCATACTAATTTTAGTATCTTTTAAATCAAAAGAAGAAAAGTTACTAGAATAAAAATGTTTTTCCATAAATTAAAAATATAAATAATCAATTATACTAATTTTAGCCATAAAATATATAAATAGTGAACAAAAAATAAATATATAGTAATATCTTTTAAATCATGAGAAGACAAGGTACTAGAACAAAAAGTTTTTCCATAAATTAAATATAAATAAGTAATAAGACGTTTTTAAAACCATATATATATTATAATGGTTGCATCGGGCGCACACTATATAATCATGTACTAATAATATCTCTGTATTCTAGCGCCCACCAGCGGACACTAATACATCGAGAGAAGGAGAGAAAGAGAGAGAGTACTAGTAGCGTGCATAGAGAGAGAACGCGTCGGTCAGTCTACAGCGTTGCCGGTCCATCAATCACGCGCTGCCAAAATATGACAACGCCGTGACACGGACAGTAGCATCCTGCCGCGCCGCGCTCCGTGTATTCAGTATTGCGAGAGCCTTCGCCTACCGTATTAGCTTGCGAGCACAACACGTGAACCTACGCCGGTCTTAACCTGCTATTAGTGTACGCGTGCGACCTGCGCCCGGCCCCTTGCCGTCCGACCTCGAGCTGTATCCAGCGTGCGGACCGACCAGCGGAGCCTCGAACGAACGAGCGCTAAGCGGACCTTGCGACCCCCCGGCACCGTCGTGCGTACTGTAAGTACCGGTTCGTACTCTCTCTCGACGTCCGGGCGATCTTGCCCGTCTCTCTCTCTCGTCCTCGCGTAGTGTGCGGTGGCGCACCATTGCTCGTACGAACGAGCGTTGTACACACTATTTCCATAATATATTTACTTTTCTCCTTTTATCTAAGTTCTCTGTCTCACGTTTTACTTTATGCGAATCCCAGTCCCTGCCGCCTCAGCGTGACTGCATCGTTACGCACGCAACTTGAGCCGGCCGAGCTGTGCCTTCAGCAGGCCCGAGAACGAACAATTATATTAGTAAACGCGGTCCTTTGGATCCCGGTTGTACACGGCCGATTACTCTGGAGAACGGTAACCCGACCGTTACAAATGGCGCCCTAACGTTTATGTGGCTTAATAAATAATTGTATCTCGTGAGATATTCTCAATTTTTTTTTCTTTCTCCGACATTTTCCACAGTTTTTCAATAATTAAATGTCACCGTGCGAAGCTCCGCAATACTCACTTCGTTCTCAAAATTAATTTAATTATTCGGTCGAGTGTAGTAGAATTTTGGTAAACTCGAATTCTCGAACGAACTACCTATTACTTATTAGCGTCGCAATCGAACGAAAGAGTCGACGAGTGCCGCGTAACATAGCGACGAGCTTGTTTACATTCGAGCGCTGAGTTCAGAGCTCGAGACACGCGCCGCTCTTATATACGAACATTGGTGTATAAGTACACAGAGACAAACAGCTCTCAAGTACTGTTATGCGTAAATTCTCCATGCGACTTTCGTCCGAGACGAGCAGGTAGCCCGTCTATAAGCAAGCGAAGGCAGACCGATCGAGCAATACAGCCACTGCTGCTGCGAAGCGTATGTTTACATCGCGCGCGCCGAGCCGTAGCTCGCCCGTATAGGGTTACCTGCCTAGCAGGTATAGAGTCTTCGCCTGTAATTCGAGGGAAACGGCGAATATAATAAACACGCTCCGAATATTACAGCCGCGCGATTTTCACGGCGTATTTTTCGTTCACGCGTAGTTAAGCATTGCTAAATCCCTCGATACAATAGCCGTAATAATTGAATTATTACAACAGTGTTCATAAATCATATTGAACATTGTTAATTTAAATTATTTATTCTAATTTTTTTTTATAAATTCGAATTATTTTTCTTTGCACTTAAATTTTACTATGATTTAAGTTATTCAATTTTTCGTGCAAGAAGATTCAATTTAAAAAATTTTTTTTTGTTGTTAATGCTAGTCCAACGTGTGGTAATTCAAGTTATTTCGTCGCCCAGCGTTTTTCCGTCGTCTGTTAAGTATTAAAATCGTACGTTGTACAAAATTTTTACAAAATTTTTCTTTCATTGTTATCAATTGTGTTCGTCGAATGAGTAATTTTTCGATCGTAGATATGTCGTTATCAGAATCGTTGTCAGCCGAAAATATGATTAGCCACAGGCTCCAGCAATATATAGGGAAATTATCTGAAAAAGATGTTTCGACCGCAATGTCGAAAATTGGTCTTCAAGACAGCGGGATTGCTGAAAATAATAGATCTCGACTATTCAAATGTCTCATAGGAGATTACAGCGCACAGGACTTTGAACCATCGCTATTCTCGGTAGAACCGAAAAGTTTAGAGAAAATACGTATGTTAAGTCGAGAAAAATTTATTCAAAAAGAGTTGCCCGCGGATCTAAGCCACTTTATTCGACAAAACGGTCAGTCGAAATCGGTACATATTTTAACGGCAAAACAACCAACGGATGTAAACACAACAAACTACGACGAATGTTTAGATGCAACGACAGGCAATCTTGCACAACAATTGCAACGACAAGGACCGTCGTCCGAAACACAAAATCTCGACTCATTAGATTTCCAATCACCT
The DNA here is from genome assembly GCA_018906965.1 of Philotrypesis tridentata. NCBI lineage: Eukaryota > Metazoa > Arthropoda > Insecta > Hymenoptera > Pteromalidae > Philotrypesis > Philotrypesis tridentata. Next base: position 199,477 of record JACCIB010000263.1, read on the forward strand.
CTAACCGCACTGCTGACGGACTCGGACGACACTAGCCAACATAGTTCGCAATGCTCCGAGCAAAATTCAGTATTCAACTTTAATAGAAATACCGGAAGCAGTCCGAAAGGCAACGTAAAGCTCGTCAAAGCCCTCCACGGAGAGGTGTTCGAAGTGCCAACAATAATCGCAGATGATTACAAGCATTGCAAAAAAATGATGAAAGAACACGAACGAACGCTTAGATATACGCTAAGAATACAAGAGCAGATAATGGACAAAACGCTAGAAGAACTGAAGAAGTCAACAACGGAACAACAAAGGCTCAATACATCATTACAAAAATACGAACAATCGCTTAAGAACGCTAGTGATTATATCGATAGCCTAGTGATGGAAAACGCCCGATTGGAGATCGAAACTGGCACGCAGGGAAGCGCCCAGCGTACCTCATCAACCGATAAATCAACCTTCGGACGCACACCGTCACGTCAATTTCAACGAGACTTACTCAACGAAATACTTCGCGCCCGATTCCACGTACAAGCTGAAATCGTGCATGCCACCACCGTTAACACAGAGGGCTCAGTCTACACCATTTCAGCATTTAACGCCACCGTTCAATTGCACAAATTGCTGTCGGGTGGTAAACATGGAAGCAAGCCCCACACTAGACAACAACAATGAAAATGTAACACCGATATTCACAGAAGTTCATTCGACTGTACAACCTCCACCGCCAATTCACCGGACGACATCCGACTGGCAGAATGCACAGGGTTCATACATCCCTTACCAGGAAGATAAGAAAGTCTGGGAAGGGGGAGGTCGGTCGAGTTGTGTAAATCACTCGAACGCTGACAGAAACATAGACGTGATAGGCAAGGTTCGTAGATGGAAAGCTAAATTCGCGGGTAAACCGAGCGAAGATATAGAAGAATTCATCGAAGAAGTTGAAGATGCTGCCAGTCTGACCCGACCGCAACTACTAGACAATGAAATATTAGATGGATTGTCGCAACTGCTGTCTGGCGAGGCCTTGAAATGGGCTCGATTCAGCCGACCAAACTGGAGAACCTGGGCGGACTTCTGCAGAGAAGCCAGACATTCATTTGGAATGCCCCAGCACCGGCGGTCACAGTTGCTAGTAGAAGCAAGCAGTCGTAAACAAGGACCAGACGAGAGCGTCAATCAATATTACATTGCTATGATGACTATATTCGAGCGTATGGACTCGGACACTACGCTGAAACAGAAACTCGATATCCTCTACTGTAACATGAAGCCAGCGTTAAGAATAGTCTTCGGGAGACACAAAGTGAACACTATGGACGAATTTCGACACAGAGCATATGAGGCCGAAAGCAGAATCATGGCAGAGACAAACTGTGTGACTCCTAACGCCTCAGGCAAAACTGTACCCGACAAGGGCAAAAATCAGCCCAAGGTTGCGGCAATCAGCTCCACTCAGTCTTTAGATGAGATAGCCGTACTAAAAGGACGATTGAAGGAATTGGAGGAGAAGTTAAATTTAGATTCTCCTAAATCAAAGAAGAAGAAGAAGAACTCTCCGAAGTCCGGAAAAGGGAAAAATTCCGACAGTAGTGAAGCTGATAAAGGAAAACCGGCTGATACTGGTAAAACCAACCAATCGGGCGACGGTGACAAGTCAAGTACTGACAAGAAGAAAGAGCTGGATTTACCAAAAATACTTGCCCTGACTGTAAGGGAAAAGACAACGGGGAAAAGTAGTGGAGGTCCCTACTGCCCCCATAAAGCCTCGGACCTCAGAATGTTCGACTACAGCACCGGCTGTCGCTGCACATTGTGCAGCGACCAGTAGCAATGGAATACTGGATGACCAACGTTGGTGGTTGCAGGTAAAAATTGGAGAGTTCCGGATCAGGGCCCTTTACGATCCAGGAGCAACCCAGACTTGGATCGGCACAATATCTATACAGTTAGCCAACGCTTGCGACGCTACTGTTCAACCATGCGATGGACTTGTCGCCTGCATGGCTGATGGCAACACCTCTATGGTTTCAGGTACTGTCGAACTACCTTTCACAATAGGCGGACATACTCGTACGTTGAATGCCTTGATCGTACCTGATCTACGTGAAAGATGTAATCTCGGAGCAGATTTTGTGTTAGAATTTGACGCGAGATTGAATCCACGTGAGCGAACGTTGACAGTCGAGGATTCGACTGAAGTTATTCACGCGGATGAAGCTGACGTGAGTGAGACGGGTCAACCGAGCCTCGCATCGATTGGGTTGCAAGAATTGACCAGCACGCAGCAAGCCGTGTTGGAAGAGTTACTCGACCGTTTGATACCAAAGTACACGGGACCACTTGGCTTCACACACTTGGTAGAATTTGAATTGGAGGTCGAGCCATGCCGTCCAATTAAACAGAAATACTACCCGGTGTCCCCTAAGCTCGAAGAAATGATGCATTCACAAGTCAAGGCTAAGCTAGCAGCCAACATTCTCGAGCCTTCGGACAGTGACTGGTCTAGTCCAGCCTTAATGGTTAGGAAGGGAAAAGGCGATGAACGACGCATGTGCATTGACTTTCGAAAGTTAAACAAATTAACGAAAGTCAGCGCCTATCCTCTTCCGTACATGAATACCATTCTGAGTAAGCTGCAACGCGCTCGATATATTTCAACTATCGATCTCAGCGACGCTTACCATCAGATTAAAATCAAAAAAGAAAGTCGACCGTACACTGCCTACACCGTCCCTGGTATGGGCTTGTACCAATAGAAACGCCTTCCATTTGGATTGGCAGGAGCTCCAGCGTGTTTCCAGAAAATGATTGACTCTCTAATTACACCTGATCTAGAACCAAATTGTTACAGTTACTTAGATGATATCATCGTCTGTACAGAAACGTTCGACGACCATTTAAAATTCTTAGAAGTTGTACTCACCAAGCTCGTGAAAGCTAATCTGACGATCAATCGCAAAAAGAGTCATTTTTGCCAGAGCGAAGCGAAATATCTTGGGGTACTAGTGAATAAAGACGGATTTCGTCCAGACCCCGAGAAAATCGCCCCGATCATCGATTATCCAGTACCAAAAAACTCTACCCACGTACGACGATTCGTGGGCATGGCAGTTTGGTACCTTAAATTTCTCAAAGATTTCGCTGACATCGCTAGACCGTTATTTGATCTCACGAAAGCGAAGGCTAAAGACAACTTCGTCTGGGGATAACCACAACAACGTGCGTTCGAACAGATTAAGATGCTGATCACATCTGCTCCTGTTCTACACCGCCCAGACTTTACCAAAACCTTCTGTATGCAATGTGACGCATCTGGCACTGGGCTTGGTAGCGTATTAACCCAGACCATCGACGACAAGGAATGAGTAATCGAATTTGCCAGTCGAACGATGACGTCAGCCGAACGGAATTACTCGGTGACGGAACGGGAATGCCTCGCATATGGGCAATCCGGAAGTTTCGTCTGTACGTAGAAGGATACCATTTCCTAGTTATCACAGACCATAGTAGTCTCAAGTGGCTCAGCAACTTGCGTAACCCTACGGGTAGACTAGCGGGATGGGCACTTGAGCTACAGGAATACGATTATACGATTGAACACCGTGCAGGATCGTCTCACATAGTTCCCGACGCACTCTCACGAATGCACGAAGAAGACGACGAATTAGAAGAGACTCGGCCGACTCTGGCAAGTATTAGCCCAGAGGACGAAACAACTGATGCCTGGTATCTAGAAAGACGACAAGCGGTGAGTGAAAGCCCCCTCGAAAATCCAGGTTGGAAAATCGTCGGCAACAAGTTGTATACGTACCGGCCGAACTCGTTCGTTGAGGGCATCTTAGAAGACGAAAATGCCTGGAAGCTATTTCTACCAAAGGAGAAGCACAAGCAAGCTCTGGTCGAATGTCACGATCAGCCAACGGCAGGCCACTTCGGTCGCACGAAAACTCAGCGCCGAGTAGCCTTGTTGTACTATTGGCCTTCCATGAATAAAGACGTGAAGAACTACGTTCGAACTTGTAAAATCTGCCAGCACTGTAAGTCTGAGCAACGTAAGCCTGCTGGTCATATGGGTAACCGCAATTTCTCTCGACCTTGGGAAACAGTAGCAGGAGACGTAATGGGACCCCTACCGAAATCGACCCATGGCTTCGAATACCTGTTAGTATTCCAAGATATGTTCACTCGATGGGTCGAATGCATCCCCATTCGAAAGGCGAATGCCCAAACCATTATAAAGCATCTGAACGAACAAATCTTTCTACGGTTTGGAACTCCGAAGGTATTCTTTTCGGACAACGGAACGGAGTTTCGCAATAAAGCGATGGATAAATTTCTCCAGGAAAGAGGCGTACACCATACGTACGCACCTCCGTACCACCCTCAGCCGAATACGGTCGAGCGTGCCAACCGTACGATCAAAACACTGATTCGTGAATATCTTGACGGACATCACAAAAGCTGGGATGAACACATTGCGGAGTTCACCTTCAGCATGAATACGGCGGTCCAGGAATCTCTCCAGACCTCTCCAGCCATGCTGAACTTCGGCCGTCAGCCGAATCCACCTTTGACGTTGCTTCGCAAAGAAGAAATAGCAGCAACGGCTGAAGAAGATAAGCTAGCTGTCGAAAACTGGAAAGCAAGAATGGAAGATTTAGAAGAACTGCGAGATGTAGCCAATGATCACGCTAAAATAGCGCAGCAACGACAAGCTAAATATTTTAACGCTCAGCACAGAGACGTAAAATACGCAGTAGATGAGCTTGTATTAAAGAAGAATCGGATTTTATCGTCCGCTGCTGAAGGCGTCGCTGCGAAACTCGCACCACCTTATATCGGTCCCTTCAAGATCAACCGCATAGTGAGTCCGAACATTTATGAATTAATCGACTTAGATGGCCGAGTATTAGGTCCGTCGGATGTAGGAGATCTGAAGAAATTCATAGAGGAAACGGTCGTCGATTCCCCCGTGGATCAAGAAGACGTCCGACCTGCATCTAGAGAGGGAGAAGTAGACGAGGAAGATCAACAGTCGGAAGAAAAAGAAGACACCCAGATGAACTCCAGTAAACTGGGCGATTGCGATAATCTACCGAAAGAAATACCGACACTGACCGCGAGCGTTAGCGAGAGTAAGGCCAAGCGAGGTCGCCCGAAAGGGTCGAAAAACAAAATTCGCGCGAATACCGAAAGTCTCTCCCCGCGAAGAACGCGAGCGCGAAAGGCGGCAGCGTAGGGAATCGGCAGATATGCATGTCCTTGTTTCCTACCTTCTTTAACATCTTCTAAACCTCTCACCCTATACTAACCATTGTGTTGTTTATTTTGTGTGTCCCTTACCTCTCTCACATGGATAGGCAAAAGACTGCCGAAATTTTGTTTATCCTAGTATCAATTTTTTTTCTTTTTCTGCCTATTGCAATGCGCCGACCGTAAGGGTCTTCGGCCGTATTTTATTAAGAGAGAGAGATGGACTTCCCCACATATTCTTGTTTTCAAATTTTGATAATAAATTGCCTTAAAATGTATAATTTGTGTAAATTTATTAAAAATTCTTTTTTTGGAACCTTATAGACCTTTTTTTCAGTACATGAATTGGCGATTTTGCCATTTAATAGTTGAAACCCTTATCGCCCGGATAGACGTAGTGAGCGCGAGCTGGTACGCCGGGATGGGTACTCAGCGTCTGGAGGGGGGTGTTATAACGGTTGCATTAGATGCACGTTATCGCCTCTCCGGGCGCATACAATATAAACATGTACTAATAATGTCTCTGTATTCTAGCGCCCACCAGCGGACACTAATACATCGAGAGAAAGAGAGAAAGAGAGAGAGAGTACTAGTAGCGTGCATAGAGAGAGAACGCGTCGGTCAGTCTACAGCGTTGCCGGACCATCAATCACGCGCTGCCAAAAATATGACAACGCCGTGACATGGACAGTAGCATCCTGCCGCGCCGCGCTCCGTGTATTCAGTATTGCGAGAGCCTCCGCCTACCGAAGTAGCTTGCGAGTACTACACGCGAACCTACGCCGGTCGTAACCTGATAGTAGTGTACGCGTGCGACCTGCGCCCGGCCCCTTGCCGTCCGACCTCGAGCTCTATCCAACGTGCGGACCGACCAGCGGAGCCCCGAACGAGCGAGCGCTAAGCGGACCTTGCGACCCCCCGGCACCGTCGTGCGTACTGTAAGTACCTGTTCGTACTCTCTCTCGACGTCCGGGCGATCTTGCCCGTCTCTCTCTCTCGTCCTCGCGTAGTGTGCGGTGGCGCACCATTGCTCGTACGAACGAGCGCTGTATACACTATTTTCATAATATATTTACTTTTCTTCTTTTATCTAAGTTCTCTGTCTCACGTTTTACTTTATGCGAATCCTAGTCCCTGCCGCCTCCGCGTGACTACATCGTTACGCACGCAACTTGAGTCGGCCGAGCTGTGCCTTTAGCACGCCCGAGAACGAACAATTATATTAGTAAACGCGGTCCTTTGGATCCCGGTTGTACACGGCCGATTACTCTGGAGAACGGTAACCCGACCGTTACAAAATATATGTCACAAAATATGATTTTAGGAACAGAAGTAGAAATTGAATGTTTTTCAAAAATGTACAATATTTATATACAAATACTTTTAATGAATTTATCTGAAATTTTTGAATTTGGAAGTTTATCAAAAGATTTAAAACTAGTTTTATTAGTAAATGAAACAAAAGATTATAACCATTATGATATATTAGACTATTATAATAAAGATATTAAACTTGTATTAAAAAAATATAATAAAAATCATTTTTGTAATAAAAGAAAAATATATGATGAAAGTAATGTAATGAACAAAAAGTTTAAAGTAAGTAAAACTGAAGAAATTATTACTAATTGTAAAACAAATAATAAAAATTTCCAATCAAATACATCTAAAGAAACTGATCCAGAATATATAGCACAAAACATTACTGTATCTGATTTTGGTGACATGAATTATGTATGTAAATATTGTTCAGCTGTTTATTGGGTACAAGAAAATAAAAAAAGTAGTTGTTGTCATAATGGAAAGATATATTTATCACCCTTAAGTGAATATAATAACATTTTAAAAGATTTATTATTAAATGATAAAGATTTTAGAATATTAATTAGGTATTATAACAGTCTATTTGCTTTTGCTTCTTTTAGTGCTAATGTACAGCATATAAAAGAAAAAGCTATTTATAATTTAAAAATACAAGGACAAGTGTGTCATATTGTACCTACAACATTATTACCAAAAGACAATGATCCTTCTTGTGGACAGTTTTATATATATGATGATAATATTGCAGTTTCAAAAAGATTAAAAACTAATGATAACTTAATTAAACACCATTTAGAAACTTTAACACTGTTACTTAAAAGAAATCCTTATGCTAAACATTATAAATTTTTATATGAACTTTCATGTATACAAGAACTTCCTGACTATAAATTATACTTTATACAAAAAAATGAAAAACATCAACATTGTTATAATAAACCGTTAACTTCAGAATGTAGCCACATTTGTAATTTTTTGTTCCTTTCATCGAAAAAAAACACACTTTCCAAGCACGTACGTACATACGTACGCTGATTTTTGAAATTTTAGGTCATATTCATAAGCCCATATCTGAAAAACTAATTGGGTTAGGTCAACTTTTTTTTACATGATTCGAAGCGCATTGATGAAAGGAATGCCCCCATTGTCTCAAAATACGTTTTTACTGTATAGTTTTGCCAGGATCGAGGATTCTTTACAGGTGTGATTTTTACGATTTTATTCTCTTAATATAATGTAGATTCATCACAGCCATAAAATTTATATATACTGAATTTACTGCTAAAGCATAATATCAAAGAAAGTATAAAATATATATATATATATAATATCAACTTCCATTTGGTCCCATTAAAAATGGAATAAATATCTGAAAAAAATACATGTTTACAAAGACCAGAGCTTATATATAATAACTACTGTATTAATGTACTAAAAAATGTATGTAAAATATCCATAGATTTTAATCATTACTATAATAATGACTACATATAGAAATGAGAGCGAAGAATTTAATTGAAATAAGTAAGCTACATTTTGAATATTTCGGTCTTCGCCTGATTTAAAATCTGTTATAGCTATAAAAGCTTGTTTTAAAATGCTAAAACAATACGTACAATTGAGTTTATCTAAGAATTTATAGTTTTGATTTTTATAGTTATGCACCTGACAATTTAGTCCCTAAAGCCATGAAATCGATGGAGTAAGTATATAATATACACATGCTGATTATTGTATAAAACATTACTCTTGCATCAAGCAAGAATATTCTCTATTATATAAACTGAATAATCTCTAAAATCCAACAAAATAAAACACTTTCACTAGCTATTCATAAGAATCCCTTTCGACGAACAGCCTGAGAGTCTACCTCCCAGGAGACGATTCATATACACTTAAACAACTTAGAAACTTTCATGCATGAGCGATGCATATTAGTAGTAGGGGTGGGTTGGGTTACACCCCGCCACCGTCGACAAGGGAGATGGCGCCGCCTGGCGCCAGTGACGTCACGGCGAGGGGTGCGATATAAACGACGACGGCAGATGGCGGGGCGGAGAGGGTGGTGGAGAGGGGCGGCCGGACTCGCGGAGAGGGTGGCGGAAGGGTTGGCCGGGGGGCCAGCGAGACTCCGCGGAAGGGTTGGCCGGGGCCAGCGAGACTCCGCGGAAGGGTTAGCCGGGGGCCAGCTAGACTCCGCGCCCGGCAAAGCAGCTTGTCCCTGCCGCCGCCGCCGCCGCCGCCCGGGTGGGAGCCTGGCCCCGCGATGACGAGCGCTGACTCCGCCGCCCGGGTGGGAGCCGGGGAGAGAGAGAGACGGTGGTGTGTGCGCCAGATGGTGCGAGAGAGAGCGCAAGAGTCGAGAAAATTCCAAGTCCCGAAAACGAGAGAGTGGGGGCGCCTGGAAGCGAATATCGATCGGGGGCGCGTTATAAACGAGAGACAGAGCCTATATCTATATATAGTGTCTGGAAGAGAATATCGATCGGGGGCCTGTTATACCCGAGAGACAGAGCCTATATCTATATATAGTGCCTGGAAAGGGAACACCGAGGGGCGCGTTATAAACGACGCCTGCGCAGAGAGAGAGTCGAAAAATTTTCCAAGTCCCGCCCGAAGCGGGTCGAGCGGTGCCGAAGCCGACCGATGCGTTGTGCGTGGGCGAGCGAGAGAGAGGGAGAGAGAGAGAGAGCAGGCAAAATAGGGTATGGTCGGAATAAAGGAACGGCTGTTGGATACGGATAATAATAAAAATTAAATTTTTAAAAATTACATTTATTGACCTTATTTTTATACACGGTATAGGTATTCAAATGTCGTCCAAATAAGTCAAAGCTAATCTTTGAAATTAATTAAATCAGTATTGGTTTTAGCTGGGCGACTTCTATAACTTGCGAATGAATCTTCAAAGCCAGATTTTTGTGTTTTCGAATCTTTGTGCTTATTCAACCCAGCCACTTCTTGGTATGAAACAGAAGTTTTTTGATTCAATTGTTCCGACTTGACGAGACGTTGACGCTCCTCTCCTGCCGTCCCCGAAGAGAAGCTTTTTTTCCACTTATCCATTTTAGGCGGCGCAAGTATCAGCTATTAGTGAGATCAAGATTTTTTGATGAAACGTTTGATTTTATTGTGTTACTCGATTGATCACTCGTTGCGTACTGACTGTCTTCGGCCATACTGAGGTGTTAATATAGTTTTTAGCATTCAAAACAATACCCTTTTTAATGGTTTTTTAACAGCGATCGGGGTGCGAGAGAGAGAGAGAGAGAGAGAGAGAGAGAGAGAGAGAGAGAGAGAGAGAACTTATAGCGCCAGAGTCGAAAATTTTCAAAGTTCCGAAACAAAGAGAGTATATCTATACATAGCTGCAGGTCTGTTATACCCGAGTATATCTATATATACAGACATCTACTCTAGTCAGGAGCCCCCGAAATAGAGAGAGTGGGGGTGTCTGGAACGGGAAAAGCCGAGAGGGCCGACCGATGCGGCGTGCGTGGGCGAGCGAGAGAGAGAGAGGCGCGCCTGCCAGGGTGTTTGAAAAAACAAAACCCTTTTCATTTTACACACACTTATTACATTTTTAATAAAAAACACTTTACATGAAGTAGTTGGCATAAATTAAGCACAGCACTACGTATATTTCTATTTCGTCCGTAACAGGTTCACTTATAGTTGTAAACACGTCGCGCATTAACGCCCCGAGCCGTCGGGGTGGATCCATCACAGGAAGGGGTGGACCAATGAAAAGATTGTAGCGTGGGTAGAAAAATTTTTTGCTAAACACCTCCATCCGCACCTCCTTGTTTATGATGCTTATGTGCACCTCCAAGGTATGAGACAATAATTCCGCGATGCCCCAAGCATCGTACGCGGGTTGGAATGCTCCTTTCTGAAAGCGGTCATTGAGCTTCCTTAATATCCGCCTCTCCCTCCTTTGCCTTGCCCAAGACTCAAACTGAAAAAAACAATATTTAATAAGCACTTTTATAATATAAGTATATTGAAGCCGATGTCTCCTTCTTTTTTTCCGCGGTCTCTGGAACGAGCTTTTCGTAGCCGGCCTTGCTCTGATTAGGCCCCATCTCGTCGGCGGTATGACCTTCGCGAACGAGTGCACAGAACATTTATACTGCACAAATTGTCGTGCCTGCGTTTACACTTTTGGCCGTTCGAGCAATAAATTATTCTTTTGCCTTTACACCGCGGGCTGCGCATTTTTAACATTGATTCAAGGCGCTCAACGATAAAATCATTCAAGGTTGTATTATTTGAAAATAGTGTAAGAAAAGATGATAAAGAACCACCATCAGACATGTGGAACAAAAAATTAAGGCAATAATGCCCACAGACGTCAGAATTGAGGCTTTGTAACTGCTGGACGTTCCACTTGTAGACTCGGCAATTTCGTCTAAGTCGATCGATGTGATTCGGGTCGGTTGGTGGCAGTCCATAACTGTCAAAGTAAGTCCCTTCGCCAAGCCTGTTGATGTAGATTGCAACCCAATGTGAACCTGGTTTAGTGCTGTCATCTGTATTAACTACAAGGGCACAAGGCCTCGGTAATGTGAATGGAATGAGGTCTGCCGGAAAAACACCCACCGTCTGCACTGATGCTTTCACGAGCACACGAAGTATCTGTAGTGAGTTCATCGTGCACTTGGGCGTAGAGCGCTTCCTCGCCTGCTTGATACTTCCCACTATTGACGGAAACGCAGGCTGTAGAGGGGGTAGCCGGACTCTGTGGTTGCGACTTGCCAACGTTTAAATCCTCCAACTTTTCTCGTAGCTCATCGGATGTTTTTTCTCGACTTTTACGCGGGGGTTTTTTAGCATCGGGGGTATCTCTTGGGCGTCTATCGCTATTTGAACGTGTTATATTCGGCGTGTACAGCGATTTCAGAATCCACAACCTCAGCTTGTACGTATAGCCCAGAGCACACGTAAAATATTCTCTTTTCCTCCCGTGAAAGAAACAATAATGCTCGTTAATCCTCGGTAGATTTTTGAAGGATGGGCAGCCGTATTCTTCTAAATTCACTACGTGGCGGCCGAAAAGCTGCTCCAACAATGTCTGTTTTTGTACTCCGCGCACATAGATACGCAGCGCACTTCGAGCCACCTCACGGAGCACTTTGTTAACGTCTTCCAGATTAGACTCACCGTCGAACCACTCGATTCCGTGATGATAGCACGCTAAATATGTATTTGTAGCAAGTATTCCTTTAGACAACGCGTCGCAGGTGTATGGCGGTTTCACTATCAAGTGTGCGATAAAATTACTATGGACCCCCAAAACAGCGATTTCTTTGGGTAGAAAATCGCCGTTGCAGTCGTGAAAAGCCTGAATATCGATGATATAATCGGTCTTCTCCATTATACGCAGAAGAAAAAAGTACGTGCGGCTTGCGGGGTTCAAAACGGACTGTCACCGCACAGCAGGAGGCCCAAGCGCTCTACCAACGTTCGGTGGCCTCCGCGCTCCCCACCCGTCTCTGCTGTTACTACCTACGAGTTATAGTCTATTACCACTTGGCGTGCTGCATCTATTTCTAAAACGTTGTCAAACTCTGCGTAGAGGATACAATTTATAGTTTTAGACAATGGCTTATCGAAGCGGACTTCGACTCTAATGGATCCGTTTTTTACGAGATTCCAATGCCCAGCGTAATGAGCCGACAGATCGGGGGTGAGATCGAATGCGAAGAGACAGTAGCCGTCGGGATACTCGCTCCGCCCAATGTCATTGCCCTCGTTCATATAATGTATACCGGTGCCGGAGAATAAACCGCCCCCCCCT
>JACCIB010000264.1:0-211753 GCA_018906965.1 Philotrypesis tridentata
AAGTAACCAACATACTATCAGATTTACAAGAGAAGGCAAAAAATGAAAGCATAATTAGTGGACGAACTTTATAAGCCTGCAAGGCGTAATTATCCACGCCGCTCATTCCTCCTTAAAGATATTGACGAAACTTGGCAGGCTGATCTTGTTGAAATGATTCCTTATGCCAAGCAGAATAAAGGTTTTAAATACTTGCTCACAGTAATTGATACATTTTCAAAGTACGCTTGGTCTGCACCAGTCAAGGATAAAAGTGGAAAATGTGTAGCTGAAGCTATGAAATCTATACTTTTGTAAAAAAGAGTGCCCAAGAATTTACAGACGGATCGAGGAAAAGAATTTTACAATAAAGATTTTCAAAAACTAATGAAAAGTTATAAAATCCATTTGTATTCTACGTATAGTAATCTTAAAGCGTCAATTTGTGAACGTTTTAATCGTACTCTAAAAAGCAAAATGTGGAAATTGTTTAGTCTGCAAGGTACATACAAATGGCTAGACAGTTTACAGGATTTAACTTTATAGTATAATAATAGTCCTCATCGAACAATAGGAATGAAGCCTGTAGAAGTGAATAAAGATAAAGTTAATCATATAATGAATCGAGTAAAAAGGTCAAATCTTTTCAAACGAGCTAAATTTAAAATTGGAGATCAAGTACGTGTTAGCAGAATCAAGGGTGTTTTCGACAAGAGCTATACTCCCAATTGGTCAACTGAAGTCTTCACAATAACAAAAATTTCAAATACAAAACCCTACACCTATCATCTAAAGGATTATCAAGACAAGCGAATTTCTGGAGGATTCTATGAAGAGGAACTTCTCAAGACTAAACACCCAAATGTTTATTTAATTGAAAAAGTTTTGAAAAAAAGTGGTAATAGAATTTATGTAAAATGGTTAGGTTTTGATAATTCTCACAAAAGTTGGATAAATAAAAATGATATGTAGATAAAAATAAACTGCATTTATTTATTTATTTCCCTCAATTTTTTCAATAGTACAGGCATTATAATAGCATTTGTTTGATCAATTCTTCTCTTGAAACGTTCTCGTTCTCGTGCTACCTGCTCCCATTTTCCACATCGAGCTTCATGATGAGCTACTGATGACAATGCCTTTGCGTCCGATATTTTTGGAAAAATTCAAAGTTTTTTTTTCTGGATTCGAAAAGATTTGCGCTCGAAACGACGTCCACTTTGAGACTGCGCTTGGTTGCGCGAGTCTACATTTCGGAGGTCTTGGAAGACAGAAGAGAAGGAGAAACATGCGACTTCTCCAGCTTATCGTATCGAAGAAAAAACGTACGGAAAATTGTAGGTGCTCTCTCTCACGCCGATACGTTTCAAGATGGTGAATAGCTATATTGTTGGCCCCCCTCAGCACCCTACTGTATAGATCTGTGGCTTGCAGGAAGAAGCACTTAGATCGAGATTTCTCGGCTCCTTGCGCACGACGACATTATACGGGCTACTCTCGGCTCGAATTTCAGCGCTGTCCGCGTAAGAAGTCGCGGGTAACAGCCTGCGGAACGCGATAAAAAAAAAGTCGTTACATCGACGATAAATTTGCGAGACGCCGAATGAATATTTCGAGCCGTATGTAGAGAACATGAGGATTAAATGCGTAATCGCGAGCATTTTGCGCTAGATTCGCGATCATTGTACTTTTAGCGCGAAACTTTCTGGGAAGCTTGTGCGTAAACGCAACTTTTCTTTTCAGTTCTTGAGAGTGCTGCTTGATTCGCGAGAGCATATCTGCATATACGTATTATGCACACATGGCGCGCGCGAGGAGAGGTGTCGATATCGCCGATCGATACTCCACGTATCCATATATACATACCGCGTATTAGCGCAGTACAGCGTAAGGCGAATCCAGAAACGACATCCTTTTCCGATCGATTCGCCCTTCGATGGCTGCTAGTGTGTGTGTGTGTGTGTATAGGTATGTACTGCACACACGTAGAGCATGGCAGGCAGGTCGCGGGTCGCGCGTGGTGGGAAGAGAAGGAGGCAAAGTCTCTCGCGCGTGGAAAAACCATGATTTTTTCCTTTAAACCGTATTTTCTCATTGTTAATAACAATTTTCGAAAATTTCAATTACACCATTAGAAAGGGAATGAGTTAAACTTTAAAAATATGCCCCACCCAAATCTTTTTAATTGTAAATTGCATTAGTTATGAGCCATCAAAAAGAGTGACCGCAATAAGCACTTATCTGCAAAGTTTCCGCAGAACCACTTAACTCGAGTAATTTGTTTAGCTTGCGCATCGAGAAAGAAACTATTCACAAATGTAATACTGCAGTTGTATTCGTATTAGACATCTAATTAAATGAGCCAATACTTTGATCTTTTCTCTGACATTTCGATCTGATGTATTACTCCAAACATTGAAATCGCTTTTTCTCGAAAACATGAAAAAGTCCTGTAAGCCACAGAGATATAGTCGTAGTAGGCATAGCCCTATACTGTTATAGCAAATACAGCCTGGGCTGTACAATACTGCCCCTTTCCGAGGAGGCTACGTGCGCCGGTGATAAAGAGCCGACTCCAGACTCGGGACCCCATGCTCCGCTCGGTACTGGTGAAAAAGGCGCCGGCGTTTCCGAAAATTCCGATAGTTTTCCGAGTTTTTTTTTTAGAGAAAGTTATCTGCTCAAGATGACGGCGAAGGTGGCTTTGATTTTTATTGTCACCTCTCGAGAGGGCGAAAATTCGTAGGAACGTAAGTTTGTGTCTTATTCTAGCGAGAAGCACATCGTCCTCAAGTCTTCGTTATAGCACAATAACAGCATCATGTACGGGTACAGACGACCAAAAAGAACTATCGTTTTCGTAAGTAATTCAATTAATAAAATATATAAAATTATTTATATTTATTATAATTGCAAATTTTTCATTTTTTTTTACAGTTTGAAAACTGGGTTTGCCAGCGGTCCGCGCGTCGGATAGACAGAGAGCGGAACGATCGTCTGCGAGACGGAGTGAACCAGCCCCAATTCGACGCATGGGGGCTGGCGGAGTTATTTTACTACGCCATCGAAATACATGTAAACAACGCGAATATAGAAGTAAGATTCGAGGTCTTTAGCGACGTCTACTTCAATAACAATTATATTGTATCGATAGGTCGGATTCATCCATGTGCTGAACCGCCCCGCAGGTGGCAAAGCTTAATACTTTTATTATTTTGTATTATGTGGCTATGCATACATATTTACATCATTTTTTTTAAATAAGTATTGTACGTTCTAAACAAAATATACTTCAATTTTACTGAAAATGTTTTTATCATTGTGTTAAAACCCACATCTCGCTCCACCCGTTTCCTTAGAGTCGCAACTCTCTCTCTCTCTCTCTCTCTCTCTCTCTTTCTCTCACGCCTTCGGGAAATTTTTGGACTCTCTCCGCGCGCTCTCTCTCTCTCCCACGCACACCGCATCGGCTAGCTTCGCTCCCCCTCGGCTAGCACCGTTCACTCTCGGCTACCTTCGCTCCCCCTCGGGAAATTTTCGGACTCTCCCTGCGCTCTCTCTCTCTCTCTCTCTCTCTCTCTCTCTCTCTCTCTCTCTCTCATTTGTAGCGTGGAGTCAGCGCTTGCCGCTGTTTATATTATTGTTTGGAAGATCTAGAATTGTAAGTCCACTATAAATTGGCTTATTGATCAGTATATCAGTTTTATTCATTTGTATAGCAACTAAATTTTCGTTAAATATAGCACTGCTATGAATGTTTGGACTTGGAATTTGAGCCTCAACACCATGTCTTCCTTCATATTTACTCATAAGTTTTACTGAAACTCTTTTTCCAACATTTTCCACAGTCTTACCATATACTGCATTATTCATTAACTTGAAAAAAAAATCAAATTCATTTTTTGCTACTGATCGCAGACTACTCTGTTTAAATCTATGTACGATTTGAGCCATTGCGATTGTTTAAATTTTAGAACTCTGTGAATCTTACATTAGTTCTTGTATTTTTTCAATTCTTCAGAAAACCATAAAGATGCTTCACGACCTCTATAAGAACTATATTTCGATAAAGAATTGTCGTAATTGCATTTAAAATAATATCCTATACTGTATATCTGATGACTCTGCACTAGTTGCGTATTAGTGATTTTTTCTTGTCTTATACGTGTTAACAAATACAATCTGCATAGATGATGAAAGGTAATTTTTTCATTAAATCGATGATTTTTAAAGAAATCATTTCTAGGTCCGGATAATCTAATTTTGCAGTTATTTAGTATTTTACAATATTCTTCATGTTGAGACAAACTATCTTCTTTGTAAAAAAAATTCAAGCATCTATCGCAAACGAATAATTTTCGTTTTTTGTTTGTAAAATCATTGCTAATTAAGCGTGAAAGATTTTTTATGTACACATAATGTGATTCTGCTATGAATTTATCATCTAAATTATCATTTTTCTGTGTTATTAAGAGAATATTTACATGATTATTATTTATGAAAGCTGTTAAATATAGAGGTACAATATTATTATTGTTTAATCCGAAAACATTTACGGAAATAAAACTATTTTGTTTTTCGAATTGTGGTATCTGTCTCAATGCTTCTGGAAATTCAATATCTTTTATATTTAATACATGCTCATATTTGATGTATTTTTTTAATCTATCAGAATGTTTTTTGTCTTCGGTAGGATATAGCGCAGATAAAATCGCCCATACAAAACATTTGTTATATACGTACGCAAAGCGTTTACATTTTCGCATTTGCATACACGCTCGCACTATAGGAGTATAGTTGAATTTTTCGTTGCGCGCGTGTAATCTGCGGAAACGAATTCCGAGCGGCGCGCCATAAATTTGAACATTTTTTCTGGTACAGATCGTGATTTAGAAAGCGAACATTTCACATCTTGTTCGCCTTGTTCATTACGGCTGTATAGTCGAATTTTTTTCATTTATTACAACTTCATTATCATTTTAATGAATATAAAAAGTTGTAATAAACATGCGAATTGTAATTTTACGCATACTATGACTGCAGCTCACTGCATAATCGACCGGTTACAACCATAGTTGGCGCAACAATGTTTCCATCGGCCATGATATGTAATTCCAGCGACGCGTTATAATCAAAAGCCCGATACGAAAGTTTCGCGTCAGTGCACACATATGTGCGGGATAAGCAGGCTAGCTTTTTGCGCCTGGCGCCTCAGCTAGGAGATTAAAGCTGTGCGTTCAGGAATGGGGAGATGATACACGCGCTAGTATACTTACCAGTGTTAACACACTGCCCATCGAGCTGAAAAAGGTTCGCTACCTTCTAAGAGTCATTAGTTTTATTACTGTAGAGAGTGAGAGCTGTTTGTGTGATACACATCAGCTTAAGCGAAAAAGGCACGCTTCCTATACGTTTTACTATAGAAAAGAGAGACTGATTCTCTCTGTTCGAGTCTTCTATACGTATACTTTGCAGATTATTGCATGCTTTAGCTGATGTCTCGGCTCGGAGACAAAGCTGTGCCTTAAGCATTGGAGAGACGATGCACGCACGAGTATACTTGTCACTAAAAACTGTGCTGTGCAGATCATTTCAGCGATAAGGCGGTGGCTCTGAGAAATTAGAGAAGAAACACATCACGATTTATTCACTTATGCTCAATATTTATCGGATTCGGATTTTTTCGAAGACTAACGAACATTTGCACACACACACACATACACTGTCGCTCGCGTTCTCTCTCGCTAGCGCACTCTCTCGCTAGCACTCTCTCTAGCGCTCTCTCTCGCTAGCAGGTTCTTTTGCTGGCTCTCTCTCTCTAGCGAAATCAATGTATGAGGCTGTACGGTAAGGGTTAATATGTGCTCAAAAAGCATAGGATAGATATAAGATTTCGGGCTCCCCTCACATAGTGCAGCGAGAAACTTGCTTTTCGGCTTATCTTGTCCCGATAATCAGTACGTCTAGGGTCTACGCGTATACGTCTCATGCCCGTTTTACCTAGAGAGTGACACTGTTGTGCATAGAAATAGAATAGAGGATTGGGAACACGCTTTTCGATAATTTGTATTTACTGTGTGTAAACATGTAGCCTGCTTTAGCTAACGCTCCGGCTAGGAGAGACGATCGAGTATGCTTATCAATTACTGCGCGGTGAGCCCAAGAAGGTTCGCTACCTGCGCGTCGTGTTAGTTTTATTGCAGAGAGAGAGAGAGAGAGAGAGAGAGAGAGAGAGAGAGAGAGAGAGAGAGAGAGAGAGAGAGAGAGCTGTTTATGTGATACACGCACTCTTCCTATACATTTAGAAAAGAGGCTGATTCTCGCTTTTCAGGTCTTCCATACTTATACTGTGTGGGTTTTTCTAGCTGGCGCCTTAGCTAAGGGTACTACTGTGTGATAAGCATTAGCGAGACGATGCACACACGCGTATAATTATCATTGTAAATAGACTGTGCAGCGAGCTCGAGAAGGTTCGCTATCCATGTGATGCATTAGTTTTACCATAGAGAGTGAAAACTGTGTGGTACACAGCGGCATATGTCCAAAGGGCACGCTTCCTATACGTTATACTATAGAAAAGAGACGGATTCTTGCTTTCTACACGGACGGCTTGTTGCGCGCTGGCGCATCGGCTAGGAGATACGCGTTGGATGTTGGAATGACGATGCACGCACGAGTATAGTTCTCAATGTAAATACACGGCGCAGTGAGCTCGAGAAGATTCGCGCCTAGCTTTATCATAGAGAGTGAGAACTGTTTGTACACTACGGCATAAGAGAAAAACGCACGCTTCCTATACGTTTTATTATAGAAAAGAGACCGAATCTTGCTTTTCGAGTCTTCTACACGTATACTGTGCAGGTTTTTACATGGCTAGGAGATCTAGCTGTGCGTTGTGCATTAGAGAGATGATGCAGCAAAGCTGTTGTATGCTCTATACACACAGCAAAAGGGAGAGTGGTACTCGCTGGGACAATAAAACAGGGTAGCAAACAGTTCGATGGAGCCTGGGCAGCTCGCTGGGGTCTGCAATGGGGCCAGTGGGAGTGCCGATAAAACAGGGGGTATTGCAGGAATCCTGTTTTACCAATTGGCCGGTAATGCAGGAATCATTTACCCGTGGTCGGTAAAAAGTGCAGAACCCGCCTGGGGCAGTAGCCGCCCAGCCCCTACTACTTCGCGTCTTCGCGCGTCGTTTGCGACCTTCCCCGAACTCGCATTGCGTCTTGTCAACAACACGCAGGAGAGGGGAGGTACACAAGTACAAGTCGCGCGCGCTTACAAATATCTCTCTCGCACGGGAAACCCGAAATGCCCGCAGCGCGTGCTTTCTCTCTCTCGACTTTAGCGCAGCGCAGCGAAAGGGGGGAGCCAGCTCTCTCTCTCTCCACCAAAACAGAGAATTTCCAAACTATAGGCAACAGAGCGCGTTCTCGTCCTCTTTCAAGGGCACAGACACATGGCTCGAGCACAATACGTTACATAGCACTTCTACATAGGCGAACGTTTACATGCGTCCTCGCGTGCGCTTCTCTCTCTCAGCTGCGCGCGCACATGCTTTGCTAGCAACGTAAACACATCGCTCGAACCATTGCGCGCCTAGCACATCAAGTAGACGACGACGACCTTCAATCCATAGCAACACAACATCCGCTTAAGGCCGAGTGACCCAGGATCGCGCGATTATAAAAGTTTGTACGCATATCAATGTAATCAACAAGTTATAGGGTCTACGATTCATTGTAAGCGCTGCGATAACCGGTAGTATTCTACTGTTTTTGTTTTGTGCATTGCGGCACTACCATTCGTCCCGTTAATTAACTGATCAGTAATTTTTGGCATCGAGATTTTTGGCAGGAGCCGCGACAATCATTATTAAAATAGCATTATGATGCTGTTGGTTTTTGCAAACCACTTTTAGAAATATCGCGCATAGGTCCAGCTCGCGAGGCTACGAAGCGACACGATCGCATCTCGCGCGCATACATAAAAAACAAATACTAATTTTATCCGACTTTCTCCGGATTGGCCAACTCCAAGGATCACCAACCTCAACCTTGCACTGCAGACAGCTCCAATCTCAACTACCTCGGTCGCGTTGCAATTCGCGCAACCCGCCCGCCTCGAGTTACTCTAGCCGACCAGCCAGAACCAGCGTAGTTACGCATCGCCCACTAGCTTGTTAGCTGCAACGGGGGTGCACACGGACGAAACAGGGAACGGCCGCAAGCAGAACAACTCGACGCCGGCAGGCACTCTCGATTCCGCATAACTCAAGTGTCACGCCTGGCTCGCCTTGAGTCTCACACGATAGCCAGCTGCAGCCGGTGTAGTCACGCACTGCCCACTAGCTTGTTAGTTGCAACGGGAGTGCACAAGTACGAAACAGGTTGTAGTTGCGAGGTCACCGCAGTTCGACGCCAACAAGCTTTTCAGCTCGTAACAATAAATTCTCGCGCTCTGCACACCTCGAGCGGCACCCACCGTCCAGTCTTACCCGGTGTACTCACGTACGGCCCACTAGCTTGTTAGCTGCAATAGGGATGCACACGGACGAAACAGGGATCGACCAGGGCAGCCGCGCCAGCTCGACGCAAGCAGCGTCTCAGTCCACTTCGAATTGGTTTGACCAGCCGCACCATCGGCCGCAGTGCGTTCTATGAACAACTCAAACGAGGAGTTCGTACGCAGATTCGGTAGAACCGTTTCCCGGCCACCGCACCCTCCTCCCAACCAACGCCGCAAAGAACCATCCGAACCAAATACAATCGACGAGACTGACAACGTGACGTTACTGCATTCGCCGAGAACTACGGACAACCAAGAACAAAGCCCCACGAGGAGGTCAACACAAATACGGGCAACAACGCACAGCCAACACTTACGCTGCGGATCGGCAAAACCCATCGACCTCAATTACACAATTAGCACTGTGGATCGACACAACGCAGGGAGCGTCTCCAGCTACTCGAAAGCGAAGCGCCCACGGCAGAAGTGACCAGCCTCAGGAGTCAAGTTGACCAACTACAAGCCCAGCTTCGCAGACAGCAAGAAGCGCAGGAAGTCCAGCTTCGCAGACAGCAAGAAGCGCAGGAAGTCCAGCTTCGCAGACAGCAAGAAGCGCAGGAGGCCCGGTTTCGCAGACAGCAGGAAGCCCAGGAGGCACAGCTGCGAAACCAACAGGAAGCGCAGGAGCAAAAACTGCAAGAAATCCTCGATCGCTTCCAGTCGCAGATAACTAATTTCGCTGAAAGAGTGACTCCCTCGCTGGCACCTCAGGCCACGCCAAGGCTTACCAACAACACGTTTGGAGCCAGGAGCAGCAGCAGCCAGGCACAGCAACGCCCAGTACGGCCACTCCAGTACAACAAAATAAAGCGGCCAACCACCTCAATCCGCCTAACGCAGCCGCAGACAACAGCTGGAGCCAAAGTCAACCTCGTCCGGTCAACTCAGCATTAACCGAGTAGCAGCTCGGCATAGCAAATCCGTTGGCACTACCAAATCCAAATAACTCTTCAGTGTTTGCCAGCACGCACAACATCAAGTTTTGGACATTTTACAAGCATGATCCGGCGGGCTGGTTCAATCAACTGGAAGGCTCCTTCAGGGTCGAGAATGCCACCAACGATGAGGCAAGATTCAACTACGTATTCCGTTACCTGCCACAGGACGTTCACAAAGAACTGCAATACACTCTCCACACACTAACGAGAGGTCACAAGTATGAACGGCTAAAATCGTACCTCATCGAAAAGTATGCAGAAAGCGCGCAGCAACAAATCAAATGTCTGTTCGCCGGAGCGTTCATGGGGAACAAGAGGCCATCCGAGCTCCTAGTAGAAGTGTTGGCTCTGGGAAAAGACAGAGTGGCACACGCCACAACCATCGAATACTGGAGAATGAACATCAGCGAAGAGTCGCAGCTCGCCGCCGTTGCCGACCAGGCTTTCGACCTCCTAAACGCATCTCAGGTCATGGTACTCGAAACCCCAACAACGGGCACAGCCATCAACGCGGCCGCCGCCTCGAATGCCACAATCCCGTCAGCTGTACCAGTTGCCAAGCTATCTTAGAGCACCTTGGAGTGTAGGCTCGCAGCAATTGAGAGGTCACTCGACAATTTTTTACCGGCGAGGAGCCGTTCTAGACATCGCTCGAAGTCCAGAGACAAGTCGCGAGACAGGCCAAGGGATCAGGCCAGATCCAAGTCAAGATCTCATGATGCTACACCAGCCAGCCCACTCGAGGAGCCGAGATGCTATTACCACACGCGTTTCGGCAAAAAGGCAAGAAATTGTGCGCCACCCTGCGACTGGGTACGAGGACCGCACGACACATATAAGGTCAGAGGCGCACCAGCTGAGGACTCGGACTCAAGCTTGGAAAACTAGAGCACCCCGCCGTCGCGAAAACAGACGCTCGGGCAACCTTAACAGGAGGACGGGACTAATCTTCCTCTTCGACACAGGGGCCAACCTCTCACTCCTACAAAGGCCACCGGACGACAGTCGCTCACCAGCCAAGCTCAAGCTATTCGCAGTCAACGGCACTCCAATCGCCACCTTCAGAGTCACTCACCTCGAGCTGGACCTTGGCCTCCAACAACGCATCGCATGGAACTTCACCGTCGCAGACGTGTCTCACGCAATCATCGGCGCAGACCTGCTATCTGTACACCACCTTTCGCTGGATTTGAAAAACTGCAAGCTGGTCGACGGAAAGCAGCTGATCATGGCACCAGCATTCGTCAGAGAGGTAAGCGCAGTCCAGGTCTCTCTTTTGGCACCAGGGCACCACTTTGCGTACATCGTCAGCAAGTAGCCGCGAGTGTTCGAGCCCGATCAATTCAACGTCCCCCAAAAAAAAACGCAACGTGATGCACCACATCGTGACGACGGGACCGCCGATTTCAGAGCGGGTGCGTCCTCTCTCACCCCCCAAGCTGAAGGCAACCAAGATGGAGTTCAAGAGGTGGTGCGACCTCGGTATTTGCCGACCTTCCGACAGTCCGTGGGCCAGTCCCCTGCATATGGTCCCGAAGAAGAACGGCAATTGGCGGCCCTGCGGAGACTACAGGAAGCTCAACAATGTCACTAGGCTGGACCGCTATCCAGTTCCTCGCAGTCCCAAGAGGTTTTCTCAGCTCTGGATCTCTGGCAAGCTTATCATCAAATACCGCTCGCACCGAACGACATCCCGAAGACGGCCGTCATCACGCCGTTTGGCCTCTTCGAGTTCCTGGTCATGACGTTCGGTTTTCAGAACACAAGTCAGACATTCCAACGCTACATTAATTCACCGCTTGGACACTTAGACTTCGTCATCGTCTACCTGGACGACATCCTCATCGCCTCAAAAACAATGGAGGAACACAGGAAGCATCTGGACGCAGTGCTTAACAGCTCGACGAGTTCGAGCTGCAGGTCAACCTGGAAAAATACACGCTCGGTGCCTCAGAAATCGTCTTTCTGGGACACTTAATCACGCCAGATGGTTTCAAGCCTAACCCAGAGAAGGTGAAGGCAATTCAAGAATATCCACAACCAACAACCATAGAGGCGCTGAGAAGATTCCTGGGCATGGTCAAGAGGTACCTCCGCCTTATTCCACACGCAGCGGACACACATAGATCTCTCCACGATTTGGTCACGGGGTGCAAGAAACGCGACAAACGCCCCGTCCTCTGGACAGAGGCGGCCGGCACTATGGGCCTTCGACAAATGTAGGAATGATACCGCTGAGTTGACCTTCACCGCCTTCCCCAGTGACAAGGCGGAACTTCGCCTTATTGCCGACGCATCAGACGCAGCAACGGGCGGGGCACTTGAACAAAAAATAGGCGACTCGTGGAAGCCGCTGGCCTTTTTCTCGCAAAAATTCCAGACTGCACAGAGAAAGTATGCCACTTACGACAGAGAGCTCACAGTAATCAATGAGGCTCTCAGACACTTCCAACACTACCTCGAAGGGGTCGTCTACAAGATCTACACTGACCATAAGCCATTGGTATACGTCCTTCAACAATGTCCAGAGAAGATGCCAGTCCTCAGAGCCCGCAGGCTCTCATTCATTTCGCAATTCAACACGGAGATCCACTATCTCCCAGGCTTTCAGCTCTCCCACAAACTTCCATTGGGACAAGGTCGATGTCGCATAACTGCAGGAGGTAAGAGCAGCCATCGAAGTCTTTAAGCTGCCCACGCTTTTCACTGAGACACAGTTCAGCGCGGAGTATGGCGACGATGCACAGCTGCAGGAAGTCCTTCAGGATCCAGAGCATTCACTGAAGCTTCGCAAGCTCGTCTGGGGCCCGGATCACTCCGCCTACTACTGCGACATCAGAGACGACGTCATCAGGCCCTATGTGCCAAAAGCCCTCAGGTCAGAGGTCTTAAACAACTTTCACGCCTTATCTCACCCAGGAGTTAAGGTCACAACCAAGCTTATCGCACAGCAATACGTTTGGCCAAACATGAGCAGGGATATCGCAGCATGGTGCAAAACCTGCCTCTTCTGCCAGCGAGCAAAAATCTCGAAGCACAACAAGCTCTCACCCAAACAGTTCACCACTCCGGACGGGAGATTCGACCACATCCACATGAATATAGTTGGTCTTTTTTCCAGCTGTCTGGGCTATACTCATATGCTCACAATCAGTGATCGCTACACCAGATGGCCAGAAGCCATCCCGATGGGAGGTTGGAGGACACCACAGCAGAGTCGGTCGCCCGAGCATTTTTCGATAACTGGGTTAGCCGGTATGGAGCGCCAACAACTATAACAACGAATCAGGGGAGACAATTCGAGTCAAAACTATTCGCAGAGATACTACAAATTCTTGGCATCAACAGAGATCGAACCTCGCCATATCATCCAGCAACCAACGGCATCGTAGAGAGGCTCCATAGGGAAATCAAAACAGCCATCACCTGTCACGAAAACAACAGGGAATGGGCACTCCAGTTACCAGCGGTCATGCATAGTCTTCGGCAGATCACTGAGGATCCCCGAAGATTTCACCGGCGAGAAGCCGGATATACGGACGTTCTACAGCGACTTTCAGGAGCACATGCAACAGCTCCGACCGGTCCCCGTCGACCACAAAATGTCAACACAGCCATTCGTTTACACGGGACTTAAGGATTGCTCCCACGTCTGGATGAGAGAAAAGCCCATCAGACTGGCACTCACTCCACCGTATACAGGGCCGTACAACAATTCTTAAACGCAACATGGCCAACCGTACCTTTGAAATTGACAAAAACGGCTCAAGCAGAATTGTCAACATAGAGAAGATAAAGCCAGCCTTCCTTCTACACGAAGAACTGGAGGAGTCGAGGCACAAAGCGCCACGCACGGCAATGCCGCCGCCACCGACTAACAACATTGTGGAAGCGCCGCCAGCAGCCACACCATCGCCAAGCACCACTAACAAAGAAAATACTACAGAGCAGCACGACTTAGGCGAATCGCTCGACGATTCACCACCTGACGATGACGTGACGCAACCACCTTCGCCACTCCCAGCAGCTGTGGCTTCACAAACCTTAGGGGTCGGGGCAGCCCCAGACGCAACGGCGCCACACTCCCACAATCCTCTCAAACCCAACATTATCACCCACCAAGCCACCGTCCATCCCCAACCCAAGCCTAAACGCACCAAGCACGTTCCCGGCATCTTCCGTCGCTAAAGGAAGGTGGGATGGATTCTATTCCCGCGCGAAGGCAATGGAGAGACGAGTGAGATTCAAAATTTATCCCATAAAATTTTCTTTTCACAGGCCATGGAGAAGGACCGCAAAGCTCGCGAAGAGCTCGCCGCTCGCAGAAACGCCGCGAATCTGGAGGAGAACCGCGGAGATTACTTCAGGGTAGACCTAGCTTTAGAACAATTCGAGCGGTATTTGGACACTTACGTCTCCCGGAGGCACACGAAGCTCCTCAGGTCACGTTTCGCGACGTCCACGAATCCCGCGACGATACAGGATGCGCAGACGAGAACCATTTTCGTAAACGGGACGCCCGTACGGGACCTGTGGCTGAGGAACATCCTTACAAGGCATCGAAGCAGATGCTCAGGGAATTCCTTCAGTTACAGGAGGTAAAAGATTTTGAGATTGTCAAAGTCTGCTACACCGCCAGCGGCAAACAGCGCACATATGTTTCGAATCCTTCGCGGATGCGATCGACTTCCAAATTCTGGCGTGCAAACGCGAGCTGAAGTTGTCGTAAAAGCTGTCGAGTAAAGCTGTCGTATTTACGAACAGTACCGTCGCACGATCTCCATCTTCCCGAGGCACCCAAGACACGCGAGACAAATCAAGCGGCCTCACCGCTACTAGATCTTCTCCGTGGCATATTTCAATGCCCGGACGCTACAAACATAATCGCGTCCGCGCTCTCCTCTCGCGATCTCATTAACTTTTATACGGCTTGCCACGAGTGCCCGCAGTTGCACGGCAAGCGCCTCAGCTTCGATACGGCAAATTCCAGATACGCACAAGACGACGGACTCGCTCTCTTGATGCACGTTGTCATCAATTTTGACACTTGCAACATGAGATTCCGGACGGTGCCACCACGTTTGGACACCGATTTTCTGGCCAAGCTCCTAGCGGCCAGGATCGACAAACGAACCATCCCGTTTCGCACCGTCAAGCTTCGCGAGCTGGACCTATCGGGCGTGGCAACTTCACCTAAGATCGCACAGCTGATAGCGCACGGTATATCTGTCAAAAAGCTCACGCTAGGCAGCGCACCGGGAGGCTGCAACGAGTGCATCGACTTCTCCCAAGTTGAGATCCTGCGTTTCGTCTGTAACACAAATGCTAGTCTCAAAAGCCTAGCTCGGAGGCAACAAGGAGTGATCAAAGAAATAGAGTTCATAGACTACCACGAGGTCAGCATCGAGGGTTTAATTTCTTTCCTCGTCAACAACGTCAAATTGCACTATCTGACATTCACAGAATCGTTTGGCAAGCGCCAACACACCGTCGAGTTGGCCAAGGCCGTCTTCCACCCCTCGAGTAGAGTAAAATACTTCAACTTTAGCTATACAAGCATTCAGAGTTTTTGCCCTGACAGGTTGCCCGCGTTGATAATCGATTGGAACAGGCACTTGAAGTCTCTGAACTTGTCCAATAACAATCATTTCAAAAATTACATGGACAATATCCTGGAGAAAACTCAAAGTTTGGAGAAGCTCTACATCAAGGGTTTGGAATTCGACTACAGGCTAACCTTCGAGCGCAACCCTTTCCTTTGTGCGCTCGAGATCGACTACAACGTCACACTCGTCGACTCTCTCGCATTGATCCCTCAGCCGGATTAGCCGTTTCAAGCCAATAATATTGAAAGACTGGCTTTCGTCGTCGGGGCATGCACCAGAACACAGTTCCGACGTCTCCGTTGCAAAATCAATCAATCCGCACAGATGAGGAAACTCTGTCGCGACGAACACCTTACCCTAGTAGTAAACGGCGACGAGATCACAATCAACAAGAAAGCACCGAGGCATGGGCAACGTTAAGGGTTTTCTTCTTACTCAATCACTCGTACCGCCGCACCGTCCACTAGCTTGTTAGTGCCCACAGGACCGACTGACTGATGTACTCTACGATTGACACTCTTTACTCACCCCTTAGCCTAGCCACGTTGCTCGCTCGTCAGAAGCACTTAGCACGTAAGCAATTCAATTTAGCATTTAAGATAATTAGATTTTACACAGCGTATTCCCGAAATTCAAAAAATATTCAAAAACTCAAAACCAAATGTAAAAACAAGTTAGAATAAAATGTAATACTCTAGCGGCAACCACTGCCATACCTAAATTGTTAAACATTCAAATTTTATGGAGTCAGATACAGCGGGTCAGTATCGTAGATAACATTCTTATATTAACTAGATCTCAGTTTATTCTAGCATTGTTTATTCAAAGTTTATGGAGTCCCGGGTAGTCATTGTATAATCTACTTTCGCAGTGACTAGATCCAAGTTGTATATAAATATTTACTAGAGTTCTTACCAACATAACTTAATAACTAATCGTTAAAGCAACATAATTATAAGTTTTCTACCTACTATTAAGTTTACACTTGTATGTCAAAGCTCTTCTAATCAGCCATAAAGACAACAAACACTGTAAAAATACACAACTGCGTACAAGTCTAACACTGATTTAAACTTTTCCACTACTGTAAAAACTTATCAATTACTTACCAATCATTGTAAATTCAGCAACTATGTAAGCCCTCTCCAGACTCATTCAAAAACAAACATTTCAAGCTCTCGCTCAACCATTAGTTTTCGCAACGTGCAACAATCTCTAATTCGCAAAATTCAAAATTTGTAGTGCCCACGAATTTTACGTTATGTATTCAAAATGCAAGCATTTTTCTCCCTTTTGGGGGGAATACTGTAGGGGCTCAGCCCGCCGACAGGCGGCAGCACCGAGCAGCGAATAGAGCGTAATAACTTCCGTCGTGAATGCATAAACCATAAACTAGAATCATATGAACCGGAGATTTTAAACTATATGAAAGTTGCGAGTCACGCGACCCAGATTCTGCAGCATAAATTAGCAACATAAACTGGTATCTTTTTTCAAACACGCTCCGAATTATTAGTATCTTCTTTGAAACGCGGCGAATTGTTACTAAATAAAAGTTGATTTCTCGCATTGTATTCTCGCGTTCCTAAATTCTCCGTAGAAACAGGTAAATTCGTTTCGTCTTTAGAACACCATTCGATTTTAAGTAGCGCGATTATTAATTTAATAAAAAGATAACGTTATTTATAATTAATTCAACATCTTTCTACGTTATATATCGGGCTTAAGACCGACGTCGGCCGCATTAAAAGTGAAGAAATGGAAAATAGCGACAAGAGTGGGTATAGATCGTTCTCTGTCGAAGTCCGAGTACAATCTAAACTTCCGTGAGTTTTCTCGATAACTCATTAGGTAGTATTTTGAATAAAGGACTACTGCTAGGGACAGGTAAAACGAAGGTGATTAGGCTTCAGGTAAGAGTGGACTCCCGTCTTGGCGGGAAAGCAGTGCAGTCACGCTGAATGTGCTCTCACATTTGATAAGTGTAATCTGTGCCGTTGTGTCTTCTAAAGTGCTAGTGCGCGTTGACCTCGTACTATTTTCGCTTCCTAATCCTCTGAACTGCAAAATTTCCTTCGCACCAGGCATCCTTTCCCTGCAATATCCAGCCCCCTCCGCCTAACCTCAAGTCGGCGCAGGGGGGCCTCTGACCTACCCACGTGCTTGCACGCCAACATTGTTTGCCCAATATCCTAATCCTAATATCAGTGCCTTCTCCCAACAGGACCTTGAAGACTCGGCTGCAGCCCAGTCTTTCCCTCAACTCATTCAACAACCCTGTCACTCCTTGAACTCTGAGTTCATCTCTAACCCAAACAATCTTTTTTCAACTAGCCTCTCCTCCAGCAACTCCGACGATGTTCATATGCAAGAGCTTTCACGAAAGCTAAAGAGGAAAAGCAACCACCTTGAACTCGACTCGCTCTCAGGACCTCCTTCTAAGAACAATCCCTCCCTAGAGGCAACTATCAACAAACTTGGCAACCACATAGGCCTTCCTCTCAGCGACTCTTCATCCGTAGTCTCCACATCAGCTTCTGATCTTCATATTACAACCGCCACTGGCCTTCAGGTCTCCTCTTATACGTTCACAACAGCTGCATCAATCTCTTCACCCTCGACTACCAACAGCATCACTACCTCCACTGCCACCAGTGCATCTGCCACCCTTACTGGCCTCAATGCTCTTGCCTCAGGCACCAGCAAAGTCTGGAGACACCCAAAACTGACATCGCATCTCTACCACAGGTGACTCAATACTCGCCCTCCAACGAAGGACCTTTTGTAGTCTTCGCTTAGCCAATCAATTCTGATCTGGTCCAGGGACACCTCCACCCTACAACGGTGGGAAGGCTCATAGCCTCCACTTACGCAGGTAACATCGCTTCCATTGCTTCCTCAGGTTCCAAAAAAATCTCCATAACCTTCAAGGACCGAGTTTCTGCTAACCACCTGATCAAAAATCAATCCTTTGCCAACCATAATCTCAGATTTTCTACACCAGCCCACCGCCTCACTAGATAGGCCATCATCCGGGATGTCTCCTTAGACATCACTGCTACGGCTATCCAGGAAGAACTTTTAACAGGCTCCGCCATCCCTGTATCTAAAGTAGCGAGGCTCAACAGAAGAATCTCTACCACTGAAGGCTCCCGTTTATCTCCTTCCAAAACCATCCGTCTAACCTTCGCTGACTCTTTTTTATGTTAGATATCCGATTGACGTTTATGTTCCCCCACTTAAAATGTGTTTTAATTGTTTTAGGTACGGGCATTTTCAAAGCCAGTGCAGAAGTAAAGCCACCTGTGCGAGGTGTGGCCAACCCGAACACACCTCCCCTAATGTCTGCCCATGCCGCGACTCTTCTCCCACATGCATTAATTGCAACCAGCACCACCTTCCCAAGGACAAAGCGTGCCCAGAGTGGCACTTTCAACACACTCTCAGGAAGTACGCGGTTACACACAACCTCTCACTCGCGGAAGCTCTCCCCCTCGTTCTTCGCTCTAACCCACCTAAACACAACTCAAGGTCCATCCCCAAATCCAACCAATCAGACCCACCACGCCACCCTGACTCTCTGCAAGCGACTCATGAAGCTAGTTTTCGCCCGCTAGCGCTTGCTCCTACTCATGCTCAAAACTCACCCCTAACCTCACTCGCACCCTCATACGCAGCCGCTTCTCGCTCGTTCAGGCCCTCTCTGAACTCCTCCTCTCAACCGAGTTCGCGTTCCCATCGGCCCCCTTGTTCTATCCCCAACCTCTTTTTCTCGCAACCTCTCGAGGTCCGCCGCACCAGCCCTCACTCTTTCCCCCTCGCTGATCACCAAGACTGCCTTCTAGCCCCCAACGGGAGAACACCTCAACCTCCCCCGCTCTCACAACACGCTTCAACAATTCCTCTCCTTATGTCTACAACCCCTCACTTACACCGGCCTCCCTCTCTACCTTGGACAATCCACTAACTTTTCTCTTAGACTTAATCTTTCGCACTCTACTTCCAGCCCTCACATCTGCCGGATGAACGACATCGCCGACGAAGTCTCCAAAGCCTGCTCGCGCCTTCACCTCCCCCCTTTTTCTTCTAATCATGGCTCAAGCAATCACCCCTAAAAATCTCCGCATTCTTCAATGGAACTGCCTGTCAGCTAAACAGCGTAAATCAGAACTTGTAGATCTCTCGGTTAACTTCGACGTTATTCTTCTCAGCGAAACCTGGCTGAATCCTCACCACCGCTTCTCGCTTAAAGGCTTTGTCGTTGCTCGCAACGATAGACTTGTGGACAGGGGCGGCGGTACAGCCATCTGCATCCGCAACTCCATTCCTTTTATAATAGTCAACTCTTATAACTCCTTCAGCCACCTTGAATCTAATGCTATTTCTATTTCTACTCTTCAAGGCGATCTTCTCATCATCTCAGTTTACAGGCCACCCAATCCCTCCTTCGACCGTATTCACATAGTCAAGCTACTAGATTCTATTTCCCCCTATAACTCTATTTTTCTCGCAGGAGACCTCAACTGCCACCACACTTCATGGGGCAGTAGCTCCTCCTGCAACCTCGGCGACTTCATATTCACTACTTTCACGGACCACGACCTCCTAGTTATAAAGGACGGCTCCCCCACCTACCTTAATAGACGCAACCCCGCCAATCCGTCTTGTTTAGACTTAGCCTTCGTCTCGCCTCACCTCTACCCTATCTGTTCTTGGTCCATTATCGTGGATAACCACCTCAGCGACCACTACCCTATCTCTATTCGCGTCAGTATCCCACCGTCCTCTACCCACTTTAAAAGCCACCGCCCGAACTATCGTCGAATCTCCCCTGAACACTGGAAGAACTTCGAAGAAGCTCTCTCGAGCTTCTCTCTCAACGACCTCCCCCTAACAGCTCAGCAGCTGATAAATATCAAGCTCTCTCCTCAGCTACTCTCTCCGCAATCAACGCCCTTTCACCCCCCTCCGGCAAACGTCCCAAACCACGAGAACCACCCTGGTGGAACGAGGACTGCTCTAAAGCCAAATCGGCCAGAAAAGCTGCCTTAAAAAACTTTCGTCGCGACCCCAATCTCTACTCAGAACTCATTGCTTCCGAAGACCAAGCTAGATCTATCTTTCACACAGCTAAACGTCAATCTTACCGAGACGCCTGTACAAATTTAAAACCCACATCCGACCCCAAAAAATTCTGGAACTTCATTCAGCATCTCAGACACCGCAATCTCGCTGCCCCTGAGGCCCGTAACAATCTCGCAAACATAGAAAAACAAAGGGATTTAATCCCAAACATCTGTCCACCATCTTGGTTTTTTCCTAATTTTCCTTCTTCTTTCTCCTCGACTCCACAGCCAGATAGTTTCTTCAACCGTCCCTTTTCTAATCTAGAACTCCAAGCAGCTATTAATAAATGCTTAGAAAATATTAACCCCTCACCAGGCCTCGACAAGATAGACAACATTCTCATCTCACACCTCCCAGACAACATCAGAGAGGGCGAATTTCCACCCTCCTGGAAAGAGTTTCTCGTTTTTTTCATCCCCAAAGGCAACTTCGGTAAATTTCGGCCGATCTCTCTCGCACAATCCCTCCTAAAAACCCTCCTAAAAACTTTCGAGCGGCTCGTGCTCAGGAGACTCTACTGGTGTCTTGATACATACGAAGTTCTCCCTCGCTTCCAGTTTGGTTTCAGGCGCAGCAAATCCTGCTCGGACAACCTCACAATCTTCACTTGCTTCATTTATTCTAGCTTCGTTAACAACGCGTACACCGGGGCTCTCTTTCTCGACATCAAAAGCGCCTTCGACGGCATCGACCCTGGCATTCTTGCTCAAATCTGCTCTGACCTTGGTCTCCCACCTTCCATCTGCAAATTTTTCTATAATATCACTTCCTCCAGATCCATTTTCTTCAACATAGGCTGTGAAATTCAGGGCCCCTTCGAAACTCTCAAGGGGGTCCCTCAAGGGTGCTGCAGCAGCCCTATCGCATACAATATCTACACTCATAAACTCCCACAACACATCGACCAAAACTGCCGCTACCTCTGCTTCGCGGATGACGTTGCTCTCTTCGTCTCCTCGGCTAACCTACAAACCTGTCTTTCCACACTTCAAAATAGTCTCATCAAAATTTCTGCGTACTTTGACTCTTTAGGACTCTCCATCGCTCCGGAAAAAACCCAATTCATCATCTTCACCCGCAAACACACAGACACGTCCTCCGCCACCCTTACTATTCACAACACCACCATACGGACTGCTCCCCAAGCAAAGCTCCTGGGAATCACTTTCGATCCCAAGCTTTCTTGGACCCCACACTTCAACCACCTTCTTCACAAATGCACCCCTCACGTCAACCTGATTCGTTCGCTTTGCGGTACCTGGTGGGGCGGCCACCCCCGCTCCCTCATCTAGATCTACAAGGCGTTCGTCCTGGGCTCCATAGACGCTTCCTTTGTCTTCCTTCCAAGCGACCATAGTGTTGGAGAAAAACTCGCGGTCACTCAACGCTTCGCTCTTAGAGCCTGCCTAGGCCTTCGGCGCTCCACCCCAATCGCGTCGTCTACGCAGAATCCTGCGAACTCCCAATCCACCTTCACCCCAAAAAACTCGCCTTCAGGTTCATCCTGAGAGGCTTCGCGATTAACAACAACCCAGTTATCGAAGCCATTGAATCTCTGTTCACTCTAATCAAATCTAAAAACATCCTCAATCTCTTCGAGCTTCCGATCCTGCGAGCTTTTGCTCGCCTCAAGCACATGAGACCAACCATTTATTCTTCCGACGTACTCCCTTGCTTCACGTTCTCTCTTGAATCTCAGATTCTTGCTCCAAGCACAGACATAGACACCGGTCACATCATCAAACGCTCAACCCACCCACCCTCTGCCATTAATCACGCGTTTAGCACTCTTCTCTCCAACACCACCACCTTCTACACTGACGGCTCCAAAACTTCTGCTGGCTCCTACGTAGGCATAGGCATCTTCTCGTCGGACCTCAAGCTCGACCTTCTCTTTCGCATTCCATCTCGCGCTTCCATCGCCTCGGCGGAAGCGTTCGCAATCCAATTAACCCTCGAATACATCGTGGAACACAACATCTTGAATTCCACCATCTTCACCGACTCTCTTAGCACCATTAACACCATCTCGAGTGCATTTCCGATAAAGGCCTGTCCGCCCACCTCATCTGGGTTCCAAGCCACCTTGGCATTCCGGGGAACGAGAGAGCTAACTCCCTCGCCAAACAGGCCTCC
Source organism: Philotrypesis tridentata (assembly GCA_018906965.1). NCBI lineage: Eukaryota > Metazoa > Arthropoda > Insecta > Hymenoptera > Pteromalidae > Philotrypesis > Philotrypesis tridentata. Next base: position 22,355 of record JACCIB010000264.1, read on the forward strand.
GGTTCTGGCTCTCTCCTGCCTTACCCCTTGCCTTACTCTGATCTCTTTCCTCTTTGCAACATCCTTATTCAAACTGAATCAAGAAAATTTTTGGATCATTACAGACCAAACACCGGCCGCGAATACTTCGAAATTTAACGCCTCGACTCCCCTAAACCCTGGTTTTTCTCGATTCATCTCGACCGTTCCTCTATCACCTCATTCTGCCACATGCGCAGTAATCATTACAGTCTAGCCTTCAACCTCTACAGCAAAAACATCGTCGACTCCCCTCTATGCCCCTGCAACGAACCGCTTCGACCCACAACGACAGCGCCTCTTTTCGTCTCTAGCTAAATTCAAACTCTTTCCCCCGTTTACTATTTCCTTTTTTCTCCACAACCCTCGCTCAGATTTCATCGAGCCTCTTCTCCGCTTTCTCTCCGATTGCGATATCCGTCCTTAATCAATTTTAATCCTTTTGCTTTCTTTTTATACAGCCTTACCTCCCCTTCTCGAGTTCTCGAGCCTTCCTGCATCAGCGAGAATATTCCATTCTTCTTGCATTCGGCTGATTCTCTTTAACGAGGGAAAGAGGGCTCATCCCCTCGCGTCCTTGAGAAGTCGCCCCCCTGGGTCCGGCCAGAGTTTCGGCTCTCCCCGTGCCCAATGGGGGTGGCCTTAGGGTCGCTACCCTTTCTTTTTCTCTGTTGCAGGACAGGACATCGGGACTCGTTCGCAGCCACACATTCAAACCTTTCACCACGCTTCACGCATGCGCAGCATGCCCAGTCTGCTGATGGCCGTACAGCTTTCTGGTGCCACTAACCACAAATAGAATAGAACTAGGGGATCATTTGCGCGCGTGTTTTGTGGTATATGAACTTTAAATGTATTATGTGCAGTAGGTTAATGTATATTAATTTATTAATACTATGCTTTAAATAATTATTTTCTACAAATTAAATATATTAAATATAATTTTATTAAATTGATGATTATTAAATAAAACTGATAATTTAAGAAATTTTACTGTATCAGAAGTTGCAAGTATAGAAGTACTGAGCATATGCTCGAAGACACAATAATCACTCCACAGTTCTTATATCACTCAAAACTATATTAACTCTTTATTTATTTTTCAAAAGTTCGATTAAAATAAAACTAAAATTTTTTTTCTTTACCCTGTATTCTCTTTTATTCTCTCTTTAAGTATTTTGATCATTCAATTATTCACAGCTTTAATATTATGTAAAATTTAACTGAAGAAAAAAACATTCTCACAAATTCTTTAAAATATTATAAATTAATTAATACTATTAATTAATTTGTCTCTGTTCTTTAATTTCTTGATTCTCTACACTTTTAAATACTTGTCTTTCTTGAGATAAATTATGAAAATTATTCAGGTTTCAAATTAATACAAATTTTATTAAAAACATATTCGCGCATATGCTCGAAGACACAATAATCACTCTACAGTTCTTATATCACTCAAAACTTTGTATTAACTCTTTATTTATTTTTATAAAATTCGATTAAAATAAAACTAACTTTACTCTGTATTCTCTTTTATTCTCTCTTTAAGTAGTTTGATAATTCAATTATTCACAGCTGTAACAGTATCTAAAATTTAATTGAAGAAAAAATAGTCGAAAAGGACTGTACACCAGAGCGTAAAATCTAACGCCGCTCACGTGCCCTTCCTCAAATTACAATAACTTTTTTTGTTTGAGCTAAGTAAACATAGATAGACGTACTTCTATGAATGCTTTCCAAATTTTTTTTTCATGCAAGAAATATAATTAATTTTTCTTTCAAATATATAACTCTTTATATACATAATTTTTAATATTTTGTATTTGTGAAGAACCTAAATAAATTTTAAAAGAATTCCAAGATCTTACTCTTGATAATGCAACATACAATTGACCGTGATTAAAAACATCTTTTCTCAAATCAATTCCAATTTTTTCAAAGGTCTGTCCTTGAGCTTTATTGATTGTCATAGCAAATGCTAATTTTATAGGAAATTATCTTCTTTTAAAAATGAATGGATAATCCGTTTCTAATGAATATAAAGTTATTCGATTTATAAACACAATTTCTCTTTTTTTATCTCCTGTTAGTATTTCACATTGTAACAAATTATCCGTTAAATTTAAAACTAATAGTCTTGTACCATTACATAGACCTTCGCTAACGTTTAAATTTCTTATCAACATTACAATGCAATTCATTCTCAATTTTAATTCATAAGGAGGAAGTGATGCTGGACATAAAGTATTTAAAAATTCTGTTAATAATGTTTCATTAAATCCTGCATTATCACAATTTTCTGTACTATCCACACTTGTATATATTTTTTCTGTTTTTTCATCAAGTAAATCGACAACTTTTTTATTAATTTCATTAACATCGTCATTTCTAGCTGATAATATAGCAAAATGAATTGATTTTCTGTACTCTTTTTTTCAAAAATCTCTCCGTAAATATCTTGGACAATATCAATTTCAGAATCTGCAATGCAATGTGATGGAAAGTGTTCTGTACTTAAATTATCATGTGCATTATTTAAGTATCCATCTCCAACATTTAATAAAAATTTTTAAAACGAAATTTCATCAGGCAAGGCCAATATTTGCTGCGATTTAATGATAAATCAACAATCTCAGTTCGTGTACTTCTTAATTTAACAGGAAGTAATTGTCTAAAATCACCTCCTAGAATAATGATTTTACCACCAAAATCTATATCATTTGTAACGGGGCAATTTGGCTTTGTCACGGCGACCACAGTATGTCGCCGCGTCACCGAGTCTTACCTTTAGCTTCTATACTGCTACCCCGACGTAGCTCCTCGGCAACCTGCGTATTAACGATTACGTGGCCAAATGCAGCGTGTACAAATGTGTGATGCGCTCGAGCATCACACTTACTGTGCAAAGAATACTTCTTTCGGGTTCGGAAATCAAGAAGACGAAGCGATGATACGGGAAATAAATACTCGGTTATTTATGCTAAAGAAATGAGTCGGAGACTCTTATATTGTAAAATCAAGAAAGTAATATAATAACCCGCATAGACAGTCGCACGCGCGACAGCGGAGAGATTCTCGCACACTCTCAATCAAGGAAGAGACGAGTATTCTGTGGTCGAGAATACTCGTCTGTCGGCGACCTTGTCGAGGAAATGTTCTTACGAGATTCGACTTACTATTAGCACGAGGTATGCGTCGCTTCCTCGATACTATCACGAGCCGTCAACTCTCCTACGGGTATCTCGCTCGGGGTGCTGTCGATTGGTACAGAGAAGGCGTCCCTTCTCCTGCAATCCGGGTATTGAAGACGAACAGAGCCTAGAGCTCCTCCGTGGATGAGTCGATCTACCTCGGGCACTAACGGTGGCCTCGCAAAGGGTGTACCTAACACACGAGGTACCTACCAGCACGGTCAAATCGAATCTGATCTATTCGGCGCGCGGGCCCAGTGTTGGGGTTCGAGAGAGCCACCATGGGTGGCTTTTGATACTCATCGGCAATTTCAGACCGTCCAAGCGAGATCGATCTGGTACAGCTAGCTTCACGCAATACGAACTTGTCCAAGTGATGCTTGCGCTGTTGCGTACCACGTCCCGCATATTTCTGATTTTCAGCACGTTAAATTTAAATTCAAATTTAATTTATATATAACCCTGTAAATAGCACATGAAATAAAATTTTTTTTTATATGGTAAATACAATTAATACATTTGTATAAAATAATATATTTTTAGAATAAGTGAGCTAACAAAACCCGTAATACTATAATTACAACGAAAGGTAAGTAAATTTAATTATTTTTATTCTGTAATTTTGGGCACTAATTTTGTCAAAAATTATAATTTAAAGCCCTTAGATTATATTTAAATTATGCTAAAAGAATTAGAAAATCTATGTGAGCCGTGCGCTACATATACTATAGTGTATGTATGTTAACGAAAAGAGATAATTCTATTGGCCCGCGCTGTAAACAAATCACGGATAGCTCTAAGTATATCTATATTAATAGTGTATTTACCATATAAAAAAAAATTTTATTTCATGTGCTATTTACAGGGTTATACATAAATTAAATTTGAATTTAAATTTAACGCGCTGAAAACCAGAAATAAGCGGGACGTGGTACGCAACAGTGCAAGCATCACTTGGACAAGTTTGTATTGCGTGAAGCTAGCTGTACCAGATCGATCTCGCTTGGACGGTCTGAAATTGCCGATGAGTATCAAAAGCCACCCATGGTGGCTCTCTCGAACCCCAACACTGCGCGGGCCTTATCCTATTCTTCCCCCGCGCATCCCTCACCATAATACATATCGGGGTGTGGGGTTGTTGGAGGTGGCCAGGGGAATGACGTACGCAAAGTATAGTGTATGCGTGGTATTGGTCTTATTCCCTCTGTGCTTGGCGGGCCTCTCTCCAGGCGACTAGTGTGGTCGGCTCTCGGCGATGGACTGATGCGCTCGCTGCGCTTCGCTACGCTCAGAGCTCTCGCTGCTCTACTCCTGTTCGGTGCTGCCGCCTGTCGGCGGACCGATCCCCTACAGTACTCCCCCCAAAAAGGGAAAAATGCTTGCATTTTTGAGCATTTGTGGGTGCGTGGACGATAAAAAATTTGAATTTGAAGTTAAAAGGGTAGAAGAGCGAGAGCTTTGAAAATTTGTTTGTTACAACGCCTGGAGAGGGTTTACATGACTTGTTGGTTTGGACAGAATTAATATGACGTTTACAGATTGTGCTTTCGGACTGAGTACAAAATTGGTAAGTTTTCTTGATTGATTACAAAGGTGACGCGTTTTACGCTGTGTGCAATGCCTGTGCGTACAAGTGAGTTTTTTTTTTTTTTTTATTTTATTTTCTTACAATGATTGGTGCCTTGTCTGTTGCTGGCACTTGTTGTACGCGTATCACCTTAAAAAACTAGAGTATGAAAGAGTTATCGCATACATTTTTCTATACTAAAAGTAGGAACTCTGGTTACAATGTAGATCTATTCGCTACGACAGTAGACTATGCAATAGCTACTTGTGTCTAATAGAATATGAAAATAAAACGCGATATTTCTTAGATCTATAATTATAACGTGTTTAGGATGATACTGACCCGCGTATCTGACTCCATAAAATTTGAGTATTTTTAACAATGCTTTGGTTGAGTATCATGTTCTCCTTTTGGTGTAACGCAGCTGAGTAATGAAACAAAAAGTACTTAAAGCTAAATGCTTACATTCTAATTTGAGAGTGCTTGCTTGCTAGTTAAGTCTATACGTGGTTTATTGACAAGAGAGCTGCGAGATGGGCCAAGGTAGCATGGCGTGTGAAGTCGAGTGCGCCTCGGTCAATCGGCCTTGTGTGCACCCCCGTTGGAGCTAACGAGCTAGTGGGCGGCGCGACGGCACGAGTGACCGAGTGCGTTTGAAGGCCCCCTCAACGGCGCCGATGTCTCGGTGCCCTCTTCTCAATTAGAATTTCGTCTCCGTTGGTCGTGAGGTCCAGATGTTCGTCGCGACACAAGTTCCTCATCTGTGCCGGTTGTTGATCTTACAACGGAGGAATCGGAACTGCGCTCTGGTGCAAGCCCCGACCGTGAATGCCAATCTTTCAATGTCGTTGGCTTGGAATGCTCGGGTGCGGTTCTTGCCCCAGGAGTTGTGCACAGTTACCGACAACTCTTTGACCAGGTCCGGTTGAGGAATGAGGGTCGCGAGCGCGTCGATAAGTGTTAATGAATAGCCTATCTCGAGCACACGGAGGAGCGGATTGTGCTCGAACGTGATCCTGTAATCGGCGTCTAGGCCCCTGATATACAGCTTCTCCAGAGCTGGCGCCTTTTCGAGGATGCCGTTTAAATGACGCGTGAAGAAGAGGTTGTTAGACAGGTTGAGTGATTTTAAGTGCCTGTTCCAGTCTATGATCGGTACCGGCATCCTGTCTGGGCGAAAGCTCTGGGGGGCTGCATAGCTGAAGTTAAAGTATTTGACCTTGCTGTTCGGGTGAAAAATAGCTTGGGCTAAGTCGACCGTGTGGATGAGCCTGCCGAAAGAGTCTGTAAAAGTGACGTATCGCAGGGTCGCGTTGTTTGCCAGAAAGGAGAGTAGATTCTCGATACATACTTCGTGGCAGCCCACGAATTCTATTTCCCTGATAATTCCTTGTTGGGCCCTGGCTAGACTCTTCAGGCTCGCGTTGGTGTTGCCAGCGAAACGTAACACCTCGATCTTTGCCAAGTCGATGCGCTCGTCGCATCCTCCCGGGATGCTGCCTAAGGTGAGCTTTTTTACCGTGATTCCCTGCGCTATGAGTTCCGCGACCTTCGGGGAGGTCGTGACGCCCGATAGGTCCAGCTCTTGAAGCATGATAGCGCGGCCCGGGATGTCTCGCTTGTTGATTCGTGCTGACAAGAGTTTGGCGAGGAAATCCGCGTCAAAACCGCTTGGAACCGCGTGGAACTTGAGCTTGCGCGTGTCGAAGACAGTGATGTCGCGCATCAGGAGCGAAAGACCGTCGTCCCGGGCATACCGCGAGTATGCTGCGTCGAGAGTGAAGAGTCTACCGTGCAGCTGTGGGCACTCGTGGCAGGCTTGATAGAAGTTAATAAAATCGCGCGACGGTAATGCGGCGGCGATAATGTCGGTTGCATCTGGGCAACTAAGTATGAGGCGGAGGTAATCCGGTAGCGGTGGCGTTGCCTGACCGGTCTCTTGTGCCTCCAACTGTTCCGGTTGGGGGGGTTCATGCGACGGTGCCGTTCGCAGAATGGAAGTTCGTCCCTTTTTATCCGTGAAAAAAAGTTCGCGTTTGCATGCCCGAATTTGGCAGTCTGTCGCGTCCGGGAAAGACTCGAAGCGTAAGTGTGCCGTGGTGCCCGTGGCAGTGTGGCAGACCTTGACAATATCGAAGTGCTTGACTTCCTGTGCCTCGAGGCACTCTCTGAGCATCTGCTTCGAAGCTTTGTACCGGATGTTTCTCAGCCAGAGATCCCGCACTGGCGCCCCTTTGACGAAGATGACCGGAGTCTGAGGCTCTTGGATCGTCGCGGGGTTTGAGGAAAAGGCAAAGCGCGACCTTAATAATTTCGTCTCTCTCCGGGAGACGTGAGCGTCTAGATAGCGCTCGAATTGCTCTAACGCGAAATCGACCTTAAAATAGTCAGCGCGGTTTTCCTCATGGTCGAGCGCATTCCTGTGCGCGGCGATCTCCTCGCGGGCTTTGCGAACCTTCTCCATTGTCTGCGAAAAGAAAATTTAGAATTTTAGGTATTGGGTGGGAAATCTCACTCGTCTCTCCCTTGCCTTCGCGCGGGAATTGAATCCATTGATTCCTCCCTTGCGACGGAGGATACTGGGAATGTGTTTGGTGCGTTTAGGCTTGGGTTGCGGGTGGATTAAGGCTTGATGCACTATGATATTGGGATTCGGAGGCATTTGTGGATTAATCGTCGCTGCATCTGGAGCTACCTCAACCCGTGCGGGTTGAGGGGCAACAGCTGCTGGAGGCGGCGGGGGTGGCTGCGTCACGTCATCGTCAGAGAGTGTATCGTCGAAGATCTGCAGAGTCTCGTCTGTATTGTCTTCATTGTTGGTCTCTGGCGGTGGTGTAGTCGTTGGAAGTGCCTCCGCGGCGTTGTTGGTCGCTGGGGGTGGCCCAGCCGGCCTAGTGTGCCTCGACTCCTCCAATTCTTCGTGCAGGAGGAAGGCTGGCTTTATCCTCTCCAGATTGACCGTCCTTTTCGTGCCGTCCTTATCGATATCGAAGGTGCGGTGCGCTATGTTGCGCTTGAGGACCTTGTATGGTCCTGTGTATGGTGGAGTCAGCGCTGGCCTTATCGGTTTCTCCCTTAACCAGACATGAGAGCAGTCCTTGAGTCCGGTGTGGACAAATGGTTGCGTTGATACTTTGTGATCAACGGGGACCGGGCGGAGCTGTTGCATATGCTCACGCAGGTCGCTGTGGAAGGCTCGTATGTCGGGCTCCTCGCCGGTGAACGAGGCAAAGTCTCCAGGGATTCTGAGTGGCTTGCCGAAGACGAGGTTGGCAGGGCTGGTCTCTGTATCCAGCCGGATCCTTGTGCGTAAGCCGAGCATGACCGCGGGCAGTTGGCGTGCCCACTCTCTGTTGTCCTCGTGGCAGGTGAGGGCGGTCTTGATTTCCCTGTGAAGTCGTTCCACGATGCCATTGGTAGCCGGATGATACGGCGAGGTGCGGTCTCTGTTGATGCCAAGGATTTGCAGCATCTCTGCGAATAACCTTGACTCGAATTGCCTCCCCTGGTCAGTGGTTATGGTAGTTGGAGTTCCATAGCGGCTGATCCACTGGTCAAAAAAGGCTCTGGCGACCGACTCTGCTGTCGTGTCCTCCAGCGGGATAGCTTCTGGCCATCTAGTATACCTGTCGATGATGGTGAGCACGTGTGAGTAGCCCATGTAGCCTGGGAAGGGACCTATTATGTCCATGTGGACATGGTCAAATCTTGCATCCGGTGTGGAAAACTGCTTGGGTGGGAGCTTGTTATGCTTCGAGATTTTTGCTCGTTGACAGGCGAGGCAGGTCTTGCACCAAGTTGCAATGTCCCTGCTCATGTTTGGCCACACGTATTGCTGGGCGACGAGCTTGGTGGTCACCCTGACTCCCGGATGCGACAGGGCGTGAAAGTTGTGGAAGACCTCTAGCCTGAGGGCTTCTGGCACGTACGGCCTGATGACGTCGTCCCTGATGTCGCAGTGGTATGAGGAGTGATCTGGGCCCCATGTGAGTTTGCGGAGCTTCAACGGATGCTGTGGGTCTGCGAGCACCTGCTGCAGCTGTGCGTCGTTGGCCTGTTCTGCGCTAAGTTGCCTCTCCGTGAAGAGCGTGGGCAGCTTGAAGGCTTCGATGGATGCCCTTGCCTCCTGCAGCTGCACGTCGTCGATCTCGTCCCAGTTGAAGTTTGCTGGGGCGGTGAGGGTCTCCATCCTGGAGAGGGCGTCTGCCACGTCGTTCTCCTGCCCTGGGAGGTAGTGGATCTCGGCGTTGAACTGCGAGATGTACGAGAGCCTGCGAGCTCTGATGGCTGGCATCTTCTCCGGGCATTGCTGAAGGGCGTACACCAGCGGCTTGTGGTCGGTGTAGATCTGGAAGACGACGCCTTCCAGGTAGTACTGGAAGTGCCTGAGGGCCTCGTATATTGCTGTGAGCTCTCTATCGTACGTGGCATACTTGCGCTGTGCAGAGTTGAACTTCTGCGAGAAGAAGGCGAGCGGCTTCCAGGTGTCGCCGACTTTTTGCTCGAGTGCCGCGCCCATAGCTGTGTCAGAGGCGTCGGCAATGAGGCGAAGTTCCGCCTTGTCACTAGGAAAGGCGGTGAAAGTCAATTCAGTGACCTGGTCCTTGCACTTGTTGAAGGCTGCGATAGCCTCCTCCGTCCAGACGACGGGGCGCTTGTCGCGTTTTTTGCAGCCGATGACCAGCTCGTGGAGCGGCCTCTGTGTGTCTGCCGCATGTGGAATGAGGCGGCGATAACTATTGACCATACCCAGGAATCTTCTTAGCCCCTCGATGGTGACTGGTTGGGGGTACTCCTGGATGGCCTTGACCTTCTCTGGGTTCGGCTTGAAACCTTCTGGAGTGATTAGGTGTCCAAGGAAAACGATCTCCTGGGCGCCTAGAGTGCATTTCTCCAAGTTTACCTGCAGCTCGAACTCGTCGAGCAGCTTAAGTACTGTGTCCAGGTGTTTCCTGTGCTCTTCCATTGACTCTGAGGCAATGAGGATGTCGTCTAAGTAGACGAAGATGAACTCCAGATGTCCCAGCACTCGGTTGATGTAGCGCTGAAATGTTTGGCTTGCGTTCCGAAGGCCAAACGTCATGACCAGGAACTCGAAGAGGCCGAACGGAGTAATGACGGCCGACTTCGGGACGTCCTCTGGCGCTAACGGAATTTGATGGTAGGCCTGTCGGAGATCCAGGGCTGAAAAGATCTTCTTGCCATGAAGAAATGCCATGCAATCTTCTGTGCGGGAGACTGGATACTTGTCTGGTACTGTGACGTTGTTGAGCTTCCTGTAATCTCCGCAGGGCCGCCAGGTGCCGTTCTTCTTGGGCTCCATGTGCAGTGGGCTGGCCCAGGGACTGTCGGATGGTCGGCATATGCCGAGGTCACACCACTTCTTGAATTCTCTCCGGGCTGCCTTCAGCTTGGGAGGAGGGAGTGGTCAAGCTCGCTGTGCGACAGGTGGCCCTTGGGTCACAATGTGGTGCACTACGCTGCGCTTCTTAGTGCGGTTGAATTGGTCTGGCCCAAAAACTCGCGGATACTTGCTGACGATGTCAGCAAAGTGTTGGCCAGGCTGCATGAGAGAGATTTGAAGTGCCTTGACCTCTCTCAAGAATGCTGGAGCGGTGGTCAGCTGCTTTCCGTCGACCAGCTTGCGGTTTTTTAGATCTGGCAACAGGTGGTGAGCGGAAAGTAGATCCGCGCCGATGATGGCGTGTGAAACGTCTGCGACAGTGAAGTTCCAGGCGATGGTTTTCCGGAGCCCCAGGTCCAGTTTTAGGCGAGAGGTGCCATAGGTGGCAATTGGAGTACCATTGACTGCGTAGAGTTTGCGCTGGCGAGCTGGACGACTGTCATCCGGAGGCTTTGGCAGGACTGAGATGTCGGCGCCAGTGTCGATGAGGAAGATAAGACCTGTCTTCCTCTCCTTGATGTGAAGACGTTGAGTTATGGTTGCCCGCTCGCCCGTCTCCGCGACGGCGGGGTGTTCTAGTTTTCCGAACTTGAGTCGGAATCCTCGGCTGGTGCGCCTCTGACCTTGTACGTGTCATGAGGTCCTCGCACCCAGTCACAGGGCGGTGCGCAATTTCTCGCCTTTTTGCCAAAGCGAGTATGATAGTAGCACCTTGGCTCCTCGAGTGAGTTGGCTGGAGTGACGTCGCGGGTTTTGGACTTGTGCTTTCCTTGCCCCTTGAGTTTGTCCCGCGACTTGTCTGTGGACTTCGAGCGCTGCCTGGAGCGACTTCTTGAGGGACGAAGGTTGGCGATTGATCTCTCGATGGCTGCGATTCTGCCCTCCAGGGAGCTCTGCGATGCTGCGTCCGGCGTTGCTGTAGAATTTGGAGCTGTGACAGCGTTGATTGAGGTTGGTGTGGTAGGGGCCGACAGGGCCATAACCTGCGACGAATGAAGGAGGTCGAAGGCTTGATCTGCGACCTTGGCTAGCTGTGACTCTTCTCTCACTCCCAGGAGTGCGATGGCAACCTGGGGTGGGATTCTTGACTTCCAGAATTCGACGGTGGTGGAGCGAGTCACTCTGTCCTTGCCCACGGCCAGCATTTCTGTCAGGAGCTCCGAGGGCCTTTTGTCGCCCATGAACGCTCCTGCGAACAGGCGTTTAATTTGCTGCTGAGCGCTTTCTGCGTATTTGTCGATGAGATGCGCCTTGAGACGCTCATATTTGTGTCCCCTCGACAACGTGGGAAGGATGTACCGCAGATCCTTATGGACGTCTAGAGGCAGATAGCGACATACGTAGTTGAACTTTGCTTCGTCGTCCGTGGCGTTCTCGGCTCTGAAAGAGTCTTCCAGCTGACCGAACCAGCCCTCCGGGTCATGTTTATAAAAGGACCAGAACGTGATGTTACGCGTGCTGGCGAAAACCGACGGATTGCTGGTGTTCGGCGGAATTGGAGAGTTTGGATCAGACTGTGGTCCAGCCAATGCTGGGTTTGCCGTTTGCTGTTCCGTGCTCCACCTGCTATCTGTGGCAGGGGAAGATGAAGGAGCATTGGCTGCTGCGATACCCTCCTGGGCTTGCTCCTGACTCCAAAATGCGCTGACGGCCGTCGCCGTGCCCTGGTGAGCCGGGGGCGTTGTTACTTTCTCGGTGATCTGGGCCATTTGAGACTGGAAGCGCTCGAACATCTCCTGCAGCCGTCGCTCATGCGCCTCCTGCTGTCTGCGCAACTGGGCCTCCTGGGCCTCTTGTTGGCTGCGGAGTTGAGTTTGTAGTTGCTCGAGCTGAAGCTTTAGTCTCGATACCTCCGTTGGTACAGGAGCTGGTTGCAACAGCTCACTGGACTGCAGGAGTCCGTGGTCTCGAGGTGTCGATCGGGTGTTGCCCAGTTGGAATAGCGGTTGGCTCCAATTCTGGGGCCGAAAAGTCGTTTGCGGCGACGTGGCCCGTGACGTTAACGGAATTTGAATGTCCAGGTACGCGGAGGGGTTTTCACGGAAGGTGCTTGCTGCTGCGTGGAGCCCCTCCATTGCTCCTGCGTTTGCTTCGGTGTTGCCTTCCTCGGTCGTCGTTCGGTCCGGCGGGTCTGTCGTTCTCGGTGAATGTAGTAGAGGCATGTTGCCTGTGTCGTCGTCTGCGTCCTTTTGGGATTGGTTTGTGCGGAGATAGGGGTGAGGTAGTGTCGTTCGACGGATTCTCCCGGATCTCAGAACGTGTTCCTCGTTTGCGTCGTTCATGCGACGCACCGCGGCAGATAGTGCGGCTAGTCAGGTCAATGCCGAGTGGGACGAGACGCTGCCGGCGTCGAGTCGCAGTAACCTTGCAGCTGCAACCTGCTTTGTACGGTGCACCCCCGTTGAAGCTAACAAGCTAGTGGGCGATGCGTGACTACACCTGTTGCAGCCGGATGACGTGCGACTCGAGGCGGGCCGGACGCGAGATTTGACTTTCGCGAGAGTGAGGCGTATGCCTGCGTCGGGCTGTTGTGCCAGCAGCCGTCACCTGGTTCGTCCGTGTGCACCCCGGTTGAAGCTATCAAGCTAGTGGGCGATGCAAGACTACCCTGGCAGCGGCTGGTGAACTTGGACAACCCGTTGTAAGTACAAAATTTGCGAATTCTAACGCGACCGGCGTGCTGAGGGTTGCGAAGGCAAGGGCATGAGAGAGCGTGAGATGAATTGAGATTGTACCTGGAAGTTTTGGAAAAGTGATATGTGGGAAAGGAGCCGCTGGCGCTCCGAGTCGAGCGAGTGGGCTGTGGCGGCCAATAGGGCCCTGTACCACACCCTTTGCAGCTAACAAGCTAGAGGGCTGTAGTGGTGCCCTAGTTGGTGCTGTTGCGCTCGCTCGACGTGTCGGAGGCGCGAGACTCGAACGTCGCGGCCCCGCGACTTCCCCAGGCCGGCCACACCTCCTGTGTAGCTAACAAGCTAGGGGACCGTGTGAGCCGATCCCTGGTGAAAGTTAGGCCCCGAACGTGACGTCTGCGGTGCGAGGTTGTAGCCTGTAGCTGTCTGCAGGTTGGAGTCCTTGGAATTCAGAGTCGCAGCTCCCCGAGGATAGCCAATCTGGAGAAAGTCGGAAGAAATTAGTAAATGTTTAATACGTGTGCGCGCGAGGTGCGACACGGTCGCCACGTAGCCTCGCGAGCTGGACCTGTGCGCGAATAATTAAATAAATGAAGCTCGAAAGCCAACTACGCTCATAAAGCAATTCGACAATGGCAATCACGAAGCCCGCGAAAATCCTCTAATCTGCCAATCACTGGCCAGCTAACTAACAGACTGAGTCTAGAGCTTGAATCGTAACGTACAGAATCAAATACAATAATTGCGCTGTCGGAAGTCGAGCGCTTACAATAAATCGACGTTTAGATGTCTAACCGCAATTACATTTGCAAGCTTGTTTACATTTATAAAATCGCGCGATCCTCGGTCGCTCGGCCTTGAGCGAATGTAGAGTTGATGAACTTGAAGGTCGTTGTTGTTGTTGTTGTCGTCTACTTGCGTTGGGCGCGCACGGGTACAGTAGATTTGTTCGTATTCGGCAAGGTTAGCGCGCGCGGCAGAGAGAGTCGCGCGCGTGGCGATGTAAATATTCGCCTGTTATGAAGTTTAAATCGTTCTCGGGCTGCTGCTCCGTGCCCTTGATGACGGGCGAAACCCGTGCTCTGTTTTGAAAGCGAAGGGGCCGGGGCGAGCGTGAGCTGTTGCTATACGCGCCAGCAACGTTGGTGCCGTTGCGCGCGGGAAAGGCGCGCTCTGTCGTTCGCGCGCGGTGAGCCTGTTAGACCGCTCCGCGTAGATGAGGAGAGAGAGGGCAACGAGTGTGTACGTCGGCCCACGATGGCTACGATCGCTGCGCAGCGCGCAGGTGATGGGTGCTGCTGCTTATGCGAGAGCGAGCGGGCGGTCGCGCGCGCCGCGAAGTTGGCCGTTAGTGGCCGCGGCTTGATGGAAAGAGAGAACGTGCGCTAAAGGCGTCTGCCGCGCGGGTGGGAGAGAGAAAGAGAAACTCGCGCGCCACAAGATGGTGGCTTATGCGCGTTAGTCTCCCCCCCCTTTGTGTCGCGCTATAGTCGAGTGCGCCTATGGCGTCCCTCGCTTCCCGCGCGAAGGAAATTTGAGCGCGCGCGGTGCGAGTGTCTGTTTACACTTCCCCCTTGAATTCGGGGAAGGTCGAAAACGACGCGGCAACGCACAATGGAAGCGTTGAGGACTGAACGTCGCGTTATCGCACCGCGTGTATACGCACTTGAGTATGGCTCGAAAAGCGCACTGCGCGGAAACAAAGGAAATGACGTCGAAAGCCGCGCGCGCGATTTGGCGGAACTTTTGATGTTTTTTTTTAGCTTTGCGTGTGGCGTGAGCGTGCGCGCCCGCGGGATATAAAATTGTACCTTCTATGTTTTGAAACCGGTGAGCTGGCTGCGTTGATGCTGCGACGGTGACGATGTTCGTCGTGGTTGTCGTGCCGCCTCGCCGGTGTCGCCGCTGACGAGCTGCTGCTGGCGCTGACTGTTTCGTGGTGCGCTGCTTCACGGGTTGCTGCTGCTCTGCTCGTTGCGTCGTTGCTGCTGCTACTGCGGATGCCGCGATGAAGCTGCTGCTGCGTCTCTGCGTCGTGGCGTCTCTCTCCGACGAGTTGGCAGCTTGTCTCGCAGGTGCGCCGACGTGCCTGCACGCACTGCTGAGATAGTGGTGTGCCGCTGTTGGATGCGTGCACGAGGAGGCGGAGAGGAGAGTCCTTCCTCTAGTGCCTTCCTCTTCCCGCCGAAGCTGTCGTGGCGGGTGCCGAGAGCGAAGTCGCTAAGTCACTTGTGTGCCGGCGTGCCTGCACACACAAGGACTCTGGAGCGGCGGCGTAGTTGGCGTGCCGCCGGGGCCACTAAGAAGATGTTTCTTCTTACCTCCTGTGTGGTGTTCCGGGTTCACCAATATCGGGGTGCGGGGTTGTTGGAGGTGGCCAGGGGAATGATGTACGCAAAGTATAGTGTATGCGTGGTATTGGTCTTATTCCCTCTGTGCTTCGCGGGCCTCTCTCCAGGCGACTAGTGTGGTCGGCTCTCGGCGATGGACTGATGCGCTCGCTGCGCTTCGCTACGCTCAGAGCTCTCGCTCTTCTACTCCTGTTCGGTGCTGCCGCCTGTCGGCGGACCGATCCCCTACATACACGAACGAAGCTTGCTGCTACGTTCACATCGTGCGACATAACGAGCGCGCGCTGTTCGAATAGCGCGGTCTAATCTCTCGTTACACATTATTCATTATATCTCGTAAAGTTCTATCCATTACTTCAATAACGTATCTTGGAGCCATAGGAGCTTCGTCCCAAATAAATACATCAATTTCTTTAATATAATTAGCTTCTTGTGATTCTAATTTTATACCCGAAGACGAATCAGAAAATAGCGGTACTGGTAATTTAAATACTTTATGAACTGTTTTACCTTCTAGAAGTAATGTAGCTACTATACCTGTAAAAGCCATTGAACATACTTTTTTATTATCTCCTTTCAAAAAATACCATAAAGTTTCGTACAAAAATGTTTTCCCTGATCCACCAGGACCATCAATGTAAAAACAATTATTTTTAATATGATCTTCATTATTAAATACTGTATCAATAATTTTATCAAATATCTTGTGCTGTGTGTTGTTGAGTACATTTATTCTTCCTTTTGCTATTTTTAAAAAATTATTCAGATTATCTTCTATTCCATCGTTAGTAGAAATATAATTATCAATCATTGCAGTTAATTGATATAATTCAGGGAAATCAATAAGTTTGCCTTCCAATGGAAGTATATTTTGAATATCTATAATAGCTTTGTAGTAACTTTCATTTTGACAAAATCTTAGTATATAATCTTCTGACATTGGATTTTTAAAAACTTCCCAAATTTTATATGGGTTTAATGGATTGCAATATATCAAAATACGTACAAATAATCGTCGAAGTTGTTTTGACATCATGAATACCACTGCTTCCTTTATAGCATTAGTCGATTCTTGATCATTTTCTATAAAGCCATATGCTAAACATGCTGATGTAAATGTTTCTTTAACGTCTCCATTAACTGTTCTTAAATGTTCAAAACTTGTTGCTCCTTTAACTCTTAATAATAATATTCTCAAATGAAATAATTCAACTTGACTTGGACTGACTGTATACATATGTCCAATACACTTAACAAATTTTTGTCTTTTGTACCATTGTCCTTCAGTTTTACCGTTAATTTTAATTGTTTTAAAAATATAGTGTTTAGGAATTTCTGAATAATAATATTGGCGTGCTTCATGATCTCTTGCATTGAGTCTAAAATAATCTATAAGCATTGATACTTGATTTAACGCATTATTAACATCTTCATAATTAGGATTTATATGAATAGTGATATTTTGACAATTTCGTTCATGCAATGGTAATCTTTGAACTTTATGACTTTTATATTGTAATGGCTTCGATAATATTCGCCATACTGCTTCAGATGGGCCAACATAACATGTATCGACAAATTGAGATGGTTCATCATGATCAATGAATGATGTATGATCAGTACTATTATTTGTAATAACAATTGATGCAGCATCATGTCCTTTGTATAAATATTTATGTAAATATTTAACTGATTTAATGCTGGAACAGACTTCAACATTAATATGACAATTAAATTTTAAAGACAGTTCTGAACAATAAGGAACAACAAAGCGATTATCTACTTTAAAATTATTAGGACGCATATAAGTTTTTCCAGTTTCTCTTCTACGATAAATAGGATAACTATTTTCATTGAACGTTGTGTCTTCTTGAAATTGTTTAGGAAAATTTTTGAACACTTTCCTTCTACCATGCACCAGTCACCACAAGGTCCATGTATCATATTTTTCATAACAATTTTGTATAATTCATTATTAACATGTAGATCAGGTATGTCTGCTGATATATATTTGTCAACTTTCGTAACTGTATCAAGTTGATGAATTTTAGCCAAGTTGATTAAAATATGACAATGTGGTAATCCACGTTTTTGAAATTCAATAATGTAAATATGAGCAGTAACTTCTCCAAAATATTTTTGTTTGACAATAAAATCTATTAAAGCATTTTTCTTTAAATAAAATACTCGTGTACATATATCAGGTCTATCTGATGTTTGCTGCCCTGGTAATAAGTTCTCTTCAATTTCTCTCCAATGTGGATTGCAAGTCATTGTGATAAATAAATCAAATTTGCCGTTTTTTCGTTGTATGGCCATAGAATCATGATAACATTGCAACATATGACGTGGAGATCCAATGAATGTTGATGGTAAAATAACAATTTTTCCCACTCTCAAATTTTCACTACTGTTAGCTCTTTTTTCCAAGTAATCAATTAATCCTTTGTATGATGAAACATGCAATTGGGGTTGATGTGATTTGCAATAATCAATACGATCTTTTTCGATTTTAACGTAAGAATCAACAACAAATTGTTGAAATAAACGACCACCTCTAATAAAAGGATTAAATTCATCTGGTCTTATAGCAATTTTACTTTTCATGTAAGCTGCTCTTGATATTCTTGTTTTTCCATCTTTTTTGTACATATTTGTATACCAACCTTGTTTACCCATTGGATAAAACAAAGGGTAAATCCAAGGTTCAACATTTGGATCCAGAGTACTTACTGATTGTAATTGTTATGATTCTTTATGTCTTACAACGACATAAGCATCAGGAATTTCTCCATCGGCTGTAGTTGAAAATATAGCAGCAACTTCATTAGTTCTTTGAAAATTATAACGTCTCTTATCAAATCCAGGTTTCAAAGAAAAAAGTAAATTTAATTCTTGAGGTAAATTATTATCTTGTTTTTTAAGTTCATCGCCCATCATTTCATAAGCGTTTGCAAATTTGTTATGATTTCGCATCATATTTTCAAGTAATTGTATTAAGCTTTGATTAATTTCATTATTTTGTGCTGCACGGTGTTCAATAGCTTCATTAGGATCTATAAGAAAAAGTTGACCATAAGAAGGTCGTTCATTACTATTTGGCAGCAGAGCTGTATTAATTCTATAATAAATTTGACCTTGTATTTTAAAGCAATAAGGTCCTGAACGTCTGTTATTAAAATCAATTACGTTAGCATTGAAAGATGCAAATGAGAATAAATTATTATACCAACGAATATGCTTAAAAAATTCTTCTGAAAGTTGGTGTTCTGAATTAAAAAGCTGTTTTAATTCATTAGGAAATTCATCATAATTTTGTAAATTAACATTACCATGATTGCAACAATCATTAAAAGAATTACTCTTATTTGAAACCCTTTCATTACGAAAATGCAGTGCATTGCAATGAATACAACGAATGCTCATTTCACCAAGATAGTTTTCTTCTACAAAAATGTTTTTATCATTATTAATGGTAATATTGTTTGTATTAATTTGATGGATGTTACAATTAACAATTTGTTCATGTTCATGAATGTTAAAATCATTATTAATATTTATATAATAACTATGATCTACATTTATAATAGATACATTATCACTATCATAAGTGTGATCGTGATTAACAGATGCCCTACTATGATCTTGCAATTCTAATTTTTTTTTTATTTTCACGGTAAGTATGGCTGTATTGTCTCATTTTTTCAAGTCTGTGTTGTCGAACTTCTATATCTTCTTCTTCTGTTTTAATTTTTCTTTTACATGAGGTTAACTTTTCATTTGGTTTAACCATGTTTGTGAGCTATAGATAAAGTTATAGGACTGCTAAATAAGTATAATTAATGTTTTTTTTAAACGGTACGAAAGGTTATAAACAATAAAATTATACAAAGTATTACATTTATTTTTTATATATAACAGTTTTGAAAACCATAATATTTCATAATGTATAATAATTGAAGATACAAATAATTTATTGAATCATAGTTACATTATTGAAAACTAATAACATTTCATTGTGCATAATATAATATATTGTAACGTCATGATACGTTACCGACAGACGATGTATCGACCCGACCTACTGCCGGACCCAAGGAGCGACAGCGAGTAAGAGGCTGACAAACTTACCAAGTCGCCCACCAGGGGAGACCATGCAAAATCAATATCTCCCAGACTGCTAGACATATGAAAAAGTTTACGACCGAGTCTACACAGGGGGATGATACAGGCCAACAAGGAGCATGGTGAAAAATCACTTAAGGTCGTAAAAGAGGGAATTAAACCCCCCCCACCTTAGGCTTGGACAACGTCTACACTCATGTGGAATATATATATATATATGTATGTCTAAACATAGAAATACCGCAAGAAAATAAGAAGAACTAAGATCCTCCCTTCCTCCACCACACCCCTTGCCCTCATCTGAACACTCCCGACTTCCTATAAAAGCCCAGAGGTACCATGTCTCAGGGGCTGTCTCCGATTATCTATCTAAGCGGACACTCTGTCCGAGTAACTCTCGATTCTGTAAAATTCGAACTTAGAGTAATTTCCTCGAGTCTCGATTCTAACTCGAACTCGTGCTTTCGTATATAAGTAAAGTCTACGCAATTGTAAAACTAGCCCTTAGAACTAGTAAAACGTTTTCTACTGTAATTGTACCGAATAAACACGTTTGCCTTTGAAGTAAATTCAAACCGAGTAATAATTCATTTCTCCCGCGCAAACCCCGACGCGACGAGCGCAATCACCGAGGGGAGAACTGACATCAATCGAGGGGATCTGACTGACGCACGAAATCAGGCCAGCCACCAAGCAGTCTCGCTGACTCGACACAAGGTAAGTGATCATACTCTATTGGACCCGAGCATGCTGTAAGCAACAAGTAGGACTTTAACCTTGCCTAGGAGCTAGACCCCGTAGCTGTACGCTTGATCTCCCTGCCCCGCTGTTCGCCGCTTTGCTACCTTTTCCCATGACGGGGCGATTGACACGGTCCGTGCTGAATAAAAGGTCACGTTACTCCGGTTATTAAGTAAATATATTTCTAGTCCAAGTGATCGTAATCTGTACGCTACCCGGGACGTTACAATATTGTAAATAACAAATGATGCTTACAACATTACTTAAAGCTATAATATTTTTCTGAATATATATACATCTAGACCTTTAATTTTTGTACATTTCATTAATATCCTTAAATATATATTTATACCTTTAATTTTTTATCTTGAATTAAAATTTAACCTAAAAATCACTTAATATTTAATGTGACCTAAAAATTTAACCTTTTCTTATCTTAACCTTGCAAATTATATATCACCTCAATCGTTACAATTATATCATCGTCATCATATATTTTATCTTTTAATTTCAATTATTCATATCCTGATATATATTTCAATCTTTAATTTTCGACCTTTTCTATAAACTCATATTGGACCTAATTTTTGACCTTTTTCCTAAATTAATAAATAGTTTGACCTATTTCCTGAAATATAATGAATTCATGATTAAAATGAATATTTTTATTGGTATATTAATTTATTTATTTATGATATGCCCATAGCTAACCTTGCAATGCAGACTTTTGAATAAAGTGCTAATAAAACCTTCAAACGTATACTGATGATTTTTTTCTACTCGAAGATGATATAGATCCTGAAATATATAATAAACTCATAGAGTAAAATTAATATTTTTATTGTTATATTAATTATATTTATGCGTATATAGCTAACCTTGCAACCCAAACTTTTGTACGCCAATTCAATGCTCGATCTCGATAATCAATGATTCAATCGCATCGCAACGATTCACAGCTTTTACATTACTCAGTATGTTCGTACAGTCTTTAATGACTTAAGACTCTCATTACTTAAGACGTCGTCTTCGCGCGAGAAAAATAGAACAGCGGAACAGACCTCTTCGGACTTTTTTGATACGCAACAGCTGTTCTCTTATCATGGATTTAGATAGGGGACTAGGGGATCATTTGCGCGCGTAAACGCGCGCGTTGGTTTTGTGGTATATGAACTTTAAATGTATTATGTGTAGTTGGTTAATGTATATTAATTTATTAATATTATGCTTTAAATAATTATTTTCTACAAATTAAATATATTAAATATATTTTTATTAAATTGATGATTATTAAATAAAACTGATAATTTAAGAAATTTTACTGTATCAGAAGTTGCAAATATAGAAGTACTGCGCATATGCTCGAAGACACAATAATCACTCTACAGTTCTTATATCACTCAAAACTTTATATTAACTCTTTATTTATTTTTCAAAAGTTCGATTAAAATAAAACTAAAATTTTTTTTCTTTACCCTGTATTCTCTTTTATTCTCTCTTTAAGTATTTTGATAATTCAATTATTCACAGCTATAGCAGTATCTAAAATTTAACTGAAGAAAAAAATATTCTCACAAATTCTTTAAAATATTATAAATTAATTAATACTATAAATTAATTTGTCTCTGTTCTTTAAATTCTCGATTCTCTGCTCTGTTAAATAATTGTCTTTTTTGAGTTGAATTATAAAAATTATTCAGGTTTCAAATTAATACAAATTTTGCTTAAAAACATATTCTTTGAAATGCTTTAAAATCATTATTCTACTCAATAATTCAACTTTAAACAAACTCGCGTAAGGCTCTTTTTCGTCTGTAGGAAAGATAATAGCCATTAACAATCTCTATATTATTCAATTACACGACTTTAAGAAAATATTTCCTCTCAGTAAATATGTTAAATATTATTAAAATTAATTTGTCTCTCTGTTTTTTAATTTCTCAATTCTTTTTGGTGTTTTATTAAATCAAAAATTCGCAGTTTCTACATTACTCGATTATTTGATTTATACATTACTCAATCATGATAATCAGTATTGTTATAATTGGTGGGGCACAGTATGTTCGCATAGTCGATCTTTATAAAGACCTAAGACGGCGTCTTCGAGCGAGAAAAATAGAACAATAGTCCAGTCAAATTAGCTCGAAAACGATCAGTTTTTGACATTAATTCCGAAGTGAAAAGTTAAGGGCTTAAATTGTTCGGGGGAGTGTATATAATAATAGAATGAACTTTGTAACAGCTGATACCGCGGGCTTAATAAACAATTAACAATTTAAGTTGCGTTTTTGCATTTTTTTTGAGATATCGCGCTGCGTATTGAAAAGTATTGGGTAAATCGAAAAATGTTCTAGACAAAAGTTGTTCCTTAGTAAATTTTCTACAAAAAACTCAGCGAGAGCACCCCTCTATCTCCTTTAGTTTATTCAGAAATCGATAAAAACGACGAAATTGTTTAAAATCGCAAATTGTTTTTAACTTTTATAAAAATACATATTTTACACTAATATTTCGTGAAAGTGCCGTACTCAATGATTGTAAGTAGCAGTCAAAATTTGAAGCCTGTATCTATAATAGTTTTTGTGCTAATAGTCGCAAGATGTTGAATATTTTTATTTTTCATGGTACTGGCAAAACGTTAAAAATTGTTTATATTCGTACCCCTTGTTCATGAGCAATCTTGAAAAGTTATATTTTCAAAATCTTTTTACGGAATTGCAAAATTTAAATTAGATCAGCTTCAACATGCATTTGTTTAAAAAGCGGTTAATTAATTATTGTATTGTAGCCAACGTAAAAATTTGATCCAAATGCATTATAATGCATTGAAAAACGGCAATTTTTCTCTAAATTTTGAAAAAAAAAATAATACCATACGATACTTAGGAGCCGAGATACATTTTTTTTTTAATAAGCTACTACTCTTCACATATACAACATATCGTAATGATTGAAATGTTGTTGTAAAGTAGAAGAGTTGCACTTTTCAAATCACTTTAAGTCAATACGTTTCGAATTAAATGTGAATAATAAATGGAGTGTTCATTATAGGCGAGGCGCGCAGCGGGACCCGATGGCGCGCGGCGGCGTGCTGGGCCGCGGAGTGGGGATGGCCGCGCGCTCGCAGCTCGAAGCTGAAAATCTTATTTCAAATCGGAGCGCTCGGAAAATAAGACCGTAAATCAGTCAAATATGATCCGATTGTGCTCTTTTTTTTTAATTCGGGGTAGCATAATTAAAAAACACGATTGGTCATGTCAGTTTTTTTGTTAACATTATTGATCTTATACATTTTTGTAATTAATTTTTTTTATTGTATATTGTAGAAAATAAACTAGGATTAATGGGAAAGTTAATATTTCAAATGAAGCTAAAATTCAATAGTTTTTCTGTTATATACTAAAATTTATTTCAACAATAATTTTACATTACTTAATTAAATTTTATAATCACTTTCTTTTTCTATTGATATCGCTTTCATCATCGCTCTCATTCGTTTCCGTGCTCTCTAATTCGTCATCGTCATCCATTTGTATAATTATTTCTTCTTTGTTATTACAAAATTGTCCATGACAATTATTGCAAATATCGGAGCATCGAAGGCCATGTTTTTTGCAACTGCAAGTCATTGTTTTACAACCTGCCTCGCACTTGCAGGATATAAATTCCAGCAAATTTTTTGGAATTAATTTTGCAGCTGTAAAAACAGGCTTCAAACCTTCTGTGGTCGATTTCCAGCCCCATTTGGTAGCCTCTTTATTATTACCAAGCCACTGCTGTATTTGTAAATGTGTTCTGAACAAATGTTCAGAACTTGCTCCTTCAGTTGGAGGTAATGACTCTAATTTAAAGGATGATTTTATTGACGATCTTTTGAAAAGTACATAGCGCAAAGAATTTAGCGATTCTTTGTTATCCTTACTATTCAAATACAAACATTTTATAATTTCGTTACCTGCCTTGGCGATGGCATCGTGGTCTGCAAGGAAATTATAAAATGTTTGTGCTTCTTTAATCAAGTCTTTGAACTTTTCGAATAGCTTCAACAGTTTGTTTTTCCCTACTCTGTAGAAAG
Source organism: Philotrypesis tridentata (assembly GCA_018906965.1). Classification (NCBI taxonomy): domain Eukaryota; kingdom Metazoa; phylum Arthropoda; class Insecta; order Hymenoptera; family Pteromalidae; genus Philotrypesis; species Philotrypesis tridentata. The sequence goes on from JACCIB010000264.1 coordinate 46,460, forward strand.
CCGATGTGGTATCGCAGCCACTAAATGCATGCAAAAATGCAATAATGTTTTGCAGTGCAGGGTATCGGAAACTATTATTAGTGTATAGTTTTTCCGGCGTTTGGCCTTTTCCGGGTTTTAAAAAATAAATCAGTTTGTTAGCTGAACATAACTGAGTTAAAATTACGAGTAAATCAATGTCCTCGCCTACTATTACGGAGTTTACAGTGCCATCGCTTACTTCTATTGCTGTTGTGACTATTAATTGATCCGCATCCTCTGTAGCTTGCAATGTACGATATCCTGCTATGCTGAAACATTCTCGTAACATATAAACTAATCGACTTTTGTTTTTTTCATTTGATAAAAAGCTTTCCTGAGAAATCGTGATATTCATGGTTCGTTCAAATGCAATTTCTCGACCGACTTGACGAGTTTGTCTGCGAGCTCTTTCTGCACTTTTCGTGTGTTGTACATTTGTCGAAATATCGGGGTACCCATCAAACACGATTACGCTATTTTTATAATAGTTTTGTACATACGTTAAATATTGATTTAAAATTGAATCGACAAATAAGAATCCGCCATCAATAACGTATACAACATTTTGCAATGACGAGCATACACAATCTTGTAACGGTGTAAAGTTTTCATAAAAAGCAGCTTTCTGCGTTTTGCGCATTCCGCCTTCATTGAAAATAGAGGTAGGATAAGGCGCCAGCTCGTAATTTAAAAATTCAGCCATGTCCTCTTTCTTTTCAATATTGACGGATATGCGTTGAAATAATAATGTTGGATAATTGGGATAATAATGGGGACAATCGTATCGCCAACTTTTATTGATGAATTTACGGCCTTAATTGTTAAAACTCTATTTTTTCTCTGTAGCTTTATATCGCCAAAGGTTTTGCCTACAATAGATGATAATATTGTATTACCTACAGTAAATGCTTGGTGGCAATTTATTATTTCGGTTCCTTTTACGCCTGTACTTATTGAAACGAGATAATCATTTTGTGGAAACGGATTATGTACATCTAAAAATCTTAATAATTTCATGCGATCACTATTATCTCTATGCATGCGTGAAGATCTTAGATCGACATGTTGTTCCGAGGTATTGGAGTGAATATTACAAAAAGTTTCCATTGCTTCAGAAACTTCAATAAGAACTAGCATAGATAAAATCCACTTAGCTACGACACTTAATGTTATTCCTCGCCCGTGCGTTATTCCGCCAGTAATTTTCATACATCTCATAAGCACCTGCTCTATAGTCATGTCGGACCAAATGCCGGACCAGTATTTCTCCGATCTTCTAATAGTAAAATATCCTAATTCGGTAAATTTGTTATACTCAGCTGGATCCATTATATCTGGAAGGTTCAGCATATCTTGCAGATACAAATGGGCGCTTTTAGCGTACAAAAAATGACCGCTAGCATGAAAGATCGGAAGCATTTTTTGCAAACTATTTAAGTGTAACTGCCAATTCCCACTCCTTTCGGCTTCGATAAATTGTTTTAAAATAGTTATCATCTCTATATACTGTATCCACAATTGCGCTGTAGGGCCATTGTTTTTTAAACTTTCAACTTTGTATACAAATTTTTCAACAATATTTACTAGTTCATTAGTTATATTTGATGTTAAATTTAAGCTGTTATCATAATATTGCGATAATAAATTACTTAAGCAATCTGTTTCTTCTTCAGAAAAATCAATTAATGCCAAAATCTTTTCAATCAAAGCCGACTGAACAAGAAAATGACCCCTAACAGCCCTCGAATATGCGTGTCCACTCAAAATTTTTGAGACAGATGCTTCTGCAAATATTTCTGCAAACATTTCAAATAATCCGCTTCCCTCACTTATGTAGCCTATAGCGCCTAGAAATGACATTACGGTATGAAAGCCACCTAATCTGACAATTACGGAACTTAAATTATACTCAGTATTATCGTTAGATTGTACACAAGCTAATATTTCTCGTGCTTTTAAGTACAATGGCTGATCAAAGGTAACGAAACAATGTTTTTGGCCATGAGATTTGCATTCGCGATCCGCTTCTAATAAAACTGTAAAAATGGTATCATACTGGCTCGGCGGATTATTTACAAATCGAAGAGGTATAATTTTCGAGGTAGCAAAATTAACGCTCTGTGAACATTGCTCCATAAATCCACTCCAGCTCGGAATTATTGTCGGATTTACTTTCTTACCATAACACCACATAAAATCATTCGGATTCATTTTAATTTGATTGGAAATAATATTTTTCGAATTAATATCTTCTATTAAAATATTTTTCAGTCCTACAGAGCTTCCCCGGTTGAAAGTTTTTACATAAACGAATCCAAAACGTCCCACATAATCTGCAGATGGCATTTTTGTTAATCTAACGATAGTTTTTTTGCTAGTTACAGAAGATCCTGGCGTAACGCACATGATACCGCCCATTGAGTGAAATGTATTAAGCACATCAATAGTACTGGTATTATGATCAGCATTGTCATAAACAAATTGAACGTATGACTTCTCGAATTTACAAACTTGCGGATCATTTAAAATTGAAGCCTCGAATAATAGTGTTTCGTTATATGATGAACATAAACCTAAGTGCGATAAACATTGTATTAGATCTTTGGATGCGTATTTTTTATGTAGCATTGACGACAACCCAAGCAAAAGTGGGGATATAAATGACCGTGGTCTGACACTCGAAATAATTGCATGACTAAAAAAAGTAACCCTATCATTCCATTTTAGCTCATCTGCTTGTTTGCCAGATTTATTTTTTTTCAATAAAATATCCATAAATAATTGTAGAGCTTTCGGAATCGGACTTTCAATATTTTCTAAAAAATAATTCGGAGCTGGATAATTTGAATTGTCATACACTTCGCTACGAATGTCGTTAAATATAATAAGAGCCGCAGTCTCAACAATTCTATTCCGTTCTTTTTCTTCGTCATTCGAGCGCATATTGTACCAATGATCAGATAGTATTTTACCTCCAACATCTCGAAAACTTATAATAGTATCATTTTTCGAATTATGCATTATTATATCGTCCGTAAAATACTCGAGCAAATGTTTATGAAAATACCTTTTTTCGGGAATGTCACCATTATAATTTTGCAATATGTCGGAGAGTAAAAATTGACACTCGTCTCTATGACTCTGCAAATAGTCTATCACAAATTGCACAGCCTCATACTGTTTGCTATTTATTGGACGCCCTGAAGACTGCTCGGCTACGGAAAATTTAATAAATTTCGAATAGCACTCAGTATGATAACGCGCGCGTAATTTTGTAAGGTCTTGTACGGCACTACGACGCGCATAAACCTCATTAGCTACAGTCTCGCTTTTTGACTTTGCAATTTTTAAGATTGTTTCTCGAACATGCGCATTTTTTACATAAGAAACACTTTTACGTAACTTAATTTCCTTTTTTTTTTGATTTTGTATAAATTTTTCGGATGCATCTTCACAGCAAAAAAAACACGATTCCGAAAAATTAAATTCCGGCTCTATCGATGATCGTCTACTTGATGACCTTGAAGTCGATGCAGATTTATCGGAAGCTGTGGTTATACTGCTATCACGACCATACATTACGTAACAGCTTTCATGTACAAGAATCGATGTCATGCCTTTCATAGTCCGATGTTTTCCATCTTTCCTTCTAATACTAGATTGTATTAGAGTCTTGATACCGCCTGCCTTTAAAGTTCTAGACCGTTCGTCCTCCAGTATATCATTTACGCACAGCAAACACGTCGAATTAGACATGATGATACAAATCTAAACAAACACAAACAAAATTGTGTTAAGAAATCATCAATTTTAATTCTTCTATTTTATTTCTTTAACATAAACTGTACAATTAACCATTTAGCAATTATTTATCTTAAAAACAAATTCGAATTATGATACTTTCTTAATTCTAAAAATTTAATTTAAACTGTTATTACTTACCAAATCATTAAAAATGCTGAAAAGACTGCAGTCTGATTTATTAAAAACAAACACTTCACAAAAAGCAACGATGCTCAGAAAATATTCTGAAACAAATTTTCACTGTGCAACGCGTCTACGACGTTCGAACTGCCAAAATATACTGACTGTCTCTTATTTGTACCCTAACCGTTCTCCTTATACCTGCGGCGGGCCTTTTCCCCTTCCGAAGAACCTTTGTATACGATTCGTGTACACCTGGCCTGGCCTTGCTTAATGTACTATCCTCCACAAATAAGTTTTCTAATCCTCTGCAAACGAGTCTTCTAAGAAACATTATCTCGTTTACTGTAATATAGTGTATTGCATACAACTATACTTAAAGATAAAATTAAATTATTTCTAAGTATAAAATTTAATGAAAAGGATCATTGACGCACTTCCGCGCATGTAAGTTTTTAAATCTATGCATAATAGATGTATTTGTACAATATAATTATGCACCAATTACGATACTCTAATTGCATACTTTGAAAAATCTTTTTTAAGATAACAAATATACATATATATTTAATATTTATATATACGAAAAAGAATACTTACAGAAATTTATACGATCAATAATGTCAACAAACACGGGACGCGCGACAGAAGTGATAACTTCAAATTGATTTTAATAGAAACTAGCAAGTGTTGCCTCGCTCGTAATAGAAATTACAATATATCGAAGTAGAGTTAATAGAAAATTGGAATCAGAAGTGCTGTGGGTATGCAAGCACACTAATAGAAAGAAAATCGGCAAACATCTTGCAGCTTCTATATTGTCTACATTATTTAGTCATGCATCAAACGTTAGTTGCACGCCGTCGTCTATCTTCATTGTCGTGGTGTAGGACTATATATATCTGTGGCTTGCAGGAAGAACCACTTACGTGACATTTTGTGAAAATTTTTTTTATGTCGAATTCGAGGTGCTCTTAGTACCCTTTTTCATTGTACAATAATAGGACTTTCAAAATGCACAAATATTTAAATGCTAGCCGATTGCATAATCACTTAACTATGTCTCTCGTAAAAATGTTACCGCAGAACCACTTAAGTGCGCTCATTTTTTTTATTTTTGTGCGAGATACACTGTGTGGAGTACATTAAAGCTGTATAATATATATCTAATTACCTATACCGATATATTCGTTGGTTTTCTAAAATTATTTAAAAATTTTTTTAATGTTTTTAAATTTTTCAAAAATTGTCAATTTGCAAAAACAAAAAAATGACTGAAATCACTCTGATAAAATTCGTACGTATTCCTTAGCTGATTCTAAGAACTTATTCCTCTTGAAAATTGTTTCCAAATGTGCGTGTTTTCTGAATAAAAAATTTGTAAAAGTCTTCGTAAAAAATTTTCAATTATATAATATGCGCCAGTTTGATCACACCGAGGTTCAAAATCAACCCCCAAATCACGTATCTTTTAGGTTTGGACATTTATTCCATTGGTTAGAGGAGTTTCAGATACATTGCAAATGAAAACGTTCTTGAAATCTCGAACTAAAAAACAAAAAATTGTGGAAAAACCATGCTCTTTTCCTTTAAGCCGTTTTTTCTCATTGTTAATAACAATTTTCGAAAATTTAAATTACACCATTAGAAAGGACATAAGTTAAACTTTAAAAATATGCTCCACCCGAATTTTTTAAATTGCAAATCACATTAGTTACAAGCCATCAAAGAGAGTGACCGTAATAAGCACTTATCTGCAAAGTTCCCGCAGACCCGCTTAACACGAGTAATTTGTTTAGCTTGCGTGTCGAGAAAGAAACTATTTACAAATGTAATACTACGGTTGTATTCGTATTAGATACCTAATCAAATGAGCCAATACTTAGATCTATTCTCTGACATTTCGATCTTACGTATTACTCCAAACATTGAAATCGCTTTTTCTCGAAAACACGAAAAAGTCACTTAAGTGGTTCTTCCTGTAAGCCACAGATATATATATAAACTCTATGTGTGTGTGTATAAGTATACTCGTAAAGTATACCTATATATGTATAGAGGTAGAGGAGACACAGAAACACACAGTACACCTACACACGCATACATACATATGCAGAGGGAAAGCCCTGAACGCTGTACTGTATACAGCGCCTACAAGGGCCCAGAAGAGCCTAAGAGTGGGGAGTATAGAGAGGACATACAGTATAGAGAAGCTAGGTCTTGCTCTAAGTCCACTGCATAGAAACTATCGGTAGTGGGGATCGCTGCACTCCCCTCGCTCTCTCTCCTTTTCCCCTCTTTTGCTTTCCACGCTTTCCCTATGCTATATACCTATATATACAATTTTTTTTGACGGAAAACATGTGGTCGAGGGAACGCTTTTTCGTTACTTTTTAGTTACCCCTCAGGCGAGCCATAAGAAGTTATCACTTCAAAAAACTGACATGACCAATCGTGTTTTTTAATTATGCTACCCCGAATTAAAAAAAAAGAGCACAATCGGATCATATTTGACTGATTTACGGTCTTTTTTTCCGAGCGCTCCGATTTGAAATAAGATTTTCAGCTTCGAGCTGCGAGCGCGCGGCCATCCCCACTCCGCGGCCCAGCACGCCGCCGCGCGCCATCGGGTCCCGCTGCGCGCCTCGCCTCTAATGAACACTCCATTTATTATTCACATTTAATTCGAAACGTATCGACTTAAAGTGATTTGAAAAGTACAACTCTTCTACTTTACAACAACATTTCAATCATTACGATATGTTGTATATGTGAAGAGTAGTAGCTTATTAAAAAAAAAAATGTATCTCGGCTCCTAAGTATCGTATGGTATTATTTTTTTTTTCAAAATTTAGAGAAAAATTGCCGTTTTTCAGTGCATTATAATGCATTTGGATCAAATTTTTACGTTGGCTACAATACAATAATTAATTAACCGCTTTTTAAACAAATGCATGTTGGAGCTGATCTAATTTAAATTTTGCAATTCCGTAAAAAGATTTTGAAAATATAACTCTTCAAGATTGCTCATGAACAAGGGGTACGAATATAAACAATTTTTAACGTTTTGCCAGTACCATGAAAAATAAAAATATTCAACATCTTGCGACTATTTGCACAAAAACTATTATAGATACAGGCTTCAAATTTTGACTGCTACTTACAATCATTGAGTACGGTACTTTCACGAAATATTAGTGTAAAATATTTATTTTTATAAAAGTTAAAAACAATTTGCGATTTTAAACAAATTCGTCGTTTTTATCGATTTCTGAATAAACTAAAGGAGATAGAGGGGTGCTCTCGCTGAGTTTTTTGTAGAAAATTTACTAAGGAACAACTTTTGTTTAGAACATTTTTCGATTTACCCAATACTTTTCAATACGCAGCGCGATATCTCAAAAAAAATGCAAAAACGCAACTTAAATTGTTAATTGTTTATTAAGCCCGCGGTATCAGCTGTTCATTCTATTCAACAAAGTTCATTCTATTATTATATGCACTCCCCCGAACAATTTAAGCCCTTAACCTTTCACTTCGGAATTAATGTCACCTCAAATTCTAATTTGACTGGACTACAACGGAACAGACCTCTTCATACTTTTTTGATACGCAACAGCTGTTCTCTTATACATGGATTTAGATAGGCCAATGGCCGCTTTCAAATTAAATATGGCGCTGCCCACGGGTCCATCTCTCTTCTTATAAGTGACAAGGATATCATTAGCGCGCGTAAACGCGCGCGAGGGTTATAAGTAGAGGGAAATGAGATCCCTCATCACCTTCAGCAGCACCATATAGTACCATGAGTAACAAATATTTCAAATAACATGAAATAAATGGAAAAAGGAATATAGCCCCTTTAACGCTATGCACTTAGACTATAGCACAATACTTTGATACTTTTAATTTATAATAATTAGTACAAAAAACTTAGCATAAACTATTAAATAAAAAAGTTTTTCCTGATCCTCCAGGTCCATCGATGTAGAAGCAATTATTTTCAGCATTATTATCAACATTACTTTGTTCATTAAATACTACATTTAAAATTTTATCAATTATTTCTTTTTGTTTATCATTAAGTTTATTCATTTTTTCCAGTGCAATATTGAAAGAATTAGTTATATCTTCTGTATCATTTGAAGCCACATGATAGTTATTAATTATTTCTGTTAATTGGTGCAGTTGAGGAAATTCATTAATATTTTTACCTTCCATTTCAAGTATAGATTGTATATCAATAATAGTTTTACAATAACTTTCATTTTGACTGAAATGTCTAGTATAATCTTCGGACATTGAATCTTTAAAATCTTCCTAAAGCTTATCTGTATGAACAGGATTGCAATGTATCAAAATACGTACGAATAATCTTCTAAGTTGTTTTGGCATCATAAATACCTCTGCTTCTGACATTGCATTGGACAATTCATCGTCAGTTTCTATAAAACCATAAGCTAAACAGGCTTCTGTAAGTTTGTTTCAATTCACCATTGACTGTTCTCAAATGTTCAAAACTTATTGCACCTTTAATTCTGAATAATAATATTCTTAAATGAAAGAGTTCAGTCTTCTTTTACACCATTTGCTTTCTGTAATACTATTACATTTTATTGTTTTAAAAATATAGTGTTCAGGAATATTAGAATAATAACATTGGCGTGCTTCTAGATCTCGAGCATTGAGTTGAAAGTAATCTACAAGCATACATACTTTATTCAATGAATTATTAATATTGTCTGAATCAGTATGGACAGTGATATTTTGACAATCTGGAAGATGTAATGGTAATCGATCAACTGAGTGACTTTTTGCTTATAATGCTTTGGATAAAATTCGCCATACTGCTTCTGCTGGAACTACATAACGTGTATCGACAAATTGACTAATTTCATCGTGTTCAATGACTGAAGTATCAGTAATACTGTTAGTAATTATTACTGATGCTGCATCATTTCCTTTATATAAATATTTATGTAAATATTTAACAGATTTGATACTCGAACATATTTCAACATTTGTGACAATTAAATCTTAAAGATAACTCTGGGCAATAAGGCACAACAAAGCGATTATCTACTTTATAATTATTATGACGCATATAAGTTTTTCCAGTATTCTTTCTACGATAAATTGGATAACTATTTTCATTAATTATAGTTTCTTCTTGAAATTGTTTCTGAAACTTTTTAGAACACTTTCCATCGACTATGCACCAGTCATCACATGGTCCATGTATCATATTATTCATAACAATATTGTGTAAATTTTGATAAATGTGTGGATCAGGGATTTCTGCTGATATAAATTGGTCAATTTTGTCGACGGTATCAATTTTATTTTTTAATTTAACTAATAAATGACAGTGTGGTAAACCACGTTTTTGGAATTCAATAACATAAATATAAGCTGTAACTTTTCCAAAATATTGTTGTTTATCTATGAAATCGAGCAAAGCATTTTTTTTTAAATGAAATACTCTTGTACAGATATCAGGTCTATCCGATGGTTGTTGCCCAATTAATAAATTCTCTTGAATTTCTCTCCATTGTGGATTGGAAGTCATTGTAATAAATAAATCAAATTTTCCTTTTTTTCGTTGAATAGCCATAGAATCATGATAACACTGTAACATATATCGCGGAGATCCTATGAACGTTGATGGTAAAATTACAATTTTTCCTAATCTCATATTTTCAAAAGTATTGACTCTATTTTGTAAAAAGTTCATTAATCCTTTATAGGATGAAACTCGTAATTCCGCTTGATGTAACTTAAAATAATCTATACGATCCTTTTCAATTTTTACATAAGAATCAACAACAAATTGTTGAAATAAGCGTCGACCTCTAATAATAGCATTGAATTCATCTCTAATAGCAATTTTATTTTTCATGTAAGCAGCCCTTGATATTTTGCCTCTTCCATTTTTTTCTTCAAATCTTTATGCCATCCTTGACAACCCGTGGGATAAAACAATGGATATATCCAAGGCTCAACATTTGGATCTAAGGCATTAACTGGTTTTAATTCCTTTGCATTTTTTTCACGTATAACAACATAAGCATCAGGTATTTCACCATCAGCCGTAGTATTAAATATTGCGGCAACTTCGTTTGTTCTTTGAAAATTATATCGTCGTTTATCAGTTCCAGACTTTAATCAAAACAGTAATTGTAACTCTTGTGGTGAATTAGGATTTTGTTTTTTAAGTTCTTCACCCATCATTTCATATGACTTTGAAAATTCATTATGCTCTCGCATTAGATTTTCAATTAATTCAACGACACTTTGATTTATTTCACAGTTGTTTGCTGTACGATGTTCAATTGCTTCATTAGCATCTATTACAAAAAGTTGACCATAAGAAGGTCTTTCATTATTAACAGGATTCAAAGTTGTATTAATTTGATAGTAAATTTGACCTTGTATTTTGAAGCAATAAGGACCAGGGCGTCTATTATTAAAATGAACAATATTAGCATTGAAAGATGCAAAAGAAAATGAATTATTGTACCAACGAATATGTTTAAAAAAATCTGTAGAAAGTTCATGCTCTAAATTGAAAAGCTTTTTTAATTCAATGGGAAAATCATCATTAATTTGTAATTCAACGTTTCCATGGCTACAACAATCGTTAAAAGAATTACCTTTTGAAACTCTTTCACCAGGAAAATGTTTGACATTGCAATGAATACATCTAATATTCATTTCACCAAGATAGTTTTCTTGTGTTGCTCTGCATACATTATAAATTCGTTGTTCGTAAGCATTAAATTGACTTTCATGAACAACATTATGTTTGTGTACATTGTTTTGATGAAACTCTTGTCTATTATATGAATGATCAAGATTAACAAAATATTGATTGAGTAAATTAGTTTGGTAAGCATTAAATTGACTTTGATGATCAAGATTCTGTTGGTGTACATCGTCGATTTGATGAAATTCTTGTCTATTATAATAATGATCATTGTGTTGGTGTACATCGTCATTTTGATGAAATTCTTGTCTAGTATATGAATGATCATGATTAACAAAACCTTTATTGAATAAATCGTTTTGGTAAGCATTCAATTTACTTTGATGATCAATATTTTGTTGTTGATCATGATTAACAAAATCTTGATTTAATACATCATTTTGGTAAGCATCAAATTGTCTGTCATTATCAATATTTTGTTGTTTTAAATCGTCGTTTTCATTAAACTTTTGTCTATTATAATAATGATCATTCTGCTGATGTACATCGTCATTTAGATGAAAATCTTGTCTATTATAATAATGATCATGATTAACAAAATCTTGATTGAATAAATCAGTTTGTTGTAAATTGTCTTTTTTATGCTTTTTATTTTTAATTTGTCTAATATAGGAATAGTTATGTCGAATATTTTATTTTAAATATATAAATATAATCTTTTAAATATAAAAGTATTTAGTATGCAGTACGGGCGAAACTTTGTGAATTAAGATATTCCATGTATACTTTTATACATTCAAATATTGGTGCGGTTTTGAGTGAGCAACAGCAGCTCCCCTATAATATCTATCGGTCGTTGCAATAGCCCCGCGGCGCGGCGAAAAAAATAACTACGACAATCAAGACTGAGATTACTGAGAACGATCCGTCCGTCCGTCGATACAGCAGCTTCTATTTTCGCAGCTTCAATTTTACCGAGATTTTACCGAGATTTACCGAGCAACAGCAGCGCACTCTGCATTAGCACGGCGCGGCGAAAAAAGTAACTACGATCAAGACCAACGACGGTCCGTCGGTGCGGCAGCTTCAATTTCAATATGGCAGCCTTCAATTTGCAATATGGCGCTTACTCCCTTTATAGATAGGATATGGCAGCCTTCAATTTGCAATATGGCGCTTACTCCCTTTATAGATAGGATATGGCAGCCTTCAATTTGCAATATGGCGCTTACTCCCTTTATAGATAGGATAGATAGAATAGGTAAGAGTGAGTGTCAATCCCCGACAATAAATGTGCAGCTGCATGTGCATGTTTTATTACGGACAGTTGTTAGAGATATATATGCTATTGTAGGTATAATGAAAGCGCATTGTAGTTTGAAAAACAAGACCACAATTGAATATCAGAATTCATATTTCGCGAATCTACACATGCTATATTATCAATTTTTTGAATTTCGTGCTATAAAAGGACACGTGTTGTAAGTCATTACGTTACAGGGTATATATTCGCTGGAATAGGGAATATGGAATAAGCGAGAGGATTTATATTTATTAAAAATTTGAGGTTAGGTATTATAAATGAACAATAATGTACATGGTTCTTACTAATTACAATACAAATATAAATATGAATTTTTAGTTTGCGGAGATTATGTTTCTTTCGATTTAAATATATTAATTTTATTCATTTACATCACTATAGATAGTCATTGTAATTATAATTTTGATTTTATTAAATAATACCAAGATTGATTACCTATTTGTAGTTGAATTATATTTGACATAAAATACAACAAAGTATAAAGAAACTATGAATCACCAAATTGCTAAAATTTATAATGTACATGATTTTGAACGAATAACAAAAGGTATAAAAATTGCTCAATTCATGAGATTAAAATCTCCATGTAAGTAAATATAATTTATATTATTTCTGTTAATTCTTTTATTTTAAACGTTTGTGGCATTATGTCCTAACGCAATACCACTTTTCTGAATCAGTTTTTGGCATTTTTGCAGTATTTTTAATCACAATTAAAATAATATGTTTTTAAATTTGATGTTCTGAAAATGTAAAATTCAAGCAAAATTGTAATCCAATTATTACTAATTTATTGTTATTCACATTAATCACATTAATAAACAATGAAAAGATACTATTTGTTGTGGAAAAATATATGCTGCAAAGGGTATATTTATGTATAATTTTCCTATATATAAGTAACAAAGATTTTATTTATTCAGTTATAGATACTCAAAAAGTTATAAGTAATTTTGAGGATCTTGTTATATCAAATTCATTATGTTGCTCATATTGCAATACAGTTTTTGAAGGAAAAGATCAGCAAAGAACACATTATAAATTAGATTGGCACCGGTTTAATCTAAAACAGCATCTACATGGTCTTAAATCAGTTTCAGAAGATGAGTTTAATGTTATGATAAAAAAAAATGTTTTGAGGACTTTGAGTATTGAAGATTTGCAACAGAGTGAGGATATTTCGTTAAATTGGAATGAGAAAAAAATTAAGAAAAAATTTATGAAACAAAAAATATTAGAATACAAATCTGAGAGTTCTGATGAAGATTATAATGAAGGTGGTTTTGTGAATAAAAATGATATACTGTTGTCTATTAGTGCTAGACATTCCAAAGTTTTTTTTGAGAATGAAGAGGGCAATATCTTCAGTATATATCGATGTTTACTACACAATAAGAAGGTACATTTCTGAATCTTTACACCGTTCATACATTTTTACCCAAGTTTTAATGCAATTTTATTTTAAAAACGTCAGATATATATTTAATAATCTATATAAATAATTCTGTATGTGTATATTTCTATGGTTTTGATACATAATTTAACATCTGCATTTTTTTTAATTTTAAGAAAATTATATATGAATACTTACACTATTGTTTAATGTATAAGCATTTTGTAAAAAAAGTGTGAAATTCACTCTATGTATGAAATGGTGCAGTTGTTTAGTTATATTTCAAAATTAATTAACTAATTTATGCAGTAAACATATCATGTTATTACATTTTGATACTGGTGCAGAATTGTATTACAAGAGCTTGAGAACTAAGTCAAAGTTGCAATTTTATGTTAAAGGAGCCTAAATAAAAAAATAAAGTATGTTTATGTAATTTTTGTGATTCAACTATATCAACATTACTCTAGTGAAAAAGCACATATACAATATATTACTAGAATTAGATCAGCGTGCTTCACGCTCTTTATCTTCGATCGTGCTGAATGATCATTTACTAATTTTTTTTAGTTACTTCTTTTATTACTTAGAAAAAAATTAATTCATTACACTTTAAAATTGTACTTATAAAAAAATGAGTATCTTTTCTACACTCTGAAAATTTTAAACACTATAAAATACACTTCAAAGAGTCAAAGTATTATGAGCTTAAAGTGTAAGCAATCAACCAATTTTAAGAGATAAAATATGATAAGAGTTCAATAACTAAAACTGAAAACCTGAACAAACATTTTAAAATAAAAGAAAATCCATAATGATTGCATAAATAATGAGATTTTTAGAGCTTTCCAAACAAAAATTTTTTTTTTCAATCGTTAACCTTGTTATAACACAACCCAACCCAACCCCTTAAAAAAGCATCTCAATTTTTTAAATGTACTATGCCAGCACAAGAAGCAACAAAAAATAGAATTCAGGTTTTGGTGAGTCAATTAAGTATTCAACTTCTTATGAAAAATAGTAATTTTAATACTGCTAAAACACTAATTGTAAAATTTTGCTTTAAAAAATGTCATATCTGCATACTAAAACTATGCCCAGATCTGACATATCTTTCATGACTCCTTAGTATATAGTTTGTAATAATTGAAAAGTTTGATATGCTTGCGGAACTCGGAAGGTATACTTTGCTTCAAAGCAGAGAAGTCAAAATCATATGGAGGGGTCATGTATCGAGTTTATTAACTGAGCAAAATTTGAAATTTTATTTTTAAAATGACACTATCTCACTAAAGCCAAATATAGATCTTATGCTTTATTCTTGATTTCTTGGTATATGTTTTATAATATTTGAGAGGTTTGGTAATTTTTTGTACAGCAAAAAATCTACTTTTTTCTAAAGCTTAGACGTTAATCAAGGGGCGCGGTAGCGCCTCGATGGCAAGTATAAGGTACGTCAGTACATACGCCGCCGCACAGTGGGCGGAAATCGGATTTTCGCGGTCAAAAGTCTTGCTTCACGCGAAATCGTGTCAGAAAAATTTGTATGATGACTCATTTTGTTCGTCTGATCATAAGGAACAAAAAAAAGTGTATCCCCGAATAATTGCAATTGGTATACCTATATATTAGGGACGATATATACGAGAGTTTTTCTGTTTTTTCTAAATCCCTTTACTGTCTTAGCTTGTAAAAATTTTTCTTATCCGAGAATAAAAATCCATACCCACAGTCACAAAGTGCGTTAAAAGAGCTGTAATTTCATGTAAGATTTGACCAAATCGGATACTTGGATCAAAAGTTATTGCGATAAACGCAATTAAAAATCATATTTCATGATTAACCCATTAAGTCCTGAATGGACAAATTTTCATTATAATTTTCAACACTTATATTTTATGTGAAAATGGATTGTAAAAAAATTATGAGTAAGCGAACTTTCCGAATCTTTGGTCAGATTTTTCAAAAAATTTAACTGTCGAACACTGTACGTGATTTTTTCCTAAAATACGCAGTTTTCAAAGGTAAAAAAAATTTTTATTTCGATTTTTTGAATGGAATACATATAAGATTTAATGATCGAAGTGCAGAAAACATGTCCTCGAGAGCTAAACTTGAACGTCCAATGATTTAGATTTCGAAAAAAAATTTCGAAACACACAAAATCGCGGCTGAAACGCAGAAAAATCATAAAAATCTTCCGAGATTTTTTACTCGAACAGGATGGAGTTTAGAGAAAAATTATACTGAAGAAAAAGTTCTTAGATTTGATTAAAGAATACGCTGGAATTTTTTCAGAAATATTAGAAGCAGTTTTGAATTTTTAAAAATTTAAAAATTTTGAAAATTCTTAAATTTGCCAAAATGTTCTGGAAAAATTTCAGCATGTTCTTTGATAAATTCTAAGGACATTTTCTTCAATAATATATTTTTCTAATGTCAATCCGCTTTAAGTAATTAATTGTGAAAATTTTCCACAATTACTAATTTTTGGAATTATTTACTCGAAAATGATGAACGATTTACTTGAAAATGATGGAACGATTTACTCATAAAATTTCAACAATGGAAAAAATTTAGAAGATCCTTCTACATGCTCTAGAATTATTAAACATATTTTTCGACAAAAAAATGAAACTTTGAGTTGACAGAGACTAGCCCACGCACACACACACACACACACACACACACACACACACCCAGAAACCCTCGCTCTTTTATACAGGTGAGCGCCACTGCTCCGACGGTGAAGCTGAGAGCTACCCCCTCCATCCGTCCACGCTATAGCGTCGCTGTAGATACACACTCATATGCATGAACTCGATTTTTATGTTTTTTAGCGTTAAACAAATGTATTATGACAAACATACATGTTTATACGTAAAGATTAACGCTTGTTCTATCGTGTTTAACAATTTTTTACTTATAACAAGCTTTGAGCAGCAAAATATCTCGCATACAAATATACCAGTCGGACACCTCGAACGCTTTTATTGCTATTTTTACAATTTTACAAAATGATTTATAAGGAAAATTATATATGAGTCGATAGCTAATACAATAACGAACACTTACATCATAAATTTATATGACAAAAGATGTCTCAAAAAAATAAATAGCATGTGAAAAGTCGATTTCGTTTATTTCTCGTATTCTCGAAGAAGAAATATCAACATGATACATTACCCCACTCCACCCACTTGGTCGCGAAATACTAGCGCGCGCTTCGTATTTTTTTATGATATTCCGATCGGTTCTTTTATGGTTCAAATGCATCTTTTGAAATCGGGTTTTTTTTGCGTTTTACATTTGTTCATATGTTAAAAAGAATATTGTCTAAGCGTTTATTTTTGAAAAATCATCTTTTTATTTATTAGTCTATCGCATGTTGCAAGTTGGAGTTATTTTCCCATGTACTTCAAAGGGGGTGCGCGGCGCGCTGATTTGAAACTCTTCCACTTGCAACGTTGAAAAACTGACTAAATAAACAAGGAATTTAAAAAGTAAAATAATGATAATAAAGCTAAACATATTAATTTATTGTTTATTGCTTTTTTTTTGGTAAAAAAAAAATGAAAATTTTTTATTATAAAGGGGAGATAAGGTCCGTGTACGTTGCAGTATGCATATATTTATATACATACACATACGAAGAGTATATTGTTATAATAAAAACTGTAGACTCACTTTCGTGTTTATACTAAGTAGTAAACACTGGTCTACTCCGAAACGTATTGGTCCCGAAATGCACTGGCTATGTTGCGCGGCAAGGTCGATCAACAAACATCATAACATGCATTCTAGCAAGTCTATAATTCAAAAACATCAAACTCCGATCATTTGTCTATTAGCTTTTCACCTAGTCACACGTTCAAATAGGGTTATATCATGGTCGAATTTTATGATAAGTTTATAGATATATTTATTATTTTAAAGAATAAAGAATTAAGTAAGGAAGCACAACAAGAAGAAGTGATTGATTTTATTTTACGTGCCAATAAATTGGAGCGTAACGACAATGTGGTAGGTGCAATTAAAGAAAAATTACGGCAAAGTTTTTACAACAATTTCAATAGGAGGCTGAAGAAAAATTCCAGAAGCAAGCAAACTTGTGAAGTGTTTGAAAAACAAAACGCAGATTGGCTCCAAGGAAGCTTGAAAATTGCCATCAACACTCACAACAACAATATTAATAAAGAAATTGGTAAGTCTACTTTAAACACTATTTAAAAAGCTTTTCACTATTATTAAATAGTTGTATGAGTTGTGCATACTTGCATAAATATAATAAAATGTATATAGTAAATTAAAAATACACACAAGCGCTCATATATGCACATATATGTATATAGCTAATCATAAGAAAATGATAACTCTGGCAACATTCAAGTATAGTCGTACAAAGAGCTTTAATCCATTTCAATTTATTCCTGTTTTCAAATGTTTATAACTTTCACTCAATTGTTGGTTTTTAACATTCGACAGCTGAGATACGAGCTGTTTTCTTCTACTTTTAATTCATTCATGATATTTAACATTTTGTCATTTTATTAGCTATACTTATGCTATATGCATGCTTATGAAATCATCGAAAACACCAGTATTAATTGTTAAGCGCACACACGCACACACACACGCACACACACACACACGCACACACACGCACGCACGCACGCACGCACGCACACACACGCGCACACACACACACACATATATATGGGCGATTCTCTGTGAGATCGAGAGGTCGATATTTGGAAATGCATTATAAATATATGGAACCCCTTCTACTTGATGAAATACACCACTCTGAATTTTTTCAGATTTTTTATATCAATTATTACTGAGTTACAGGGGGTCAAAGTTAACATTTTAGGGGATTTTTCAATTTTTTGCTTATTTTTATTAATGTGTATCTTCTAAAGAAAATGTTTTACACCAAAAACCCATAAGACATTTTTGTCAAGAAATTTTCTAAACTTTAAAAAAAAATACTTTTGGTGTCATATATATACGTTATCATTTACTTACAACCAATTACAAACTTAAAAGCAGTGAAACTGAGATTCTGATCCGGAGTTCGACAACCAAAAAATTCATGAAAGTACCTTTATATGGTGCAAAATTACCTCCAAAGTTTCAGAATGTCATTCGAACATTAAGACCACTTAAAAAATCAAAATAGTCAACATAATCAAAATTGTCAAAAATAAAAAATTGAATTTTTGATCTGAAAATAATATATTTAAGGGGTTATATCTCCCTAATAATTTTTTTTTTCAATTTTTTTTTTGGCTTAAACTATGCTAAAACAGTCCTAGAATCAAAATCTGCAACGCGCAAGTACCGATGTGAACTCAAAATTTTCTTAAAAAATATTTTCTAAATATTTATGCATAAAGATTTATAGCATTTCGAAACTTCAAACGCGTTTTTCTCGAAATCATGTTTTCAAAGTCGGCAAGCAGTAGATCTCAAGGAGTTTAGATCCGATTGACTTGAAATTTTAACAGTAGCTTCACTATTTGATTATATAATGAAGTACACACGATTTTAGCGAATAATTAACAAAAAAAATTGTTATAAACAATTAAAGTCGACTTTTTTCGTCAAAAAAACGATCTTTTTTTCAAACAATCACTATTTCGCGAAAAAAAATTCTAAAAATATAATCGTGTGTACTTCAGTAACAAAACTTATGTAGATAATGAAAAAAAATTTTTTGTTGTTATATTTTGAGTTGTAAGAGACTTCTGCTGTTCGCCGCGAAAGAAATTAGCTATATATCGTCCCTCCCAGCGAAGACTAGAACAGTTCTTCGCTGGGAGGGACGATAATATATGCTTTTGAAAATAATCAAAAAACAGCTATAATTGAGAAGGACATATATAGTTATTCGCTTGAAAAAATTCAAATTATGATTTATTAGGAAAAAAGTAGAAGAAAATAGGTTTAATTTAAGCTATCAAATATTAAAATCGGATACTTGAGTGAAAAGTTATGAGCATGTGAAAAAGTAAAAAATTTGCTATTTTTCGCAAAAATCAAGCTATTTTCCAGAATCCAGCAGTTTTTACCCTTTCTTCAAATCCTCATAACTTTTCACTCAAGCATCCGATTTTAACATTTGATAGTTTAAATTAAAGCTTTTTTCTTCTTTTTTCTTCCTAATAAATCATAATTTCAATTTTTTCAAGCGAATAACTATATATGTGCTTCTCAATTACAGTTGTTTTTTGATTATTTTCAAAAGTATATATATAGCTAATTTCTTGTGAAAATAATAATTATTATTAAGCAAAAGCAAGTAAAAAGTAGAGGAAAAGACCTGCAATTTGAGCTATCATATATCTAAAACGTCTGCTTGGATCAAAAGTTACAAGGATTTAAAGAAAAAAAGTAAAATCGACTATTTTCGTAAACAATATCTTTTCTAAAGCAAAGTTCGTTCTCTTCAAACGTACGTAACTTTTGACCAGTGCATCCGATCTAAACAAATTTATATGCAAATGAAAGGTCTTTTAGTATGCTTTAAGCCTATGTACATGAATTCAGCGTCGCATTCGAAAAATGCAGGATTTTAGAGTACAATATGCAATGGAACAGTTATAAGTATTTAAAGAAAAAAGAACAATTCGTCTATTGCTAAAAATAAATATCTTGAATATAAAAAATATATTGATATGAAGCTTGTATTTCAGAAGTGAAGCCAAAAGGTCGGCCAAAAGTCGCCTATGAACAAGCTTCTACTAGAACGAAGAGAAGACGGCATGCCGATCTGGCTTCGACTTCAAGTACAACTGAGTGTTGCGAATTAGTGAAGCGAAAAATGAAAGACGATGGCAATATGGAAGGCTATAAGCTGATAAATTCAATATCTGACTGTGATATGACTACCACTGTGATGTCTGCAACGGAACAAGTGATGAGTAAACGCATATCTGTGGAAGATGCTTGTGCTCTGATTGTCAACGGCAACTTGACAAAATTCAGCTATCAGCTTATGCGAACAAGTGCGCTTAAGTACAGCCATGATATTTATCCTCCCTACGAACAGGTAGTTAATTTAAATCAATCCTGGTAGAAATTCAAATTATTTCCCAGGTAATAAATACCTTGTGTCAATAGAAATGGCCGAAAAATGGAAAAATTTTTCGCCTTGTAATGAAACGCTTTTTCGAACCTTTAGAAGCCATTTTTTAGAGTAAACTTTGCGAAAAATATTATACCTTGTTGCAAGACATTTTTAAGTTTGTAAACATAAATTGAATGGCTAAATTAAACTAGAAGAGTATATATCCAGTTTATAACGAAGAAAGCGGTGTATATAATGTGTTCTATTGAAAATTTGAAGAAAAGCGAAAATTATGAATATCTTTATAACACGTGTATTTATAGCTTTCAATAGTTGTTGATTCGATAAAACGTTTAAAAAACTAATTGAAATACATACAAGCCTCAGTCTATATAAAAACACGATTTAAGCAGTAAAATGAATGTAATGATTTAAAGTTTATGTTTATTCTATAAAATGTTCAGACTGCACACAGCTTCACTGCAATTGCTTCAGCGGTCCACAAGTACAATTTTACTAACATACTTGAATAAATACACATAAGTAAATATGGTATAAGTTTCAATTGGCAAATGGAATGGACAACAGTTTTGTTATCGTGAAAATCTAGTTTGTAACTCATTTTATGTAAAAGAAAGGTAAAGATAAAAGTTCAAAAGAAAAAAAATTTTTTAAAAAATAGATATTGCTATAACTCTCAAAATATGTTGACAAAATACACCTTTCTGAATGTTTTCAGATTTTATGGATGGTCAAAGTTTGGATTTTAAGCATTTTTTTCATTTCATGTAAATGTATGGTATTTTCATCGATTTTGAGCTTGTAATCGAAGCAAAATTAGAAAAATGTTGATAATACTTTTTGTTTTAGAATTTGTTTACTATTTAAGTATATTTTTTTTGAGTAGGAAATTCAATTTTTTTATTTTGACAATAAATGTTTTGATTTTTTTAAGTGGAGTTTTGTTCTAGTCCGAGGCAAACTTTCACTTTTTTTAATATTAAGGTTTAATTAAACCTTTAAATAATTATTAATTATTAATTAGTTAATAATTAATAATTATTAATTAGTTAAGCTATAATTCACAATTCCTTTGGTGAATTATGAATTATACCACAAATGATTCGTAATTCCTTTGGTGAATTATGAATTAAATAATGAATGTAATTCCAAAATGAATTAATTCGTCTCAACCCTGATGGTACCAGAATGGACTGCTAATGATACGAACAGCTGTAGCTTTATAATATCCTTCATAATATTCTTACAATAAACAATTCGTTATAATTCCTTCGTAGGTTGCAGCATTCAAAGTTGTGACACGGCGGGGCAGGTGGCTGCGGCGGGCGAGAGGAGAGAGGCACGTCGGTGCGTCTCCCGGGGAGTTTTTCGCGCTCGCGCTTAGGCCTTCCCCTCCGCGGTCCTGAGTCGAGCTACAGGTCGCGTCTATTATTTTTCCGGGGTGCGGGCGCCTTGACGCGACACGGATGGCTCACTCACAGGCTCGGGCCTCGGCTAGGACTCTTTATTTCACGGGTCGTTTGAACCGGTAATTTTTGATATAAGAATTTAAACACTTAAACTTAATTGAATTTCCTTTATTACTTCTTACTACACTCGCTGCTCGCAGTCTTCCTCGCGTACGGCCGTTGTCTCGTACTCTGTAAAACGACGACACGAATACAGGCGAGACGCGGTTGTGCGCGGGTGAACAAAGGCTGCTGGAAAACTCTCAAAAACTCTGGAAAACTCTGGATAACTCTCGATGCTACTCACTAGGAGGTTGGCTCGGTACTACTCGTTCGCTCACTTGCCTCGGCGCTCTATCCCGCGATCTCACACATACACGCTCGCATCGATGTACAGTCGTCACGTGATCGGCCGCGGCAATTTACAAATTTCTCATCTTTATTTTATTCTCACTCACACTCTGGCTTCGGCACACTCGCTCGCTTAATGCCGTTGTGGAAAGCCCTGGCGCCTCCACTCCGACCGCCAATAACATTTCGCGTTACACACGAGGCTCGGTAGCCTCCACTCTTTCGTGCTCCGCGACGGCATCGTGCCGTCTCTCTCGCACTCACATACTCTTCGGCACGCGTCGTGCTGCGCGCGCTCACACACACACATACGCACGCGCTCGCTCACTATAGTGTACGCGGCTCAGCCGCTCGTCGCGCCGCTCGCTGTAGCGCCATGCGCTGGCTACGTTTGCCGTCGCCTCGTGCTCCTCGGCGGTGTCATGGCGGCGGCTGCGGCCCAGCGGTGCGCCTGCTGGCTCTGCGCGCCGCGCGCGGCTGCGTGTAGTAGTCAGCGGCGCTCCCACTCCTCGCGCGCTCTCTCGCTGCTCGACGGCCGTGACGTCACGGCGGCGACTCGGCTGGCTGCTACTCTCGTGCGCTCTCCCTCTCTCTCTCTCTCTCTCTCTCCTACGGCGCGGCTCAGTGCTTGCGCCTGGCTACGGCTCAACTGTTTTCTCCTGTAAGCACCCGTTGCCATTAGAGTATATTCTTCTGCTCGGTTTCGGGTGCCTGCAGGAGAGTCACTCAGCTTTTCAACGACGGATTCTCCGTCGCAAAGTACAAGCGTATCCAGATGGACTCATTGTCACTGAATCAAAGTGTGTGGTTAGCCTTCAGAATCTCCTTAACCATACCACTCAGCGGCTCTTGAAATATTTAAGCCTGGAATTTGACCAGAGCTTAAATACGAGCCTAATTCTAATAGACAAGTATGGCTTCGATGGCACAAATGCGAATGCACATCGCCAAAAGTCGTTGGATAAGGAGAATACTTTTAGCAGCCTATTTTGTACGTCATTTGTTCCACTGCAATTAATTGACGAAGCCACTCGATCTGTGTTTTGGCAAAATCCAAGGCCATCGTCAATTAAATTTTGTCGTCCAATTGAAATCTGCTACGAAAAAGAGACAGACGAGCTTTGCCGCAAGCAGGAAAAAAATTTGAAAGCTCAAATTGGAGCTTTAGAAGCTGTAAGAATTGCCGGATGTACAGTCAAATTCCAAATGAATTTGACCATGGTTGACGGAAAGGTTGTAAAAATTTGAGTTTTTAAAAATTATAAATAGTCGTAATTAAAATGCATATTCTTTTATTTTGCAACATAAAAGCAATTTTCTTGCAACATATTATTTTTCTATTTAATATGTGTGCAAATTCAGATTTTACAGTTAACTTCTCGGAGTTAGAAACTCAAATTATTATTTTTGAGGGTATATTTTCTTGGGGTACTGTCCCGTTTGAGGCTCCTCTCCTCTATGCTTCTCAATTGCAGCTATATTTTTATGATTTTCAAAAGCACATATAATAATTTTAGGGTGATTCTCTGACAAATCGAGTGTTTGACTTTTGGACCCCCAAAAAATATTTTCCATCCCTTATTTCCAAGTTACAGGGGCTCAAAGTTGGCATTTTAAGCATTTTTTGCATTTTTTGGCTTTTTTTATTAAGTTGTAGCTCCTCAGGGGAACATTTTTCACTATAGACATGAATAGGCTTTTTTTAGGAAATTTTCTCTACTTTCCAAAAAAAAATACTTTCAAAGTCATATATATATGTTATAACAATACTATAGGTTATTTAAATCTTAATATTAGCAAAATTGAGAGACTGTGCACCACTACGTATACCAAAAAATTCATAAACATACCTTTTTTCAGTACAAAATTTTTTGTTTTTGTTCCAGAATGTAAGAAGCCTTTGTTTTTCTGTGACATATCAATATATCAGACAATTTAGGCCAAATTTAATTAAATTCCTTTATAATATGCATATCACCAAGTATATCCGTTTCGTATCCTTTTCGTATTACTTGTACGCATGTGTATATCAATATATCAGCCAATTTATGCCAAATTTAATTCGATTCAAATATATAATATGTATGTCAGTATGCGTATCCTTTCCATATTGCTCGTACACATGTGTATATCAATATATTAGTCAATTTAGGCCAAATTTAATTCGATTCCTATATAATATGTATATTACTATGCGTATCCTTTCCATATTACTTGTACACATGTGTACGAGTAATATGAAAAAGATACGCTTGGTGATATACATATTTAATTAAATTCCTATATAATTCTCTTTTTCATCAAGCGTATCTTTTTCATATTACTCGTACATATGTGTACAAGTAATATGGAAAGGATACGCATAGTAATATACATATTATACAGGAATCGAATTAAATTTGGCCTAAATTGGCTGATATATTGATATACACATGTGTACGAGCAATACGGAAAGGATATGCTTGGTGATATACATATTATACAGGAATTGAATTAAATTTTTCCTAAATTGACTTATATATTGTCATACACATGTGTACGAGTAATATGAAAAGGATACGAGAAGGATATACTTGGTAATATGCATATTATATAGGAATTTAATTAAATTTGGCCTAAATTGGCTGATATATTGATTTGTCAAAGAAAAACGAAGGCTTCTGACATTCTGGGACAAAAACAAAAAATTTTGTACTGAAAAAAGGTATGTTCATGAATTTTTTGGTATACGTAGTTGTGATCGGTCTCTCAATTTTGCTAATATTAAGGTTTAAATAACCTATAGCATTGTTATGACATATATATGACTTTAAAGGTGATTTAGTGTACTTTAAGCTTATATATATGAATTAGGCGTCGTATCGGAAAAAATACAAAATATTACTATACAATCGATTTGCCTTTTTGCTAAAAATGGTGTAAAAGTATTCTCAACTTTTTTACGTTATGTTGCTCGGAAAAAAATTGCCCAAGAATTTCCCATGTACGCTTAACTTTTCTCTCTTAAAATGACTTAACAACAAGAAAAATGTGATCCGATAGGTATCAATAGGCTTCAAAAAAATTTGAGATTCTAACCCCGAAAAGTTTGCTGTAAAAGTTACATTTGCACATATGTTTAATAAAATAACAAGTGAGCTATTTACTACGAAATTTAGAAAAAAGGTTTTTTCATTGTAATTTTGAATTTTGGAAGTATAAATACTGGGCATTCTCCTGTCCTAGTATTAATTAATTATTATTATATAATAGTAATAAAGCGGAAAATTTTCTATTGTGCGCCCACTCAGAGATTATTCAACACACTTGTTACATAAATAATAAAAATAATAATAATTGTAGGTGTTGCAACGGTACGTGTGCCGTAGCACGCGTAAGCGAGGCATCTCTTGCGTATACCCGGTTGAGCAGTGTATACAAACGGCTACACTACGCTAATCCGCACGACACGCGGACCGCGGCTACCTCGCGGGAGCCGATTCCCGGAATCGTAGGCTACGAGTTCTCGCCTGTGACGTCAGAGGCGAGAATTCCATTCTCCCACGGGGAACGCACGCTCGTACACATCGCCGTTGCTCGTACATATACTCGCCCTTCCCGTATGAGTAATTGTCGCGCACTCAGTTAGTAGGTAAATCGGGCACTGCGCATTTGTTTTTTTTTCCTTCGCCGCTTTTCGGCGCTGCGAAGAACCGAGCTCAGACGCGCGCGACGAAGAGGGATTCTCTCCTCGGACGTCATCTGCAGTGGTCATCACCCAACTACAAGAACCGAGAAGGTAATCATCGCTCACGGTGGACATGTCGAGCAACCGCGAGCCCTTATCTTATCCGTGCCGAACGCGCCCGACAACACCTCGACCAACGACCTGGATCGACGCTTCCCTCGCAGCCTCTCCACGCGTCGTGTTACGTGCTTGTGTGTGTGTGTATTGTGCGCGCCGCGTTGAGAAGAAAGGAGCTTGCTCTCCACCGCGTATAATTCAATTATTTTTGCCGTAGGGCAAACACCCTTTGCGACAAGGCGCCGGGCTGCCGTAAGCATTGGATGTCCCTTTGGGACATAGCGTGTCGAAATAAATCACGCGATATTTGTGTTTTCTTGATTTTCACGAATGACTTCAGTGCATTTGTCGGTGCCGGTTGCTTAGTACGCCTCTCTAGCATTCTCTAGATCGAGCGCGTCTTGATTCATATTACCCGTGCTACACTAAAGTCTCGCGTAAATAAAATCAATGTGTTCCCTCGTATAAATAAAAAAAGGTGTATCACAGCTAGTGTGATAGATCGCGTCAGAAGGAGATAAATGGGAAGTACCCATTTTAGCCATCGTGCTCTCGAGATCGGCCGGCAAAGCCAAGAGTTGATCTCGAGCGTCCTGGACGCACCGCGTAACCGCTAGGTCGCGACGTAAACAAAAAACAAACCAACTACTTTATGATAACGTACATACACGTAACCTTCTAGGGCGTATGCCAATAATTTTGCTCTTTTCAGTTACCGGTGTCAATGTAAACGACCCGGTAACTTGGCCATTGGCCGTTTAAACTCTCCACTTATAAACGCGTATCTCGTAATTAAAATAAGCCAGTAGGGTGAATGCAGTGCATTAATAACATATTATTAAACATTCTATTTGCGCGTCGCATGCTGCATGCTACTTACTGCCTTGTGAGGGGCAAGTAAGCATTTTTGTGTTATATCCCCGCTATCGTTAACCTACGTAAGCTCCCCTTGCTACCTGATTCCAACTCCTACAACATTGGCTGGCTCGATTGCCATGGTCACCCATGAATACTCATTGGACTGAAGACGCGCCAATGTCCTGTATATCCCTACCATATTTCTCCTAGCCCTATTATTACTCGTTCTATAGATACCCACCATTATTATTATATTTAGTAGTATCATCTTCTATCCCCGCAAGCAGCCGTCGCAGATCCCCTCTAGTAGGAATCATTTCCTTTTCAGGATATCTTTGCAGCACACCGAGGTTTCCGGGCGAAAGTGACTCTAGGCGATACCTTGCGCACACCACAATTCTTAACAATTTATTATTACCTGAGTGATTAGTTAAATAAATTCTGTTTATGTGCAGATGCACATTACTTATCGTTTTCTTATTTACGCACTACCCAATCACCTCACAGCGGATTCATACCTCGGGGTTCAATACAACTTCTCTCTCTCTGTCGCGGATAAATAAATTCATTCATCTCATACTGGTTTTGATTAAACTCATGCACGTGATTTTTTAAGGAGTTATGTGGCATTGTGGGTATTGCGAGGCTCACAGACTCCCGTAGACTCAATCGATCGTCACTAGCAAAGGAGAGATAGAAGTGTAACAAAAAAGAACCTCGCAGTGTGCAATGCTCTATAACTACTCATCTAGTCAGAGATGTTTTGTATGTGACGCAACTATTGGTCAATTCAATAACATTCAGGATATGCTTCAGAGGACTGAAGGAAAGCTCATTGGAATATGGGTTTTCCGTTTTGCACGCCAACATTCGGTTTATGGAGCTGGTCCTTCATATCTCCTATCGCTTGGCATTAGATATTCCTGTATGCAAAGTAAGTAATGAACATATACTTAAAAAAGCATATAGACAAATTCATAGATCGATTCTACATTTGTGCCCATCTAATTCAAATTAAAATAGCGAATAGTGTAGGAGCTGAAGGGGGTCCCGTGGCCTTTTCAATTCTGAAGGCTCTATCAAGGTTTTTCTTATGTATTTTTGCACGCTGAATCAGAATTTCGATTTTGGAATGCCGAAAAAATGGCAGAAAATTTGTTATTAACAAATTCATTAATGATGCTTAAATTTGTTGCATTTTGATCACATTTTCAGTTGAATTTTGAAAATTTTAAAAATATTTATTAGAACACGAGATATCGCAAAAATAGTGCATATTCGTTGAAAATATAGCTTTTTTCTCACTATTTCGAAGTTCCAAAAAAACGTGCGAAAATGTAGAAAACGCAGTCAAACGCTGAAGGGATGATACAACTCCCCAAGAGTTTTGCCTAGTGGAGCAACTAATTGAGGGTTGCTCTGAACTGAAAGTGCACAAATTCAAATACTATTGATAGTATCAATATGTGTGTCATAGTTTATATGACTAAAAATCGGGCAAAGACCTTTTTTTGCAAAATTAATTCTCATAGCCAAAAGTGTGATTTTTAATTCCCATCAAAATAATTGATCAGTCAAGTAGGGGATTAATTCACCTTGAGAAAAACGTGCAAGGCCTGCTCCTTTCTTTTTCTTTCAAAATTGTCGGAAAATTCAGAAAATCTTTAACACCGTTTTTCTCCACTTTCCCTGCTACTAGAGAGAGATGATCTTTTTTATTTTACTTGTTTTTTTCTGCTCTAAACGATGGTAATAGTTTCATACGTTCATTTTTAGGGGCTAATTTACTGTAGTCGTTGGCATCCTTCTTTAAGCATTCAAAGTTTTCCTTTATCGTATTGTCTTACTTTCATACTCTTTTAAACAATTAATTTTGTTAATAACAAATTTTTTGTCATGTTTTTGGCATTCCATAATTGAAATTCGGATTTAGTGTTCAAAAATCATAGAATTGAAAAGTTCGCAGAACCCCCCTAAGTTTCTAGACTTAAATTTGAATCCTTCTTGTATATTTGCCTTTTGCTTCCTAATAACAAAACTTTATAATAGTGAATTACGAAGATGTTATGAAAAGATATTACTATTGTACGAATATGTCTTGAGATATTGTTAGCATTTTTAGAAAATATCTTTGCGTATATGTGTGTGTATGCGTGTGTGTGTGTGTGTGTGTGTGTGTGTGTGTGTGTGTGTGTGTGTGTGCGTGTGTGTATGCACGTTTGCTACAACTATGTACTTATTTTTTCTAAGGTCCCGAAAGGCAATCCTATTGTTCAGCAACAGAAGCAGTATATTCAGGACCAATTAAAAAGGGAATTGAGTATACTAGTTGATGCGCCAACACAGGGATTTGGTAGTACAAACAACGGCAATACAGCGAGAATATTTTTTAATAATATTGACGTTGTTGCACGAGTCACAGGTGCAATTCAGAGAATTTTATTTATGCCTCAAAATTTCTAAACAATCTTCGTAGAAATCAAATCATTTCCTAGCTAATAAATACCTTGTGTCAATAGAAATGGTCCAAAAATGGAAACATTTTTCGCCTTGTAATGAAACACGCTTTTTCTAACCTTTCTAAACCATTTTTTTAGAGTAAAGTTGGCGAAAGATATTATTATATCACAAGACATTTTCAAGCTTGTAATCATAGATTGACTGGCTGAAGTAAACTAAAATAGATATCTAGTTAATCACTAAGAAAGCGATATTTAAAATGTGTTCTATTGAAAAGTTGAATAAAGGAGAATATCATGAATGTCTTTACAATATGTGTATTTATAGTTTTAAATAGTTGTTGATTAGATAAAACGTTTAGAAACTAATTGAAATACATAAGCCTCTTTCTATTTAGTGTTCAATTTAAGCGGTAAAATCAATGTAATGATTTAAAGGTTATGTTTATTCTATAAAATGCTCAAATAATGTGAGAAAAAGCGTTTCATCGCAAGCTAATTCTTGAGCACTTTTCATAGCCATTTTCTAGTTTTCAGTACATTTTAAATATTTTATTTCTACCATACAATGCATTATAAATTATAATAATAAAATATATTCAATAGGATTCAATGAAGGCATGTTGCGCAAACTTAAGACTATTTTATCCGTGATTTCATCGGGCCTTTTTATAAATAATGAAGCATTTGCAGCATTTTGCAAGGATACTGCATTAAATTATGTAGAATTATATAGCTGGTACAAAATGCCTCCGTCCATGCATATAATACTCATACATGGCCACGCCATTATGCATAAGTTGGTTTTGCCAATTGGCATGCTGAGTGAAGAAGCCCAGGAAAGCCAGCATAAGATAATAAAAACGTTTCGAGATAGGTTTTCAAGAAAAACTTCACGGTATGATAAACAATAAATTTCTACAATAGTAAAATTCTATAAATAATCACGCATTGCTTCTTAATCATATGAAGATTATTGTAATTTTTATCTAGTCAGTTTTCCTAAATAATAATAATAATTATTATGTTTAATCTTGGTAGAAATCCAAATCATTTCCTAGCTAATAAATACCTTGTATCAATATATATATTTATTCCATAAAATGCTCAAATAATATGAGAAAAAGCGTTTCATCGCAAGCTAGTTCTTGAGTACTTTTCGTAGTCTTTTTCTAGTTTTCAGGCCATTTTAATTATTTGAATTTCTTAATAAATAATTCATTATTAT
Organism: Philotrypesis tridentata; assembly: GCA_018906965.1. Classification (NCBI taxonomy): domain Eukaryota; kingdom Metazoa; phylum Arthropoda; class Insecta; order Hymenoptera; family Pteromalidae; genus Philotrypesis; species Philotrypesis tridentata. The sequence goes on from JACCIB010000264.1 coordinate 77,049, forward strand.
TTCAGGATATCCACAAATGAAGATATGTTCCGACGTTTATTTTTGAATTCGGATCCCTATTTTTCGATGATTCAAATGAAAGAGAAACAAAACAGCTGTATATCACCAGACATGACAAGATTACTTTCACAGATTTAAAATAAATGGCATATTTTTGAAATTACACGTACCTGGTAGAACTTCTTTTTTTTACCAATTGGCAATTTATGAAAAATTGGAAAAATTGATGGAATCGTCTCCATTAAATTTAAGTGCACAATTTGGTCAATTTCCTTTCAGTGATGAGCTACTAAAAGTTCAATTGTATTTTTATGTCAATTATCACAGCAATTATCAATCTCGAGTATATTTTTATAACATTTAGTTCGCAGAATTCTTCTTCTAGTTTATAGCTTTCCTCCAGTAAAATCAAAACCTGCTTAGATCGAAAAGTATATATTGATATATTGATTGAAGAAAACGCTTAATAGGATACGAAAATAGAAGTTCCAGTAATTTGCCTTCGCGAAATTGTTACTTAACATAAAAATTCAAGCAGAGTAAAGTCGTTTCTTGTGTTGTTATTCGCTATCCTACAAATTTAAACAGATCTGTAAAAGTCTAACGGAGCAATCGATGCTAATAAATTTTCTACCTATAATGAAAACTGTATTGTGCAAAAAACAACTCGAACTGCAAAACATATATCAAAATATACATCATGGGCACTTTTTGCGCCTTCTACACTACTGAAGACTCTGAGCACTTTTTATTTTTTGACATTTCCTTACATATTGAATTATTTTGAGTAAAAAATGAAAAACCGTAAAATTATTCAAGGTTTTTTTACTTTTTTATTTGTTGAGATTTTTGCTTGTTTTCGAATGCTGATAGTTTTTTACTAAGTGGTTCGTTTAAACATCCGATTGCTCAAATGAAAGCTCTTTTCCTTTGCTATATTTAGGTACAATAAAAAAAATTTATATCTTTTTGGACTAACTATTTCCTATATATGCTCAACCATTAATACGGATTTTTGAAGATTTTGATGAGCATGTATAAATATAGCCCATAAATGAGTAAGCGTATTCGATGTAAAATTTGATAAACTTTCAGAATCTCTGGTCAGATTTTTCAAAAAATGTAACTGTCGAACACTACGTGATTTTTTCCAAAAATACGCAGTTTTCAAAAGTAAAATAAATTTTCATTTTGATTTTTTGAATGGAATACATTTAAGATTTAATGATCGAAGTGCAGAAAACGTGTCCTCGAGAGCTAAACTTGAAAATCCAACGAGTTAGATTTCGAAAAAAATTTTGGAAACATAAAATCACGGCTAAAACGCATACAAATTATAAAAATCTTCTGAGATTTTTTACTCGAACAAGATGGAGCTTAGAGAAACATTTTACTGAAGAAAAAGTTCTTAAAATTGATTAAAGAATAAGCTGGAATTTTTTCAGAAACATTAGAAGTAGTTTTTAATTTTTCAATTTTTCAAAATTTTTAAATTTTAAAAAATTCAAAACTGCTTCTAATGTTTCTGAAAAAATTCCAGTGTGTTCTTTAATCAATTCTAAGAACTTTTTCTTCAGTATAATTTTTCTCTAAACTTCATACTTTTCGAGTAAAATATCTTGGAAGATTTTTATGATTTTTTTGCCTTTCAGCCGCGATTTTGTGTTTCGAAATTTTTTTTCGAAATCTAAATCATTGGATGTTCAAGTTTAGCTCTCGAGGACATGTTTTCTGCACTTCGATCATCAAATCTTAAATGTATTCCATTCAAAAAATTGAAATGAAAAATTTTTTTTTTTACCTTTGAAAACTGCATATTTTAGGAAAAAATCACGTACAGTGTTCGACAGTTAAATTTTTTGAAAAATCTGACCAAAGATTCAGAAAGTTCATTAAATTTTACATCGAAAACGCTTACTCATAATTTTTTTACAATCCATTTTCACATAAAATATAAGCGTTGAAAATTATAATGAAAATTTGTCCATTCAGGACTTAATGGGTTAATCATGAAATATGATTTTTAATTGCGTTTATCGCAATAACTTTTGATCCAAGTATCCGATTTGGTCAAATCTTACATGAAATTACAGCTCTTTTAACGCACTTTGTGACTGTGTGTATGGATTTTTATTCTCGGATAAGAATAATTTTTACAAGCTAAGACAGTAAAGGGATTTAGAAAAAATAGAAAAACTCTCGTATATATCGTCCCTAATATATAGGTATACCAATTGCTATTATTCGGGGATACACTTTTTTTTGTTCCTTATGATCAGACGAACAAAATGAGTCATCATACAAATTTTTCTGACACGATTTCGCGTGAAGCAAGACTTTTGACCGCGAAAATCCGATTTCCGCCCACTGTGCGCTCGTTGCTTCCATAAATAATAGAAAAAGTTTTCATAATGCGAAACAATCCTGTAATATATTATGGGCACATTTTTCATGTGATAATGTCATGTAAGAACATCATTCCTTATGTACACTCGGATACTAATGAACTTTGAATAATATCGAATTAGTGCTATGCTTTGCGCATATTTGTGACGGGTTACGGAACGCTCTATTTACTATCTTTTCACAGGCTATCCACCTTTTCACATGTCACAATTTGGTCGAGTGTTTATAATGATGAATACATATATATTTATAATCCTTCTCCGATTTAAACAATTATTTATTTATATCAACTCAATTGCATCTTATAACAAAAACTTGCCAATTTCTTTATTGATATCATAACTTTCTTTTGCTATATTAAAATTGAAATTTATGTAAAATCGAAGATATAGAGAAGAAACACTATAAAGAAATGGTAGTCTGTCCAACAGATCCTTCAATAATATATATACATGGGATTTAAATGGTCGATTATTAGATGGTGTGCAAGTAACGTCCAAAAATTGCAAAGGTGATATTCACGCCGTATTATAGGCCAGTTACATCGAGAGTGTCGTATAAAATTTTACAGTTTACACCCTGCCTAAAAACCTACAGAATATCCGTTAAAAAACTGAACACATTTTTCTACACAATTTCTTATTTTCAGGAATCAAAACAGTCTGAAAATTTTCACAAAAACTACAAAATAACTGTAAAATCTATGCAAATTTTACTACCTAAGTTTATTTTTTATAGAGTGAGGAAAATCTGAATTTTTTGCAACGATACCGGATCAGCTAAGTGCAATACCGTATTAGTCAAAATTCTCTGTACGTTTTTCTACATAATGCAATTACGGAGCGAATGAAAAAAACTGAAAATTTTCCAACGGACCAGCAGAATAACGGTTTCAAATCTGTGCATATCTTTCTGTAGATAATCAGTCAAATTTCTCTCCGCGTTTTCGTGCATAAAAAGCCTATTAGAAGAAGGAAATAATTTTGTATTATTGCACAGAAATCTACAGAATAACACTCAAAATCTTTTTGGAAGCATCAAATTATTTACGCCACTCTAACCTAAAAATTGCAACTTTGTTTCTGATTTTCAGATTATAGATCGTAAAATATCGTATGGAACTGGTACGTAAAGGGTTCTTTTTCGAGACGAGAAGTTATAGTTTTATTATATAGAAAATGAATCTATCGCTCTACTCGAGTCAAAAAATGATTTTAGATTATAGGCTCTGCACTGCATATTTTCACAATGGAGATCTGTATGCAGGCAGGCCTCTAAAAATAAAAAAGAGGGAAATATAAATTTCCGTCTGTTGGCGTTTCGTCCCAGCTGTCAGAGTGGACTCCTCAGTAAGGCTCTGACAGCTTCCTTAGACGCCCGCCACTTCGAAGAGAAGCGGCATTTATATGGTCTCGGCCTTCGTTTTTCTCTTGCAAGACAGAACTCTAGCATAGAGAAAAAGGCAGGTCGCCATCCAGCGGACACTTATAAGAGCCATTGTCAAAATTTAGATGGTATGTGACTCTATCACTCGAATGTATAGTATGTAGAAAATGAATCTATCGCTCTACTCGAGTCTTATAATTTGTAACGTGGTGAAATTTCACCACGGTACAAACACCAGGAGCGGCCGTGGTAGAGCGACTCGAGGTCGAGTGAATGGGATTGGTATGAATGGGTAATGGCACTTGCTTATTATTTCTGTTTAATAACGGCGCGAGAAGCGGAGGGATGACGTCGAAAAGGTAAATATTACGACGGACTTCTACCCATCCAATTCGCGAGAGAGGAGGAGTTGGTGATGAAGAAAGTCAAGGTCGGCGTGATCACAGCTATTCAGCTTCACTCCAGGGCATTCAATTCCACTCGTTATCGTAAGTCGTCGGACGCACAGAACGAGTGCGGCTGGGTCTTCCTACGTTAGCGCCTGATGCAGCAGGACCAGCGCAATGGTTGCTCACCGGTACCGAATGTTCGAAGTAAAAAGCAGTGTAACACGCCCGATGAAACAGGAGCCTCAAGAATCAACGGCCGAGACAGACGGGAGCTCTGAGAGTTTCATCGTACTTCGCAATTTATTTGTTATCTCGATAATGATTAATTGTCTGCGTGTTGTCTGTATAGCTGTCTTTGATCGAGCGTTTGAATTTCGCGGCTGTCTGCTCCAACAGTTCGAATAGTTACGGTGTCGAGCACGCATGCGTAGCGATCGACGAAGCGTGAGGCACGCGAGCCTACAGCGACGCGAGAGCGCGGGCCGTCGGCCCCAGCGAATCGGCCAATAGGCGAGCGCGGCGAACGGCGGCGAGGGAGCGCGAGAGTCCGAGCCGAGCTAAGCGAGAGCGAACCGGCACTCTCGTGCCCCGGACGCTCCAGCTTGGACCTTCCAGCGCCAACTCCCGAGGGAATTCTAGTGCCTTATTTGTGTGTGATAAATCGTAGTTATTTGATGTCAGGGAGGATCGTGAGCTTCATCCCAAGGATTTTGAGGAGAAGTTCAGTGGTTGGCTTCCGTTTTTTATCTTGGTTTCCCTCGCGGGCTGAGCGCAGTTCCACGCGTAGATCGGTTTCTTTGTTTCGCGAAATGCGTCAACATCCGCGAGCGCGGCAACCTGGCTATCTCGGCTGTCTTCTCTTACTTAAGGAGATTTAAGCATTTTATTATTGATCGCGAACCGCAGCTGTCTTCGTGGCGCGAAAGTGTAATTAGTGAATGCACGAGTGCTAGATAGTAGAGTAGTCGGCGAGTCAAGCGGACTCGTCCGACGTTAATTTTATTTTAATTTTTTCTATCTACAATACACACGTAGTGTTAAAGAAAAGAAAAAGTATCTCATATATACATTAACACATGATGATACAATAAATTAATAGTGAAGCGATTTTATTTTCAAACATATCAAGAGGCGCGGTTATGTTAAGAAATCTCACAAACATAACGAAAAGGCTAGAATTAGATAAGTACTTAGTTTTACTTTTTTTCGTACATAATATAATGAAAGATTTTGTGAACTGATTCTTTGTTAAAATGTTCTCTTTTATTTTTCAGGTTTTACTGGAAGGCATACAACTATCAGATTATAAACAATTTTCTTGGCATGTGAGGAGTTAATGAAAGTGTTGTGTTTTTTTAAGTATCATTGAAAGTTTTGTTATTTTTCTATAAGTTCAGAAGACAAGTGGTTCCAGATGTAACCAGACTTTTCTTAATGGAAAAGCATGTTTTACTTAGTATACGGTATAAAGAGAACTTTCTCAGGTTTTACTGGAAGGAATCCAACGATCAGATTATACAGAATTTCCTTGTTATGTGACAAGCTAGTGAAAGTGTTGTGTTTGCATCATTTATTTATCATTGAAAGATTTTACAGATTTGCAGTGGATGTTTTCCTATTTATAATTATTCTATAAGTTCAGAAGGCAAGTGGTTTAGAATTTGTTCGCAATTTGGAGAGAGCAAGGACACTCAGAGTCCAGATGTAACGAGCTTTTCTCAAGGGAAAAGCATTTTTTGTTTAGTATACGGTAACGAGAACTTATGAAGGCATACAACTATCAGATTTTACAAGGAAAGAGTTCTTTTGACATGACAAGCTAGAGAAATTTTCATTTTTTAGTATCGACGAAACTTTTTATATTATTCAATATTGAACAGCTCAAATATGGTCTAGATGATTTTTAGGGAGACCTACCTGAAAATTTAGACACTAAATTTATGATGTCAACCGTGTAAGTATTTATGTGAAAGTCATACAGGGGATACCACAACTTTACTGACACTATTTTTTACAAGTTTTCATAAAGTTTAAATTCGATTATAGTTTTCTAAACGTTTACCGAATTAGGTGGGTTGCATTAAAAATGATAATACGTCTATCATAAAGAATCATAGGGATATTGGAAACTAACTTACATATACTTCTTTTTATTCTAAATATTATTTTCATTATTCTATAATATAGATTAAACAATTGTGAAGGATACGATGTAAACTTGTATAAATATTAAAATTCTATATCACTCATGTTGTGAATAACAATAGTATACGTAACGTACAAATGCTTTCAAGAAAGCAGTTATCAGTTAATTAATTAGCAATAATTTTAGACGTACAGATTTCTTTGATGTACATTTGCGAAACAAATCATTATGGAACTTAACATAATATTTAGTGTCAATAAAGGAAAAAAACGCGCTATTCTATTTACCTGGAGGGTGGTGTGGAAAAGATAGATTTCTTGGTAAATAATAATGATCTAATAAAACTATTTACTCTACAGATAGTGTCTAAAAAATAATAATTATTATTATTACAATAATCCATGAGCAAATGTACATTAATATTTTAAATTTATTACTTATTTGGTTGATGTTAACTATTCTTTGTAATTTACATATTATATACCTTTTAAAAGTAGTGAAATCTCTCCCCCCCCCAAACAAACCTTTCCAAGGTAAAAGGCTGGCAAGTATAAGGTCGTTTCTTCATGTAAAAATTAAAGATTAATTTTACAACTCTTGATAACCTTAATGTAAAAAAAAACTCTTAATAATACTTATGCAGACAAAACAAAACTTTTATTAACATTCATACAGACAAAATAAAAATTCTTAGAGCTTACTCTAAAATTCAACTTTAATTTTCAAACTTCGACAACTCTTATGTAGTCGAAATTATAAGTGCTGTATTCTATACTAGGGTGACACATTTTGCACACAGCTAAAAATTTTATTTTCTTAAGGTCTCAATCAATAGTTTGAGGTATAAGACGACCATCAACACGTCTGTTAGGTTTGTAAAGTAATTTATAGCCATCCGGAAATCAACTAAAGTTCTCCATATATTTCTTATGGGGTATCGAGCTCTGATTTCAGTTTTGCAGCCTCTACGTTAAATAATTGAATTTTACATATATTTTTAGTTTCATATAAAACTTTAACACTTTTAAAAGGCAATAGCAAAAAAGAATCAGTTTATTCTGTAAAATATTTATCATTTTTTTCGCTGAAAATGCGCATTTTCGAAGGGCGTTTGCAGGCGATCTATTGCTCCCTCAGACTTGCCGCTTGGACGTACTTCTACTTTTATGTCCATACTGTTGATTAACGTGAAAGTTCTCAACAAATTTTATTAAGAACACCACTAAATTTCGAGTTAAAGACTAAAAATTTCAGTTAAAATGTGGGTGAAAGTCGTAAATTTTTTTGGAGTTAAGCTGACATGATACTTTAACAGCATGTCCCTCGACCTACTGCAGGAGCATATGCAAGACTGCAACACATGTTGAACGAACAGAACGAGGAGAAAAAAAAAGATCGAGAGAATTTCCCGACCCCTTTTTTCTATGGGCTTTTCTTTCTCTTTATTTTTCTGAATAACAATAAATTTATTATAAACAATGGTTTAAACAAAATATTTATTTTTTTTTTCATTTTAATTTTTCTGCACAATGTGTACGTAGGAGATCAAATACAAAAAATTCTTTTTAAATGTTATTCCATATATTATTTGTAAATAATTAATTTGTAAAAATTTAAAAAAATTTTAAGTTACACTTATATAAATTATAAAGCGATTAATATTAATATTAAATACTATTTTAATATGCTTAAAAATTATCAATAAATTATAAGTTTAATAATATTTACTATATTAATATACTTAAACGTACAAATTAAATTCATTTAGCTTATTTCATACCTTAATATAATCTTATTTATTTATAAAAATATAAAATCTGATAATGACTTTTTTAATGTACTTCTATTGCAATCTTTGGAAAATGATTTATATTTGTTAACAATTTGTAAAATGTTTTGCCTGCATGATTCATTATTTGTTAAAATAAGATTATATTGAGCTACGAAATGTACAGCTCTTTCTGCAATGTCATTAACAACGTGAAAGTTTTCTGCCACACGTTTTGCCGTTATATAATCGGCTATTTTCTCCCATTGCTCAGGATCAACATTGACAAAACCTGACCTTAGTTTAAGTTTTTCAAAAAACGAAAATGTGTAATTATTAGCAAAATCTTCAAGATTTAAATCTAATAATGATTCTTTTTTACTTAAACTAAGCTCAGTCTTTTTTAAATGTTTGTCGCTGTCCGAAGCCTGCATCGCCGTACATATTGACTTTTTGCAGTCACGGGAGACAGCATCATCAAATAATGCCCAAGCAATGAGCTCATTTCCCAAGTACCATAGATGATTATCCATTTTGTTTAAAACAGCTTGAGAAATGTTGGCATTTACATGTTCAAAATTTTTAATATCCTTTAAAAATTGTAAGTCTATCCTTGGTGCTGCCTGTGGCATACTTGTTTTAAACCAAGCCTTATAGTATACCAGCACCAAGAAGAGACACATATCTCGTAGACTAGATAATTCATTTTTCGTTAAATGAAACTGTCTACGAAATATAAAAATTTTTAAAGTATATATGGCTTTGGCCATCCAACGTGCATGATGGATGGCTATCAAAGCTTTGAACTTTATTTGCTCGCAATTTTCAAAATTTCTTCCTAAAAATAGGACAATTAACTCCAAAAATTCTTTATAATCGTCCCTTGGAAATTTTTCCTGAAAACATATTTACAGTTAATTATTTCGTAATTTTACTTATTATAAAATGAATGATTAAATTAATTTTTGTATACCTGCAATTGCTGTTTAGCATCTTCCAGAATATTCTGCAGCTGCCCATCATGCAAATGTTTACGAACGTAATCATCGCTCAATCCTGAATCGAACGTGTCCTTGTCGATTTGGCTCCACTTTTCTTGAAATCTTTTAAATATCAATACGTCAGGACCAGAAGTTCCGCTTAAAGCTTTTTCAAAAGCACATCTTAAGGCCAATTCATATACATGATGCCTGCACGCAAAATGAAGAAGATTTTTTTGCAATCTACTTTCAATTAAAGTGCAGGCACCAGTTTTCAGTCCGGTATTCGACGCTGTAGTGTCGAAAACCATACCACAGACAGCGTCGCTCACTTCCCATTCGCGTAATAAACACACAACAGCGTCAGCTTGCGATTCTCCTGTACCGTTTGCCAGTTGAGGAGCACCGAGCAACTCGTGAACGTCTATACCCGATACTAGCACGGGAAGACGATCAATTTTAGCCCGTTTGTTATTGGGATCCGGTAATTGTTTTCCGTTCCAATTTACTAGTAATCGGGTATCTTCGGATAGCGAAAAATTTTCTTTAATGCACTCAGCTGCAGTCATCCTTTCTTTTATTCGATGTCGCCGAATGGACTCTCGGCTTAAATGAAAATCATCTAAGCTAAATCCTAATCCATGCGACAAAGCAGCTACCAATCGTGCAGCCTGCCGATCACTGACTTTAGCACGGTCTAATGCTGCTGCGACATCCAGATTAATAACATTCATTTTATTTTCGCGGCATTTTCTTTCGTAAATTCTAAAATCGGGATCATCGTCATCTTCGAAATCATAAATTAAATCTTGAAAGTCTTCTTCATCCAGCCATTCAAAATTTGGCTTATTACAGGTTATATCTTCGGATACAGATTGATTAGCATCTGAAATTGGAAAATTATTGTTGGTAAATTACAAGAAATGGTGATTATTTTAAGAATATTAATGTATTAATCAGATATGTTGTTACATTTATAGAAAATAGAAGCTAATACGCGCTGTATGCCACGAACTACTTATCGCTACCGCAATCAATATAATAGTTCAGATCTCTGCAGAGAGAGAAAGAACCTCGCCTATATCGTAGTAATGTAAACCTCTATAGCTCAAATAAGAGGCATGCTATTGTTCCAGAACTTTCCATAGACTTCTTTGTTAATATTTAAAAAAGGACGATGCCAAGTTTCATTACTCAAATGTGTATAGTTTTTGAATTACAGTGAAAAAATGCAGCGCATGTCGTGAACTGCTCATCGCTCCCGCAACTAATATAATAGTTCAAACCTCTGCAGAGAGAGAACGGGGCATATAATTGTAACAGAACTTTACAGATTTCTTTTCTAATGTATGAGGAAGGAGGGTGCGAGGTCTCAATTCTCAGATATATCTAGTTTTTTAATTATATTGAAAAAACGCGGTGCATGCTTAACCCGGGCATCGCTACCCTGGCCAATATAGTAGTACTTCAAACCTCTATAGCTCGAATTAGAGGCATGCAATTGTTACAGAACTTTGCAGACTTCTTTATTAATATATAAGAAAGGACGATGCAAAGTTTCATTACTCAAATATGTATAGTTTCTGAATTTCAGTGAAAAAATGTAGCGCATGTCGTGAACTGCTCATCGCTCCCGCAACTAATATAATTGTTCAAACCTCTGCAGAGAGAGAAAGGGGCATATAATTGAAACAAAACTTTACAGATTTGTTTTCTAATGTATGAGAAAGGTAGGTGCGAGGTCTCATTTATTAATTATATTCAGTTTTCTATTTATAGTGAAAAAACACGGTGCTTGCCTTAAAACAGGCAACGCTGCCGTAGCACATATAGCAGTGCTTTTAGCCTCTACAGCTCAAACAAGAGGCATGCAATTGTTACAGAATTTTGTAGACTTCTTTGCTAAAGTGTCACAAAGAAGGATGCAAAGTCTTACCTCTTAGATATTTGTCTTCGGAATGATATTGAAAAGTTTCAGTGCCTGTCGAAGTGCCTGTCTTGAAGCACTCATCACTGCTGTCGATGTTACATACGAAGTTTAGCTAAACTTGTCCGAATTTTATCATTCAAAATTCATTCGAACGTTTGAATCATGAGTTTTTAATTTAATGTTTAACAATTTTTTTAAAATGTTGATAAACAATGTGAAATTATCGTAATGTTAAAATATACCTGGGCGCAGCCTTTCAGTAGACCGATGAGAAAGGTCCAGCAGAGAACAAGAGTTCGTCTCTCACTTTCTCTCCCCCGCCCCCATGTACAGGGGCAGACGGGCATCCGAGTTCGGCTAAGGCACCCCGCTGCGAAACATTCTCGTAGGTCTATTATGAGGGTACACCCAGGTATATTTGATCACGTAGACATTTTGGCATGGTTTATTTAAATTTTAAAGAATATGTTTTATAAAATTTCTTAAAATGCATAATTCAGGTACTCTAAAGAATTTTGAACGACAAAAATCGGACATGTTTAGCTAAACTTCGTATGTAACATCGACAGCAGTGATGAGTGCTTCAATACAGGCACCTCGACAGGCACTGAAACTTTTCAATATTATAGTTAAGGGCAAAGACAAAAGGGAAAAACAATTAGAAAAGAATGTTGTATACAAGTTGCAATGTAATGATTGTACGGCTACATATGTGTGCCAAACCAAGAGAAGTGTGTGTACAAGTATTGAGGAACATAAAAAATCTAAAAACAACGTCATACACGAACATAATAGTAAATTCAATCACAGTTTCAATTTTGAAAAAATAAATATTAAAGATAAAGAAAGTAATTTAAATAAAAGACTTGTTTCAGAAATGTTACACATAAAAATGAAGGATAATGGTATCAATAAAATGGAAGATACACAGAAACTCAATAACGTGTACACACACTTATTACACCGATTGAAAAACAAAACGGATTATAGACGAATTTAAAAATTTGTAAACATGCATGAGAGCGGCGAGCATTGACGTCACTTGTAAACAGACCGCTCGAAAATTAGCGAGACTCCTCGCTGATATAAAAGCGTTTGGCTACACCTATTATTTCCTTATTATTGAAACAGTAGTCGAGGAAGCCGGAACAATAATAGTCCGTCTCCTTGCTTCTCGCTTCTCCTTCCCCCGCCTGAGATTGGCCGGGGAAGAAACATATTTCGATCTATAGGCTGTTGTGCTCCTCTATATGTAAGTCATAATTTGTCACACATTATAATTGTATTGTGCTTATTTATTTATTGAAATAAATTGACAGTTTCCTGAAGAGGGTGACAGTGTTCACCGAAACGTCGAAACAAAAGGAAAAATGGTATAAATTAATTTTTACCATTTATTTTGAAATGCGGAGAAAGCGGGCTTAGAATGCGAATTTGAAATATGACAAAATCTGTAATATCTCCTCTAACATCCGCTGCACATTTCTTATTTGGAACTTTCGCGGCGCGGTCCCGTCGTCCTGTCGCAGATATACGAAGAAAAGGTCGAGCTTAGGACACGTGCAAGCCAGTATTCGAGTATCCTATGCAGCTTGCCGTCATAAATATTTCCATGATATTTATGGCTGGTTTGCACCCCCTGCTGAAGAAGTTTAATACGTGTATTGTCTTCTGCTGACCCGCGATAATTTTTTCTAACACTTCAAGACAGTAGGTCAAATATTTTAGTTGAACTTTAGTTGCTTTTCTCATGGGTATGAATAATTTTAAAAATCTGAGAAAAACCCTGCTGTTGGTTTTAGAACATACACTCTTGATTAAGGGGTTAAGACCACAATATTTTTAAAGTGTGTGCAAAATGTGTCACCCTATTCTATTCATTTATTTAATTATGGAAATTAAAGATCTTGATAACACTTATATAGACAAAATACTAGTAGCTTTACTGCATACACTTAAGACGTGTTAATATTATAATCGACAGATCAACAAATAATATATCTTCTTTCCTCTTGCGAATAAATGATCGAACACAAATACTGGAAGAATATGTGATAATTATAGATCAAGTTGGAAAACAAATAATTATGTTAGAATGAATGTCTTCTTTTACCTATTCAATGAGTTAATCACAACCACTCAAATCATGATGCTTATGCATTAAGATAAAAAATCCGAAACTCTCATGTATGAAAATATGAACGTGTAACCATCTTCGCGTTAAGGGGTTATGACAGTGTTAAAATTTTGAAAATACCCATTTTTATTTTATTCACTTTTTTCATAGTTAATAGTCTGTAGAATATGGTCCTGAAAGCCGTTTTTGGCTAAAAAAATTTTCCTCGAAGATATTAACAAAAAACTAACAAATCTGTTTCAAGTAAATTTTTGAAAAATCGTGATTTTTAAATATTTTAATTAGGCCAAACTTGTGGAAAGGATTGTTCTAACCCACTTTTTACAGAGTAATTTCATGAGAAATCTTACTGAAAATATGACTTAAAAACCGTTTTAGAAACCGTTTTTTTCTCAAGAGTTATTAATTTAATTATTTCCGTAAAATAAATAAAATCTGTAAAATTAATTTTTCTATGTGTGATTTTATGTTACTAAACTCAATGTGTTAAAGTAAAGGCATTCAACAAATTTGAATTTGCCACTCGAATAGGTTGTGCCTCACAGCGTCTAGTCGAGAATGAAGATTTCTGTTTGATCGGTATAGTAGAATTTTCTGTAAAGCAGCAGAAAGCAGCCAAACAGCTGTATTTCATCCAAGACACTAGATCAGTGCAGTTAGTCTGCTAGCTGCTGTAGCAATGCTTATAACCTTATAGTGGTGTTGCAAAAGTGCAAGAGCTTCTGCAGAGTACAAACATTATTCAGATAAGTATTGGAAACTAATTTGTAATAACAGTGTTCATAAAGCTTTTTCTTTGTTGGTATATTTTTTGCTTTTAGGTATACGGGTGCAAGCCAGCAAAATGGGAGCTTATATTGACTGCCTGAAGTATTATTTTGCATACCTTTTAAGAACTTGAAGTGTATTTAATAATGGTAAGTATTGTATGTAACTGTAATTCATAAACATAACTTGATTATGAATAGCTAACGATAATTTTTATTTTATTTTCAGCTTCTAAATGCTATTATCACACAGCATGACAAGCGCGTACCATCAAATATACTTTATTGCATGTATATTTGAGTACCAAAAGCAAATCAAGGTATGCCGGATATTTTCTGTAAGTACAGCTGAGTACATTTGTATGATTTACATTATAAACTTTAAATGCCTTTTACTCAAATTTAGTTTTTTCATGCTTTTGATGTACTTGCCGCAGCTTTCTGAAGGAACCGTAACATCAATCCGGATGAACCAAAGTGGAAAACCTTCCTAATGAGTACGGTCACAAACTGAGTGGAGCAGAATTGGCAAAAATAAGTTCAAAGTGAATGTTACGTATGTTTACATATGTAACATTCACTATAATTATTAATATTGTCAATATATGTTTAATTAATTATATTAATTTTGTGTTTTTCAGGAATCTGTTCCACTTAGTCTGAGACCAGACTCATAATGAAGATTTGGCACTTTGATTCAACAGGATTGATGGTACGGTTCCATCAGAAACATGCGGCAAGTAAATAAAAGTGATGAAAATCATGATTTTTGGTAAGCAAATACCTTTAATTGTTTTTTAATGTTACACTCACTTTTTGCATATTATTTATGCATAAAAGTGATGTATAATACTTGTATTAGAAAGCAAAAATATAGTTTTTAGAGCACCTATATATCTATTAATTTTTTTCAACACTAACAATTTTTCTTTTTTTTCAGGTTTTAACACTGTCATAACCCCTTAAGGGTCTGTTGGACAGATTACCATTTCATTAGTGTCACTTCTCCTTCGATTATCTATACCTTCGATTTGACATAAATTCTCATTTTAATTTTAAGAAAAGAAAGTTATGATATCAATAAATAAATTGGCAAGTTTTATATTATAAAAAGTAATTGTTTTCAAATAAATAAATAACCGATTAAATTGAGGAAGGATTATAAATATATGTGTTCATATAAACACTCAATCAAATTGCAGCATGTGAACAGGTGGATAGCCTGTGAAAAGGTACAGACGGGTACAATTAAAACTTTGAATAATTACGACTGCTGCCACGTTCTGTACATGTAATAGAATGGTATGATGTTCTTACATGACATTATCACATGACAAATGTGCCCATATTATATAGTAATATCATGTTTGTTTAAAATTATTATGTAATTTAACAAGATTGTTTCGCATCATGAAAACTTTTACATTTATTTATGGAAGCTACGAGCGGATGTACAATCTACTCTACTTAGCTATTCAGTAATTGTATTGCTATCCTTATTTCATTAAAAATCTATGTCCAGGATGATTATATACAATTATATATGAGATGTAAATTCTGTTGATTTACATACATCAAGGGGCGCGGTAGCGCCTCGATGGCAAGTATAAGGTACGTCAGTACATACGCCGCCGTCGGGCGCTATAGCCAGACCCTATATACGTCTCATAGGCCCTGTTGGAGACGTGACATTCGGTTTTATTCGCATTAAGAGCTTTGTTTCTCACTTATGAGCACACAAATGAAAGCTTGAAATAAAACTAGCAAAATCACTTCAGGATCATATATTGTGAAATGGCTTCTATCAAAAGATATTATGAAATGAAGGTTCGGGGTCACGAATTCTTCAACGCGAAAATTCCTCTCCCGTGGCGAAAAGGTTCTCCCCGGAAGTACGTCATAGTTCGTGACGTCAGCTCTACGTATACTATTGCTTGCATCTATACAGTTCATCAAGTGTACAGAAGAGCAGACGATAGTGTATTCACATTTTTTGATTTTTCAATACAATAACACATATGCAGTGTTAAAGAAAAATAAGTATTGTACAAAATAAAGTACCAAAGTGATTTTATTTTCAACATAATATGCAATTTATAAAGCTGGGTTTGATGAAATATTTAAAAACTGACAGATATAAGTATGAAAAATTTTCACAAACAAGACTAATAGCCTCAAATTAGATAAGTATTTAGTTGTACTTTTTTTTTAAATATACATTACATGAAAGATTCATGAACTGATTCTTTGTTAAAATATATGCTTTTATTTTTCAGGTTTTTTTACTATTAGATTATATAAAGAAATAACTATTCTGTGATGTGGCAGCTAGTAAAGTGTTAAGAATTCATCTTTCAAGAAAGTTTACGTTGTTGAAGTGAATATGTAACTTTTTCTATCGTCTCCTGGGTTCACCTTTCAAGCAAGTTTCTACATTCTTGAAGTGGATGTGTAATTTTTTCTATCGTCTCCAGGGAGGTAGACTCTCAGGCTATTCGTCGAAAGGGATCCTGATAAGAAGCTAGTGACAGTGTTGTATTTTCATCATCCAAGAATCAAAGAAAATTTATACAGAATTTCCAGTTTATATAATTTTCTTGTGATGTGACAAGTTGGTTAAGTGTTAGGATTATATTCAATCTTCCACGCAAGAAAGTTTCTACAATTGTGGAAGTGCTTATGAACAATTATTAAATGTTCCTATCGTCTCCTGGGAGATAGACTCTCAGGCTATACATCGAAAGGGATCCTTACTAATAGCTAGTGTGTTTTATTGTCTTGGTTCAAGAATCGAAGAAAGTTTTAACATAGAGAATATTCAGTATAAGGATAAATTTGTCTTGTATTGTGAGAAGCTAGTGAAGTGTCAAGAATATGCATCGCTCATGCATGAAAGTTTCTAAGTTGTTTAAGTGTATATGAATAATTCATAACTTTTCCTATCGTCTCCTGGGAGGTAGACTCTCAGGCTATTCGTGGAAAGGGATCCTGATGAGAAGCTAGTGAAAGTGTTGTATTTTTATGGTTCAAGAATCAAAGAAAATTTATAAAGAATTTCCTGTTTATATAATTTTCTTGTGAAGTGACAAGTTGGTTGAGTGTTACGATTATATTCAATCTTCCACGCAAGAAAGTTTCTACAATTGTGGAAGTGCTTATGTTAACATTTCCTATAGTCTCCTGGGAGATAGACTCTGAGGCTGTACGTCGAAAAGAATTCTTATGAATAGATAGTAAAAGTGTTTTATTTTCTTAGTTCAGAGAATATTCAATTTATATAAGGAAAAAATTATTTTCTATTGTGAGAAGCTAGTGAAGTGTCAAGAATATGCATCGCTCATGCATGAAAGTTTCTAAGTTGTTTAAGTGTATATGAATAATTCATAACTTTTCCTATCGTCTCCTGGGAGGTAGACTCTCAGGCTATTCGTGGAAAGGGATCCTGATGAGAAGCTAGTGAAAGTGTTGTATTTTTATGGTTCAAGAATCCAAGAAAATTTATAAAGAATTTCCTGTTTATATAATTTTCTTGTGATGTGACAAGTTGGTTGAGTGTTACGATTATATTCAATCTTCCACGCAAGAAAGTTTCTACAATTGTGGAAGTGCTTATGTTAACTTTTCCTATCGTCTACTGGGAGATAGACTCTGAGGCTGTACGTCAAAAAGAATTCTTATGAATAAATAGTAAAAGTGTTTTATTTTCTTGGTTCAGAGAATATTCAGTTTATAAAAGGAAAAAATTATTTTCTATAGTGAGAAGCTAGTGAAGTGTCAAGAATATGCATCGCTCATGCATGAAAGTTTCTAAGTTGTTTAAGTATATATGAATAGTTTATAACTTTTCCTATCGTCTCCTGGGAGGTAGACTCTCAGGCTGTTCGTCGAAAGGGATTCTTATGAATAGCTAGAGAAAGTGTTTTATTTTGTTTTTCAATTACCGTCAATATTTCCTAAAAATTTTTTAAATTGTTCCAAAGTCTAATTTTGGTACATTTATGCATTTATTAGAGAGAGATGGATAGATAGTTCCTTCTGCTAGAGCTTAATTTGCTCTGTCTTCAAAAATATTTTTTAAAATTTATTTTTAAATGAAACTAAATAAAAATGATTAATGAGCATGGATGTATTGATTATAATTAATGGTTTATTGACTTTTATATAAGTCAAATATCCTTGAAACTATTACATATGGAGTATATGGCACCCGGGTGCGCTTTTCAAAGTATAAAATCTTGATTAGTTTATTTTAATTATTGTAAATGTTAAAACTGAATGTATACGGATATTCTATAATATTTTTATAATGTCGTGCAACAAAATTTCTCTGGATTACGCTAATATTTCACTGTTTTACCTACATTTTTTTAACAAGTCATTTTTAATAAACTTGCGCTTTTTAATAAATGAGCTGTTATATTTATTTCTCACAGAGAAACCAAGACCTGTGATATTCTGGGACTTTCAGAGGTTCTTTTATAATGAGTTAAGCTATCTTTTCAAATGTTTGTGTCTTCGATATTGATGATCGATCAAGTTGAACACTTGTTTTTAAGGCTTAAAAGGTTTATACGTAGAATCACTCAGAAGCATTTTGGTCACTCTGAAAATTAAAAATAACTAAGTTTTCGTTAAACATACCAATCAGAGGGATATCATGAGAAATTTGAAGTTAAACATATAGACCAATTTCAAAATAATCATCATATAAGGCATTCAAAATCGAAGAGCTAAAAATTGGTCTAGACGATTAACTTTAAATTTCATATGCTATCCCTCTGATTGATTTGCTCAATTCACAAATAGTTATTTTTAATTTTCAGAATGCCAGAGTTCAGGCAGTTTCCAGACTGTGGGTTGAGCGTCTCGTTTCCTAAAAGGTAAAAAGATCATACAAGTTTTCAAGCCCATTACTTAGAGGGATAGTATAAGAATTTTGAAGATGGTATAGTTTAGCAGTATTGAGATAATCAGAGATTAGAAATTTCAAAATTCAATAATTCAAAACTGCTGAGCCGTATCAACTGGAAAATTTTTAGATTATCCCTCTAAGTGACTGGCTTGACAATTTATATTATCTATATACATTCAACAGATCATAACGGAATGGAATTTTTTTGCCATGCCTGGTTAGGTCACTCTAGTGTATATATTGTAGTTCATTAATAAACACTATGTTAGTAGCTGATTGCTTTAAATACATCTTACCTTAAAAACTATAAATTTAGAATATATTTAATAAACTATAACTTGTCGTTTGCTAAATGACTCAATTCAATTTAGAATAGAACTCAATAGAACTCAATAGAACTCAATTTAGAATATATTTAATAAACTATAACTTGTTTGCTAAATGACACTATTCAATATTGACACTAAATTTATGATGTCAACCGTGTAAGTATTTATGTGAAAGTCATACAGGGGATACCACAACTTTACTGACACTATTTTTTACAGGTTTTCATAAAGTTTGAATTCGATTACAGTTTTCTAAACGTTTACCGAATTAGGTGGGTTGCATTAAAAATGATAATACATCTATCATAAAGAATCATAGGGATATTGGAAATTAACTTACATATACTTCTTTTTATTCTGAATATTATTTTCATTATTCCATAATATAGATTGAACAATTGTAAAGGATACGATATAAACTTGTATAAATATTAAAATGCTATATCACTCATGGTCTGCATGACAATAGTATACGTAACGTACAAATGCTTTCGAGAAAGCAGTTATCAGTTAATTAATTAGCAATAATTTTAGACGTACAGATTTCTTTGATGTATATTTGCGAAACAAATCATTATGGAACTTAACATAAAATTTAGTGTCAATAAAGGAAAAAAACGCGCTATTCTATTTACCTGGAGGGTGGTGTGGAAAAGATAGATTTCTTGGTAAATAATAATGATCTAATAAAACTATTTACTCTACAGATAGTGTCTAAAAAATAATTATTATTATTATTATAATAATCCATGAGCAAATGTACATTAATATTTTAAATTTATTAATTATTTAGTTGATGTTAACTATTCTTTGTAATTTACATATTATATACCTTTTAAAAGTAGTGAAATCTCTCCCCCCCCCCCCCAAACAAACCTCTTCAAGGTAAAAGGCTGGCAAGTATAAGGTCGTTTCTTCATGTAAAAATTAAAGATTAATTTTACAACTCTTGATAACCTTAATGTAAAAAAAACTCTTAATAACACTTATGCAGACAAAACCAAACTTTTATTAACATTCATACAGACAAAATAAAAATTCTTAGAGCTTACTCTAAAATTCAACTTTAATTTTCAAACTTCGGCAACTCTTATGTAGTCGAAATTATAAATGCTGTATTCTATACAGTTATTTAATTATGGAAATTAAAGATCTTGATAACACTTATATAGACAAAATACTAGTAGCTTTACTGCATACTCTTAAGACGTGTTGATATTATAATCGTCAGATCAACAAATAATATATCTTCTTTCCTCTTGTGAATAAGTGATCGAACACAAATACTGGAAGAATATGTGATACTTATAGATCAAGTTGGAAAACAAATAATTATGTTAGGATGAATGTCTTCTTTTACCTCTGCAATGAGTTAATCACAATCACTCAAATCATGATGCTTATACATTAAGCTAAAAAATCCGAAGCTCTCATGTATGAAAATATGAACGTGTAACCATCTTCGCGTTAAGGGTCTGTTGGACAGATTACCATTTCTTTAGTGTCACTTCTCCTTCGATTATCTATACCTTCGATTTGACATAAATTCTCATTTTAATTTTAAGAAAAGAAAGTTATGATATCAATAAATAAATTGGCAAGTTTTTTGCTATAAAAAATAATTGTTTTCAAATAAATAAATAACCGATTAAATTGAGGAAGGATTATAAATATATGTGTTCATATAAACACTCAATCCAATTGGAGCATGTGAAAAGGTGGATAGCCTGTGAAAAGGTACAGTCGGGTACAATTAAAACTTTGAATAATTGCGACTGCTGCCACGTTCTGTACATGTAATAGAATGGTATGATGTTGTTACATGACATTATCACATGACAAATATGCCCATAATATCTAGTAATATCATGTTTGTCTAAAATTATTATGTAATTCAACAAGATTGTTTCGCATCATGAAAACTTTTTCATTTATTTATGGAAGCTGAGAGCGGATGTACAATCTACTCTACTTAGTAATTCAGTAAATGTATTGCTATCCTTATTTCATTCAAAATCTATGTCCAGGACGATTATATACAATTATATATGAGATTTAAATTCTGTTGATTTACATACATTTAAAAAAAACAGGAACAAATTCTATCATGTAGAACGCAATTTTTTGACGGAAAAACTTGCCGCCCCGTCCTATCATAGATAATCGATGAACCACTAAATGTCAGTGTAATTATCAATATCATAAAATTTTTAATATAGTTAATTTATCGTCCTATTATCCTATAATGCGTAATACTCAAATCATTATATTAAACTGTGAGACCAATGGCCTCAAATAATAAAAAACAATGGAATTTTTTAATTAAGTAAAGATTTGAAACTAAAAGCTGTAAACTACATAAATATTAATTTAAAACTTTTAAACTTGATTTATTTTCCAACTAGAGTCATAGAAATTTATTTTATAACATTTTTTTAATATGTAATAATAGTTACAATTATTTTTAATCAACTTCCTGCAATCTTCCGATAATACTAACAGATGTTTGTAAAACATACATACAAATAACCAAAAATGAGCTTAAAATGATTGCAAGATTAAGTTTAAATTCTTCAACAATTCGTCAAGGACAGTAATAAATACATATAGAATGAAAAATCGATTCAGAGATTTTTTAACGGTGTTTCATTAACAATTTAATTTGGTTAACCTTGCATAATTTAAAGATGGTATACATCGTTATCTATGATAGGACGGGGTGGCAAGTTTTTCCGTCAAAAAATTGCGTTCTACATGATAGAATTTGTTCCTGTTTTTTTTAAATGTATGTAAATCAACAGAATTTAAATCTCATATATAATTGTATATAATCGTCCTGGACATAGATTTTGAATGAAATAAGGATAGCAATACATTTACTGAATTACTAAGTAGAGTAGATTGTAGATCCGCTCTCAGCTTCCATAAATAAATGAAAAAGTTTTCATGATGCGAAACAATCTTGTTAAATTACATAATAATTTTAGACAAACATGATATTACTACATATTATGGGCACATTTGTCATGTGATAATGTCATGTAACAACATCATACCATTCTATTACATGTACAGAACGTGGCAGCAGTCGCAATTATTCAAAGTTTTAATTGTACCCGACTGTACCTTTTCACAGACTATCCACCTTTTCACATACTGCAATTGGATTGAGTGTTTATATGAACACATATATTTATAATCCTTCCTCAATTTAATGGGTTATTTATTTATTTATTTGAAAACAATTATTTTTTATATCAAAAAACTTGCCAATTTATTTATTGATATCACAACTTTCTTTTCTTAAAATTAAAATGAGAATTTATGTCAAATCGAAGGTATAGATAATCGAAGGAGAAGTGACACTAAAGAAATGGTAATCTGTCCAACAGACCCTTAACGCGAAGATGGTTACACGTTCATATTTTCATACATGAGAGTTTCGGATTTTTTAGCTTAATGTATAAGCATCATGATTTGAGTGATTGTGATTAACTCATTGCAGAGGTAAAAGAAGACATTCACCCTAACATAATTATTTGTTTTCCAACTTGATCTATAAGTATCACATATTCTTCCAGTATTTGTGTTCGATCACTTGTTCACAAGAGGAAAGAAGATATATTATTTGTTGATCTGACGATTATAATATCAACACGTCTTAAGAGTATGCAGTAAAGCTACTAGTATTTTGTCTATATAAGTGTTATCAAGATCTTTAATTTCCATAATTAAATAACTGTATAGAATACAGCATTTATAATTTCGACTACATAAGAGTTGTCGAAGTTTGAAAATTAAAGTTGAATTTTAGAGTAAGCTCTAAGAATTTTTTTTTGTCTGAATGAATGTTAATAAAAGTTTGGTTTTGTCTGCATAAGTGTTACTCAGAGTTTTTTTTACATTAAGGTTATCAAGAGTTGTAAAATTAATCTTTAAGTTTTACATGAAGAAACGACCTTATACTTGCCAGCCTTTTACCTTGTACGGAATATTCTCTATGTTAAAACTTTCTTCGATTCTTGAACCAAGAAAATAAAACACACTAGCTATTTGTAAGGATCCCTTTCGATGTATAGCCTGAGAGTCTATCTCCCAGGAGACGATAGGAAAATTTAATAATTGTTCATAAGCACTTCCACAATTGTAGAAATTTTCTTGCGTGGAAGATTGAATATAATCCTAACATTTAACCAACTTGTCACATCACAAGAAAATTATATATACTGGAAATTCTGTATAAATTTTCTTTGATTCTTGGATGATGAAAATACAACACTGTCACTAGCTTCTCATCAGGATCCCTTTCGACGAATAGCCTGAGAGTCTACCTCCCTGGAGACGATAGAAAAAATTACACATCCACTTCAAGAATGTAGAAACTTGCTTGATAGGTGAACCCAGGAGACGATAGAAAAAGTTACATATTCACTTCAACAACGTAAACTTTCTTGAAAGATGAATTCTTAACACTTTACTAGCTGCCACATCACAGAATAGTTATTTCTTTATATTATCTAATAGTAAAAAAACCTGAAAAATAAAAGGATATATTTTAACAAAGAATCAGTTCATGAATCATTCATGTATTGTATATTTAAAAAAAAAGTACAACTAAATACTTATCTAATTTGAGGCTATTAGTCTTGTTTGTGAAAATTTTTCATAATTATATCTGGCAGTTTTTAAATATTTCATCAAACCCAGCTTTATAAATTGCATATTAGGTTGAAAATAAAATCACTTTGGTACTTTATTTTGTACAATTCTTATTTTTCTTTAACACTGCATATGTGTTATTGTATTGAAAAATCAAAAAATGTGAATACACTATCGTCTGCTCTTCTGTACACTTGATGAACTGTATAGATGCAAGCAATAGTATAAGTAGAGCTGACGTCACGAACTATGACGTATTTCCGGCGAGAACATTTTTCGCCACGGGAGAAGAATTTTCGCGTTGAAGAATTCGTGACCCCGAACCTTCATTTCATAATATCTTTTGATAGAAGCCATTTCACAATATATGATCCTGAAGTGATTTTGCTAGTTTTATTCCATGCTTTCATTTGAGTGCTCATAAGTGAGAAACAAAGCTCTTAATGCGAAGAAAACCGAATGTCACATCTCCAACAGGGCCTATGAGACGTATATAGGGTCTGGCTATAGCGCCCGACGGCGGCGTATGTACTGACGTACCTTATACTTGCCATCGAGGCGCTACCGCGCCCCTTGATTATATGAACTGAATAATCTCTAAAATCCAGCAAAATAAAACACTTTCACTAGCTATTCATAAGAATCCCTTTCGACGAACAGCCTGAGAGTCTACCTCCCAGGAGACGATAGGAAAAGTTATGAACTATTCATATACACTTAAACAACTTAGAAACTTTCATGCATGAGCGATGCATATTCTTGACACTTCACTAGCTTCTCACAATAGAAAATAATTTTTTCCTTATATAAATTGAATATTCTCTGAACTAAGAAAATAAAACACTTTTACTATCTATTCATAAGAATTCTTTTCGACGTACAGCCTGAGAGTCTATCTCCCAGGAGACTATAGGAAATGTTAACATAAGCACTTCCACAATTGTAGAAACTTTCTTGCGTGGAAGATTGAATATAATCGTAACACTCAACCAACTTGTCACATCACAAGAAAATTATATAAACAGGAAATTCTGTATAAATTTTCTTTGATTCTTGGACGATGAAAATACAACACTTTTACTAGCTTCTCATCAGGATCCCTTTCGACATACAGCCTGAGAGTCTACCACCCAGGAGACGATAGGAAGAGTTATGAATTATTCATATACACTTAAACAACTTAGAAACTTTCATGCATGAGCGATGCATATTCTTGACACATCACTAGCTTCTCACAATACAAGACAATTTTTTCCTTATACTGAATATTCTCTATGTTGAAACTTTCTTCGATTCTTGAACCAAGAAAATAAAACACACTAGCAATTTGTAAGGATCCCTTTCGACGTATAGTTTGAGAGTCTATCTCCCAGGAGACGATAGGAAAATTTAATAATTGTTCATAAGCACTTCCACTATTGTAGAAACTTTCTTGCGTGGAAGATTGAATATAATAATAAAAAATTTACACTTCTGCTAGACAGGTATAAACTAAAGAAAATATACTCTTTTCACAATGCTGCAGATCTCAATATCAGACCTTCTTCAATAAAAATTCTCTTGTCACAATTACTTCTTTTATATATAAACTGACAGCTTCATGACCTCATAATCTGAAAAATAACATAGAATATTTAGACAAAGAATCAGTTCATTAATTCTTTATTTATATTGAATATCTATAAAAAATAAAACTAAATACTTATCTAATTATATAAACTATTAGTTGATGATTGCTTCTGATTGCATAGAAAATCGACTTTGCTAAACACTTTTGCAACTTTTGCAACATACAATTGAAGGAGGCTGAATCCCTACCAGCAAAACCTGAAGATTTTAGCTGAATTCATAAATTTTATCGCCAGGTCGATATCCTTTTATTTTTCAGGTTTTTTTACTATAAGATTATATAAAGAAATAACTATTCTGTGATGTGGCAGCTAGTAAAGTGTTAAGAATTCATCTTTCAAGAAAGTTTACGTTGTTGAAGTGAATATGTAACTTTTTCTATCGTCTCCTGGGTTCACCTTTCAAGCAAGTTTCTACATTCTTGAAGTGGATGTGTAATTTTTTCTATGGTCTCCTGGGAGGTAGACTGTCAGGCTATTCGTCGAAAGGGATCCTAATGAGAAGCTAGTGAAAGTGTTGTATTTTCATCATCCAAGAATCAAAAAAAATTTATACAGAATTTCCTGTTTATATAATTTTCTTGTGATGTGACAAGTTGGTTGATTGTTACGATTATATTCAATCCTCCACGCAAGTAAGTTTCTACAATTGTGGAAATGCTTATGTTAACTTTTCCTATCGTCTCCTGGGAGATAGACTCTGAGGCTGTACGTCGAAAAGAATTCTTATGAATAGATATTAAAAGTGTTTTATTTTCTTGGTTCAGAGAATATTCAGTTTATATAAGGAAAGAATTATTTTCTATTGTGAGAAGCTAGTGAAGAGTGAAGAATATGCATCGCTCATGCATGAAAGATTCTAAGTTGTTTAAGTGTATATGAATAGTTCATAACTTTTCCTATCGTCTCCTGGGAGGTAGACTCTCAGGCTGTTCACCAAAAGGGATTCTTATGAATAGCTAGTGAAAGTGTTTTATTTTGTTGAATTTAGAGATTATTCAGTTTATATAATAGAGAATATTCTTGCTTCAGATTATAAAGGAAATAA
The DNA here is from genome assembly GCA_018906965.1 of Philotrypesis tridentata. NCBI lineage: Eukaryota > Metazoa > Arthropoda > Insecta > Hymenoptera > Pteromalidae > Philotrypesis > Philotrypesis tridentata. The sequence goes on from JACCIB010000264.1 coordinate 103,534, forward strand.
CTTTTTTGTGATGACAAGCTAGTGAAGTGTTAAGAAGATCTATATTCATCTTCTATGCAAGAAAGTTTCTATACAATTGTTGAAGTGCTTGTTTATTATTAATTATTTCCTTATGACCAGCTAGTGAAAGTGTTTTATTTTCATCGTTCAAGAATCCAAGAAAGAATTCTCAGTTTATAAGTCCTTATGACAAGCTAGTGAAAGTGTTTAGTTATCATTTTTCCAGAATCGAAGAAAATTTTTACTGAATCTTCAGATTATATAAGGAAATAGCTGTTTCTTGATGTGACAAGCTGGTTAAGTGCGTTGACAATATTCCTCGATTGCTGATCTTCTTGTGAATAATTGTTAACTTTTCCTTTCGTCTCCTGGGAGGTAGACTCTCAGGCTGTGAATCGAAAGGGATCCTTATGACCAGCTAGTGAGTATTATATTTTCATCGTTCAAGAATCGAAGAAAAGTTTTATAGAATTTACAGATTATATAAGGAAATAATTTTCTTGTGATGTGAGAAGCTAGTGAAAGTGTTGTATTTTCATCGCTTAAGTATCAAGAAAGTTTTTACACAATTTCTATTGGGAGATTACGCAACTGTCATGTTATAAAGGGAAGGAATTCCAGTGAGAAGCTAGTGATGTAAAAAATGTTTCTTTAAGATTTATAATTATTATATAAGTTCATCATATATATTATGTGAATTATATTATCATGTGAATTATTATTAAATTATTATGTGTAGGAAAAAAAGTGAAAAACCATTTTTTGCTTGTTCTCAACAAATCACACTTGAGATCCACAAATTCACACAATTATTATTGAAAAACACCATACTGTTTTACACTTATTCACACATATATATAATTTAAAAACTTCAATAAGTCAAAAGCACTGGTCAAGTCATGTAAATTAATTAAATATGTTTATTAAAACACTCTACAACACTGTTGTACTTCTCACTACAAAAAACTTTAGCGAAAACTTGTGCACTAGCTTTGGCATGCCATTCCAGGGGAGGCGTCAAAATCTTCTTAAGACGTAACACACACATTTCAAAGCAGCATTGATCCAGTGACCTGAAAACAAAAAGACGAAATTCTTTTAACAAAGCACCGGTGCTTTAAATCAACAAAAAGTCTCAATAATTTAAATAAAAAAAAATAACTTATCTGACTCCAAACAGCAATGATCGACCAAGGGAAAGCACAAGTTTCCCATCACCACATTGTACAAGTCCCAAAAGAAATCACTCCTCGGAGTAGCTGACCATCCATAGTTGCTCCTGAGTACGAGTTTCGATCCCGTAGCAACAATTTTAAAATACTTTAGCCGCGACAAATTTAATCACGCGAGAGGTTAAACACTGACGGTATAGCAGACGTAACGTCGATAACCCCAGGACTACAGAGCGACTTACCGACGCCACAGACTGAGCACGCGCGCACACTTTTAGAACTAGGGCGCTAGTGACAAATACTGTTGATGTTAATTATTCTTTGTAATTTAGGTATTACATACTTTTTAAAAGTAGTGAAATCTCCCCCCCCCCCCCAAAAAAAACCTTTTCAAGGTAAAAGGCTGGCAAGTATAAGGTCGTTTCTTCATGTAAAACTTGAAGATTAATTTTGCAATTCTAAGTGTTTTCTCTATCTATACAGTTATTTCATTATATTAGTCAAAGTTAATTTTTAAACTCTCCATATCCCTTATGTGGTGAAAATTCAGAGTGCTTATTCTAAAAGTCTATTTTCATTATGTAAATTAAAGTCAAACTTTCAATAATAATGTAAATAATATTCTAGCAGGTTTATTGTGTACGTTTATTACTTTTCCCTTTGTAAAGGTTGATAAGAAATGTGATTATAATCCAATGATTAAAAAGGTATTTCTAATTAGTTCAACCAATAATTATGTTAATATATGTGTCTTCTTTTACCTCGTAAATGAGTGAATCACAGACACTGAAAGAACATGATGCTTATACATGAAGCTGAATAACTTGAAATTTTCATCTATCTATATCAATATGAATGCGTAAACATCTTTGCTTGAAGGATCTGTTGGACATACTACCATTTCTTTATAGTGTTTCTTCTCTATACCTTCGATTTTACATAAATTTCAATTTTAATATAGCAAAAGAAAGTTATGATATCAATAAAGAAATTGGCAAGTTTTTGTTATAAGAAGCAATTGAGTTGATATAAATAAATAATTGTTTAAATCGGAGAAGGATTATAAATATATATGTATTCATCATTATAAACACTCAACCAAATTGTGACATGTGAAAAGGTGGATAGCCTGTGAAAAGATACTGTCGGTAGAATTGTGGGAATAACTGCGATTGCCGCCACGTCCTGCGCATTCCAGCTGACGTTTAATGACTGATCACTCTTACGCCGTATTTAGTGTGGGAGGTTAGGTTACCGTACTTCCGGTAAATAGAGCGTTCCGCGACCGGTCACAAACATGCGCAAAGCATAGCACTAATTCGATATTATTCAAAGTTCAATAGTATCCGAGTGTACATATTGGAATGATGTTCTTACATGACATTATCACATGAAAAATGTGCCCATAATATATTACAGGATTGTTTCGCATTATGAAAACTTTTTCGATTATTTATGGAAGCAACGAGCGGATGTACAATCTACTCTACTTAGTAATTCAGTAAATTGCTATCCTTATTTCATGAAAAATCTATGTCCAAGACGATCATTTGCAATTAAATATAAGATTAAATTCATACAAAAAATCGATCCCACATTTAAAAAAAACAGTAAAAAATTCTAGCATGTAGAACGCAATTTATTTTTATAACCCAAATTCCTTGTATTTCTTGTGAAAGACTTTTATGTAAGCGTAATATGGAACCTGTTGATAATCATACGGATAAAATGGGTTTTATAGAAGAATTACTTGATTTAAAAATTGATGAAAGATTCAAATATTGGAAAAAATTAAAACAGTTTTATCACGATTCTCAAGAATTTTATAACGGTTTTATTTGTAGAAACTGTATTACTAACTTTAAAAAATATACATTACCAACTACATGTATTTTAAATGAACTTTACGTTAAGGAAGTTCCTTATGAAATCAAAAGTTTAAACGTCTATGAAAAAATATTGATACAACGAGCTAAAGCTTTCCGAACAGTTATTAAAACGGGTACTGTGATGAAAAAAAATATACCTAATTATTGCAAAATTGATAAAGTTATAGGTACAATCTGTCCTGAAACCGATCCTATAAATATTGATCATGAAATGTTTATTTTAATCCGAAATCATCCGTCAAAAGGGAAAATTATTTGCGAAGACTATGTTGATGTCAAAAAGGTCTGGAATGCTTTGCATTGGTTAAAAATTTGGAATCCTTTATATTTTAATATACAATTACCATCTGATTCTGGACAACTTCAGGATATTCTTTTAAATATGGATGTACAGTATGAAGACAAAACAGTAGATAACAAAAATGATTATGAAAACAATAATATGCAAGAAACTTATTCTAAAAATAACGTTGAAGTAGATCATAACAAATTGGATAAAATTAATATTGTTACGGACATACAAAAGAATCCACAAGTGCAGCATTAGTAACACAAAAATCTCAATCAGATCCATATTATGAACAGTATACCATTTATCCATTACACGCGAAAAGAATATATCAAAGCGATTCAAAGTTATATCAGATGTTACAAGTATATGCCACTTCTTTAGATGTCCGTGGCAAAGATTTAGATTTAAAATGTTTTCCAGATTTATATCCGTATGGAATGTATGGACAGCATGAAAAAAGATCTACAAATTTAAGAGATTATGATTATATTAAATCCAGATTGATGTCAAAACACTCACAGTTTAGACTAAATATTCAGTACCTATTTTATTTGTTATTCAATAATAATATAAGACAGATCAGTACTGGAATCTTTCACAAATTGAATATTATTAATCCGCGTTATAAATACACTGTGAAGGAACTTTTAGAACAATTAAATCAAGATCAATTAGAATCTAATTTAGGAAATATTTTCGCACGATTGCGAGGTACTGAAGCATATTGGAAAAAGGTGAGAAATGAATTACAATGCATGATGAATGAGTATGGTTCAGCTACATATTTTATTACTTTAAGTCCTGGCGAGTGGATGTGGTCTGCATTAGCTGAATATATACGCGAAGCAAACGGTCGGGAACATGATAAGAGGTCTGTCAGCAAATTAATAGCTGCTGATCCTGTGTCAGCTTCCAGGTACATTAGAAACAAATTTGAAGCAATGCTACGATACATACTTTCTATAGCAAATCCGATAGGAAAAGAAGCGCATTATTATTATGTTTGTGAATATCAGAGTAGAGGATTACCGCAATATCACTGTTTATTTTGAATTCAAAATGCTCCCGTCTATGGTACAGCTTCAAATAAAGAGGTCCAAGAATTTATTTTACAAAATATAACGTGTCGAATACCGGATCGACGTATATCACCAGAACTTTACAGATGTCTTATGACTTATCAGACTCATACCCACAATAATTACTGCATGCGAAAGAAGAAAACGAAAACAGGATTCAAGAGTGTTTGCCGTTTCGGATTTCCTCGTCCAATAACTTCTAAATTAGTGCTAAGGGAAGTTTCGCTAGCCATTGCAAACAAAAAAAAATTAAGAAATAAGAGCAGATTTTATGATTTACCCCGATCCTCTGAAGAACAATATATTAATGATTATATGCCTGCCTTATTGATACTTTGGGAAGGTAATAATGACGCACAGTATATCTGTGAATCTTCATACATGTTGACCAAATATGTTTCTTATTATGAAACTAAAGGAGAAAAAAGTACTTTAGACTTTTCGGATATTGAATCAAATAAGTCTTTGTGTAGTCGTCTTTGGTCTCTGTCAATGAGAGCTCTAAACCACAGAGAGTGTGGAGCGATAGAAGCAGCTGACACGCTGCTAGGTCATCCTCTTCATGCAACGGATAAGGATACGGTTACTAGGTGGTTAGATGTCAGAATGATTCGTAGTAGGAAGCTAAAACCATTTAAAGAAATTCAAACATTACCTCCAGAATCAATAGATATATTTTATGATTCATTTATTGACTGTCACTATCCAAACCGCCCTGAAAAGTTAGTGTCTGTATGTTTATACGACTTTGCAAGCTGGTTTGACATAATAAAAAAGAGACGAGTGAGAAAAGCAGAATATTATGAGACGCCAGGGGGTTCATTTTGTAAAAAACGAAAAAATCCTTATCTTATTCAACTCTGGCACTATGATCCAATTAATCAACCAAAAGATTATTATTATTCATTATTATTATTATTTCAACCATGGAGAGATACTGATGAACTTAAAAATAGAGAAGAATCCTATACAATGTCTTTTAAAAAAAGACAAGACGAATTGATAGATGCAATGAAATATCACGATAAATGTGAAATAATTCAAGAAGCTATGAAGAATATGAATGAACTTATTGAAAATCAGTTACTGTAAGAAACACAAGAAGGTGAAAAATCTAACTTAGATAACTTACCAGAAGGCTGCGTTCCGATCGAGATTGAGAATGCTATGAAAGATTTTAACGATATGGCTGAAAAATATAGCTGAAAATTCTGTTTCCAAGTTTAATCAAGATCAATTAAAAATTTTCAAAAAAATTGTTGGTGTATTACAATCTAACAATCAAATTTTACGAATTTTCATAAGTGGTCCAGGAGGTACGGGAAAAAGTTTTTTAATCGAAACCATTGTAGCTTGGATCAAAACTATGCGAAAAAAAGAATCTGCTATTACAGCGCCTACTGGAATAGCGGCCTTCAACATTTCCGGTTTAACAATTCACAGATTATTTCATTTACCAGTAGAACATGGTGGCACAGCAAAATATAAGGAATTATCAGCTGCAGCCTTAAAACAAGTACGACAAAGCTTAGAAAATGTTGACTTAATTATTAGCGATGAAATTTCCATGGTTTCTAATATAACATTAATGTATATCCATTTGCGACTTACAGAAATATTTGATACTTCCGATTGCGATGATGGTTGGTTCGGAAAAATTCATATCATAGTATTTGGTGATTTACTTCAATTACCGCCAGTTCGTGAAAATTTTGCTTTTATTGAATTAACAAAAATGATGGACTCTATTTGAATATGACGAGTTGACAATTAATATGAGACAAAAAAATGACAATCAATACAGCGACATTCTTTCTAGAGTAAAGTTAGGTTTTCTGACAGATGCTGGTATAAATTTATTGCAAAAGCGAATACTACCATTTTCTAGTAGTACTTGTACTGATAATGCAGCAATTATGTGCAATTTATGAAAAATTGCCTTCTAACACAGTGTGTCTATTACCAACGAGGAATATGTGCAATGTGTTAGATGATGCTATGCTCAGTAGAATTGATTCTGAAGATATTAATCTTGCAGCTATTGATTCTTTTAAATGTCCGAAGAATTTGCAAAAGAAAATTTTAAAAATATTAGACGGAGACATCGATAACGCTTGTGGAATCGAGCGTAACATTAAAATAAAATAAATTCAAAAATTATGATTCGAAGAAATATTGATGTCTCTATTGGTTTAGTAAATGGAACTATAGGTACAGTACTTTCGGTAGATAGAGGTAATGGCAACGAAATCGCAAGTGTTTCCATTAAATTACAAGATGGTAGGGAACATGCAATATCTAAGCTAGAATATAAATTTGTCATCATGAACAATATATACATTACACGACAACAATTTCCAATCTGTAATAGTTACGGAATAACCATTCACAAAAGTCAAGGGTTAAGTTTATAAAATGCGATTGTCGATGTTGGTAATTCTATATTTTCTCCTGGATAAACTTACGTCGCTTTATCACGAGTAACGAAATTGGAACGCCTTCATCTGATTAATTTTGATCCAACAAGTATTAAAGCAGATTCATCTGCAATTTTGCAATACAACACGTTAAGAAAGAAATATCGCCCCGATCTTCAACAATTAACGGTTCAAATGGATTGTAAATTTAGCAGACCTAGTGTTGTTCGAGATAGACGCTGGATATTGTCAAAATACATTTTAGAAGCTCAAATGACTAATGATACAAATATTATATCGGAAAGTAATTGGGTTATTCGAGGCTTACCAAATGAGGATAATGTATCTTGTTATTCAAATGCTTGTATACAGAGTTTGTTTCATTCGTCATGTGTAAGAAGAATTTTGTTGCAGAGCAAAGGTATTGATTACCTAAAACAGTCATTCAACCAATACATTGCAAAGACTCCTGTTGATATGAAAGCATTGAGAGACTGTGTGAATGAACGGTATTCCTCCTGTGAACAGCAAGATGTCGCTGAATTCCTTTTACATCTTTGCAATGCTTCAGTATTTTTACAGAATATCATCAAACATGAAATTAATATCGTAACAAGGTGTCCAAGTTGCGATGAAAGGAATTCAGTTACAAATGCGAATTACATTTTATCATTTTCTTTACCGGAAATTACACATACGTTTACACTGCAAGAAATTTTTAATCATAACTTTTTATTTTAGCATAAGAAAGTTATGATATCAATAAATAAATTGGCAAGTTCTTTTATAAAAAGTAATCGATTTGAAATAAATAAATAAATAACTGTTTAAATGGGGGAAGGATTATAAATATATATGTATTCACATAAACACTAGACCAAATTGTAGCATGTGAATAGGTGGATAGCCTGTGGAAAGGTACAGTCGGGTACAAATAACTGCGTATCCCAGCTGACGTTTGGTGAGCGATCACGATGACACCGTATTTACCGTGGGAGGTTAGGTCACCATACTTCCGATAAATGTGGCGTCGCGTGAGCGGTTACAAACATGCGAGGTATGTAGCTCCAATACGGTATTATTCAAAATTTCAATTGTACCCGACTGTACATGTAATAGAATCGCATGATGGATAAATTAATATAATCATCGCTTCGAGCCAATATTAATTTATTATCCGACGTTTCGAGCTCACGGAGCTCCACTTCGGGGCTAATATTAGAAACATATATAATAAAACAATATTGGTTCGAAGTGATGATTATATTCATGTATCCATCTACATCGAGAGTTAGAGGCAAAATTAACAAGAGAATCGCATGATGTTCTTACATGACATTATCACATGAAATTAAATGTGCTCATAGTATGTGGTAATATCATGTGTTTTTCCAAAATTATCATGTAATATAACAAGATTGCTTCGCATCATGAAAACTTTTCCTGTTATTTATGGAGTCAACGAGCGGATGTACAATCTATACTCTACTTTTTTCCATAAAAAAGTAGAGTAAGTTTTTCCATAAGAAAAATTGCGTTCTACATGCTAGAATTTGTTCCTGTTTCTTTTTTTAAATGTGGGATCGATTTGTTGCATGAACAGAATTTAAATCTCATATTTAATTGTAAGTGATCGTCCTGAACGTAGATGTTTCATGATATTAGAATAGCAACACATTTACTAAATTACTAAGTAGAGTATAGATTGTACATCCGCTCGTTGACTCCATAAATAACAGGAAAAGTTTTCATGATGCGAAGCAATCTTGTTATATTACATGATAATTTTGGAAAAACACATGATATTACCACATACTATGAGCACATTTATTTTCATGTGATAATGTCATGTAAGAACATCATGCGATTCTCTTGTTAATTTTGCCTCTAACTCTCGATGTAGATGGATACATGAATATAATCATCGCTTTGAACCAATATTGTTTTATTATGTATGTTTGTAATATTAGCCCAATGTTAATTTTGCCTCTAACTCTCGATGTAGATGGATACATGAATATGATTGTAGGACAATTTTCTCAAAAAAAAATTCTCAATAAGATTTTCTCAATTAATTTTTCTCAAACACTAAATTCTCAAAGATACATTTTTCTCAAAAATAAAAATTCTCAAATATAAATTTCTCTAAGTATTATTTATTCAATGTATAATTTTTCTCAAATAAACAATAGGTGTATCAAAAATGTAAATTGTGACCAATCGCAGTCAGATAACCCAAAATATCGTCCCTTTGAACATATTCGTTGTAAGCGGATACGATGTTCAATATACGGTCTTCTTTCCGTTGGTTTTTTGGTGCCCTACATTTTTTTATTGGCTGTCCAAGGTTGATTTGTTTAAGCATGCATTCAGTATCAGCCTGCTCTTGTTGAAGTTCTCTGAGAAAAGCGTAAAAACTTGGTCTCAGCTCTTGATAAGATAGTACTGAAAACTTTCTCATACGTGAGTGTGTCTTTGCTTTCAAGTAAGGCGTAGGCAAAAGGAAGAGCGAGAGTATATTGGACACTTCCTTTCCTTTGTGTAACTGAGCCCATAATTACAAAAAGCTGAAAGAATATCGCTGGCGCAGACTTAAACGTACCGTCAACATACCAAATTTTCGATTGAAATAACAATCTTAGATTTTCTCGCGATGCAAAAATTATTATTCTGCCGTTGTCCTGATCGTAATCTTCATCCTCAAAAGAGTCATACAGAAGAAATGGTTGCTGTTGAGTAGTTACACAGAATTGCTCTGGAATGTTTCGAAGATCAGCGATAGTTGTAGGATTTGAAGGCATTTCTCGTAACTTTTCTCTCTGAATGGCTTTTTTAATATTCTCTCGGTTAGGCAGTTCTGCAAGTACACTTGGATCAACGGTATTTAAAGTACGCATAATTTGAGCAGGTGGTGCTTCTGGGTGTTCACGAGCATGCCTTTTTATTCTAGAAATAACTTTAAGAGCACTGATTTCTTCTCTGTTTGGCAAATGTTCATGTTCAGATTCTTCGGGGCCTTTTCTAATTATCAAAGATGTATCTGGTCCGCGAGTAATTGCACGAGCCGGACATTCACCTTTTCTTCGGCAATTCCAATAAGAAGAAGCATTTTTGGTGTAATGATGATAATATAAGAAACCCGCTATGTGCAGAAATCGCTTTTTACCCTTCAGTATAATTTCAGCCTCGTTTTCAGACATTACGATTGATTACATAAGTCAGAGCGAAAAAATAAAATGAATTGTTACGGTTACGGGTTGGGTTATGTACTAAAAAAACAATCATCATGATTAAACTGAAGTAAGTAACATATAATCATCGCTTCGAACCAATATTGTTTTATTATATATGTTTGTAATATGAGCCCCGAAGTGGAGCTCCGTGAGCTCGAAACGTCGGATAATAAATTAATATTGGCTCGAAGCGATGATTATATTAATTTATCCAACATGCGATTCTATTACATGTACAGTCGGGTACAATTGAAATTTTGAATAATACCGTATTGGAGCTACATTCCTCGCATGTTTGTAACCGCTCACGCGACGCCACATTTATCGGAAGTATGGTGACCTAACCTCCCACGGTAAATACGGCGTCATCGTGATCGGTCACCAAACGTCAGCTGGGATACGCAGAACGTGGCGGCAGTCGCAATTATTCAAAGTTTTATTTGTACCCGACTGTACCTTTCCACAGGCTATCCACCTATTCACATGCTACAATTTGGTCTAGTGTTTATGTGAATACATATATATTTATAATCCTTCCCCCATTTAAACAGTGATTTATTTATTTATTTCTAATCGATTACTTTTTATAAAAGAACTTGCCAATTTATTTATTGATATCATAACTTTCTTATGCTAAAATAAAAATTTAAAATTATGTAAAATCGAAGGTATAGAGAAGTAACACTAAAGAAATGGTAATCTGTTCAACAGACTTTTAACGAGAAGATGTTTACGCGTTCATATTTTCATAGATAGATGAGAGATTCGGATTATTCAACTTCATGTATAAGCATCATATTCTTTGAGTGTTTGTGATTCACTCAATTACGAGGTAAAAGAAGACATATCCTAACATAATTATTTGTTGAAATGGTTATAAATACCTTTTTAATTATTAAATTATAAACACTTGATTATTCTATTGCCTCTATCGCTCGATGTCATAATTCGTGTAAGATCTAGTTAATATTAGGTGGCTCCAAGAGATGATTAAATTCATTTATTAATTATAAAGGGTTATCGGAAGTTCAAAAATTAACTTTGATTAACATAATGAAATAACCGAATAGAGTAAACACTTAGAATTTTTGTGACATTGAGATATCAAGAGTTGCAAAATTAATCTTCAAGTTTTACATGAAGAAACGACTTTATACTTGCCAGCCTTTTACCTTGAAAAGGTTTTTTTTTTGGGGGGGGGGGGTAATACTTACAGTGATAAACAAAGCTACTACGGTAAAGTCCGTCGATCATACGTTGCTTTTTCATCCCGAGTACGTCAAATCATCTGTAACAGAGAAGGAATAATATATTTAAAAACAAAGAATTGTGTTCTTTTATTTAAAAGTTAATTTAATTAAAGATAATTAAAGTATACATATCTGATATAGTGAGATCCGTTGATAGAATTTTGATATCCTTATCCATCTTTTCTGTAAAAGCATTTTTGTACTTGAAACTTTTTGCAAGTTCTAGATTAAACACTAAGTATTGCATACGCGTGGTATGAGTTTTATCAGCTCTTAGCGCATTTTAAATAATATAATTCATCTTAATCTTCGAGTACCCAAGCGGAGGATATAAACTAGCAGAAATCAGTAGTAGATTAATACTAGTTAGATATAATGACTGGTCTCAATACATTTTCGTTTCCGCTAGCCATAGACATTGTAAGTCTGCAAGCTGACAGTGTAGCTGATAACCTCATCTATGTTAGTACTCAAGTTTATTAAAATTATATTATTTAAAACTCATACTGCGCATGTGCAACAGTGTTTAAACTTGAACCTGCTAATAGTTTAAAGTGCATAAATGCACTTACAGAAAAGATGGAAAATATGAAAATACCATCAACTATCATTATATCAGATACGTATATTTCAAGTCTCCTTAAATAAATTAACTTTGAAATAATAGAACGTAATTCTTTGTTTTAAAATAAATTATTATTTCTGTGTTACAGGCGATTCGACGTACACAGTAAGAAAAAACAAATTATAATCAGGCTTTATTGAACCAATATCATTTATCACTGTAAGTACTACTTTTTAATTTAATTATTAGTTAAACTCTTCTTGCTCGTATAATGATCATCCCTTTATTCTAACATCAACTATTTTCAGAAACATTTTTAATTGTTGATTTAATACTTACAAAACAACTGTTTGTTTCATCCATTGATTAAATAAAATTTGCTATTTAAATGATTATGTTATAAAATACCTACTGCGACGGAGAATCCGTCGTAGAGAAGCTGAGTGACTCTCCTGCAGGCACCCGAAACCGAGCAGAAGAATATACTCTAATGGCAACGGGTGCTTACAGGAGAAAACAGCTGAGCCGTAGCCAGGCGCCAGCACTGAGCCGCGCCGTAGGAGAGAGAGAGAGAGAGAGAGAGGGAGAGCGCACGAGAGTAGTAGCCAGTCGAGTCGCCGCCGTGACGTCACGGCCGTCGAGCAGCGAGAGAGCGCGCGAGGAGTGGGAGCGCCGCTGACTACTACACGCGGCCGCGCGCGGCGCGCAGAGCCAGCAGGCGCACCGCTGGGCCGCAGCCGCCGCCGTGACACCGCCGAGGAGTACGAGGCGACGGCGAACGTAGCCAGCGCATGGCGCTACAGCGAGCGGCGCGACGAGCGGCTGAATCGCGTATATTATAGAGAGCGAGCGCGTGCGTATGTGTGTGTGTGAGCGCGCGCAGCACGACGCGTGCCGAAGAGTATGTGAGTGCGAGAGAGACGGCACGATGCCGTCGCGGAGCACGAAAGAGTGGAGGCTACCAAGCCTCGTGTGTAACGCGAAATGTTATTGGCGATCGGAATGGAGGCGCCAGGGCTCTCCACAACGGCATTAAGCGAGCGAGTGTGCCGAAGCCAGAGTGTGAGTGAGAAGAAAATAAAGATAAGAAATTTGTAAATTGCCGCGGCCGATCACGTGACGACTGTACATCGATGCGAGCGTGTATGTGTGAGATCGCGAGATAGAGCGCCGAGGCGAGTGAGCGAACGGGCAGTACCGAGCCAACCTCCTAGTGAGTAGCCTCGAGCATCCAGAGTTTTGAGAGTTTTTGTGAGAGTTTTCCAGCAGCCTTTGTTCACCCGCGCACAACCGCGTCTCGCCTGTATTCGTGTCGTCGTTTCACAGAGTACGAGACAACGGCCGTACGCGAGGAAGTCTGCAAGCAGCCAGTGTAGTGAGAAGTAATAAAGGAAATTCAATTAAGTTTCAGTGTTTAAATTCTTATATCAAAAATTACCGGCTCAAACGACCCGTGAAATAAAGAGTCTTAGCCGAGACCCGAGCCTGTGAGTGAGCCATCCGTGTCGCGTCAAGGCGCCCGCACACCCCGGAAAAATAATAGACGCGACCTATAGCTCGACTCAGGACCGCGGAGGGGAAGGCCCAAGCGCGAGCGCGAAAAACTCCCCGGGAGACGCACCGACGTGCCTCTCTCCTCTCGCCCGCCGCAGCCACCTGCCCCGCCATGTCACACTACGTATATTATTTTCCTAGTGGAAAAGAATATAAAAAATATGAAGAAAAATAATTCTATGATTATTTTAATAATAATTAGGAAAGATAAATGCATGATTTTAAAGGCGGAAATAGGTATTTTTGTCATGATTTTTTTAAATATGACTGACCAACTTTCACCATCTGTAGTTTGAAAATTGAAAAAAAATATGTAGTTTGACGGAAAAAAAATCTGAGAACATTCAAGATATATGACATTGAATAGAAGAAATTTATCATATATTTTTCAGGGAGAAAAATTTTCAGCCAGGGGATCTGGCAGAGAATCACCGGTATAAGTTATATTTAATGTAACAAAATTTTAATTTATATTTTATTGATATAAGGAGTGGAGAATCCTCAGCGTCAGCTGAATCCTCAGCCTCAGCAAAATCAAGGAGGTGGTCGAATTGCTGTCCGAGGTAAATTAAAAAAAAACATCTGGTCATTGTAAAAAACATTTGAAAAACTGATTGAATGTTAAATATCAGTATCGAATATTAAAAAAAAGAAAACATTAAAACTTTTAACATTTTAGGTAGAAGAGGAGTACGAGCTGCACGCAATCGGAGGAGACTATATTACATTAGACCATTGAACCCATACCAGCAGAATCTACAAAATCTTGCAGATTTTATAAATCGGATGGCTATGGGTAATGTGGAAATGACCCGCAGGTCTCAATGGCTAAATAGGGTGGCAACGCACGAAGTTCAAGAAGAGGCTGAGGTAGCAAATCAAGAAAATCATAATGAAAATTAATAAAAAAATATGTAAAAGGTACTAAACCCAAGTCTTTGATTATCTTTTTTACCTCTTCAACAAATAAATTCTGAGATCTTTAAAGAAAAATTTTAATATTATTTAATTTTTAATTATACGCAAAGTTATAAAATTAATGACACTAATTATATTATGATCAGAAATTATGCAAAAATAAAAAACTTACGCTTGTTCTATTCCAATTGCTGGTCTAAAACAGGAAATTTTTTGTTTTCCAATGTATTCCCTCCAAGTATATAACCTCACATGAGAAATAATATAACTTATAAAAATCTGAAAAAATAAAATATCATTTAAACAAAGAACAAGTTCGTAAAATTCTATATATATATATATATGATATATTTATATGTAATATGAAACGAAATACTTATCTGATTATATTCTCTTAATTAATATTGCGTTCTCGTAATTCATTTTTTCCATAACCGTGTAAAGACAAAAGTACCGCGTCCCTTGATATTTAGCACAGCTGTTTTAAAATCTGTATTTATGTGATTATTTAACACTATCTATATTATCCACGTTAATAAAAAATAATAACACTGTATGAAAACACCGTCTGTCGTCTGCGAAAATACAACGTATAATAAAGTTATCTATATGTATAGCCCAGAGATTATTATGTAGATGTACGTCATATTAAAATTATCTATAAGTTATAGCCTAGATACGTAGATGCTACGTCACCGGATATCCGTCGAACAATTGTTCTCCCTTGAGGAGAATTGAGAAGCCCGATCTTTCACTTTACAATTTCTTGCGATAGAAGCAATTTCACAAAATATGACCCTGATGTTATTTTATTACTTTCGTCCAAAGCTTTCATTTAAGGGCTCATATGTAAGAAACGAAGCTGTCACTACAAAGAAAACCGTACGCCAAGGTTTTTTCAGGGCAAGTTTAAAGTATAATAGGGTCTGGCTAGCGCCCGACGGCGGCGTACGTACTGAAGTACTTATACTTGGCATCGTGGCGCTACCGCGCTCCTTGATAAAGTCTTTTCAAGGGATTAGAATGGCTATGGATTTTTAATACGAACCTGGTTACGCACATACATATTTCATTGAAGAGAGTTTTAGATTTTCCAAGTTCACGAGTATAAGCATATAAAGTCTTGTCTAAAGGGTAATTGTGGAGAGTTTGAAAATTATTCTATAATTTAAATGAAGCAGGAACCTTATATTTGCCTACCTTTTACCTTGAAAAGTGAAAATATTATCGATATGAAAAATCGATATTTTTAGTAAGTATCGGAAGCCTTAATAGTATCGACGACGATGCCATTATCAACTACAAAAGCAATAATTCTTATTAGAGAGTACAAAAAGATTTTCATTGTCTAATGAAAAATAGTTTATTGCAAAATATAGTGCAAAATAGTGTAGTGCAAAATTATATTTACAATAAGGTATTAAAGTAGCATATAGATGAATCTACTAAGAAAATTATAATTAAGTCTATAAAAAATTGCATAATTCACTAAAAGTTCTTTGCAACGAAAAACAACTTTGAGAGCTTGAGAAAGTGAATTACTATTTTGCATTACCACTATGAAAAAAAATTATTATTTGATAATATTCTGAAATAATTGTATCAATATATAATTTGTAGGTGAACGCTTAATTAATTAATAATGAGAAAAATTTATTTGATATTTACAACTCATAATTCAAAATTGAACGGTGAACGACGCAAGTTTTTACTTGTAATTCACGTTTTTGCATTGTTTATTGATAAAACTAATCAGTACTTGATTGACTGAAAACTATTGAAATTGTTTACGTGTCCGTATTTCCTTACAGACAAATTCCTGATATATTTCTGAATAATTATATAATATCATTTATCAAGAATTAGTACTGGTAAGAAAATATGAGGTGACAAATACTTTTGAGAACAGAATATTTAGCTAGTAACTATAGTCACTGTACTGCAATACTATATCTATACTATAAAATGAGTTTAAATTCAGAACATTCATGTGTTTATGGTATTTATAAACCGCAGGTTTCAATTCCTAAATTTTAAATCCAGTATGAACTGTACACAAATTTCAATTCTTGAGTATTGAAATTAAAATAATTGCCCTTGAATAGTAGTAACAATATAAAATTCTTATTTCATTTTTTATAAAATTTTATTGTAAATTATGCCGCTGAAAATCTTTTTGTCGGATTCATTTCGTTACAAAATTATAGAGAAATTGCTAAAGAAATAAGATTGGAAAATTATTATTGCGTATTAATAATATTTTATCTTCTAGCGTTTTTGATTGTTCAAAATAATTCAAGTTTTATATAATTTTGCGTGTTTTTTGGATTTCTATTATTGTTACATTTTTTTTAATTTACATGTCTTTGTAACGTTTCCATGAATTCTGAAAAATAAATAGCACTAATATTTATATCTGACAAATAATTACTGCTAACAGTAATCATCCGAAGGAATAATCTACTTTAGTCTTGTATAGCATATAGTATTTCATTCACATTCCTTCCGGAATATTGACACTTTTTTATTTAAAAGTGGGAACTAAACGCTCACTCTTAATATGATCTAAAACGTGTTTACATACATACACACACACACACACACACACACACACACACACACACACACAAATATATATATATATATATATATATATATATATATACGTTTGTACATATTCATGCATATATATATATATGTATATGGGCGATTCTCTGACAAATCGAGCGCTCGATTTTTGGACCCTCCAAAAAATATTTTAAAAATATTATTTAGAGGTCCATGCGCGCCCTTGAATTTTTTCAGATTTTGAACTCCTCAGGGGAGCATTTTTCACTATAGACATGGATACGCTTTTTTTTAGGAAATTTTCTCTACTTTAAAAAAAAACACTTTCAAAGTCATGCATATATGTTATAACAAAGCAATAGGTTATTTAAATCTTCATATTAGTGAAATTAAAAGACCAATCCAGACTACGTATACCAAAAAATTCATGAACATACCTTTTTTCAGTACCAAATTTTTTCTTTTTATCCCAGAGTGGCAGAAGATTTTGGTTTTCTATTACAAATCAATATAGCAGCCAATTTGTGCCAAATATAATTAAATTCCTATGTAAAAAATCATAGTAGATTATTTTATATTAAAATTACAAAATGACACCGAAGTAATATTTTTTATTTATTGATCGACTTTTGAATACGTGAACTTTTAATTCAAACTCTGACCCCACAGCGTTTTTTTTATTCGTCTAGGGTTGCTTTACATAATTAAGGTGCTTACACCTTTTCTTGTTATATCCCTCCAGTATTGTATCCATTTAGTGCCCAATTCACTAGATTTCTAGATAAGATGTTGTGTATAGTGAAGCTCCAACGACCAGACTGAATATGATGGATAGAATAAGAAGAGCTTGTGGAGCGATAACCCTCCAAATGCTTAGAAATGTACAACATAATTTTCGCCGTCGATTACTGCTGTGCTTAGAAAATAATGGTGCACACTTTGAACATCTACTTCATGCGGAGAGAGCTGATTAAAATGTGATATTGCCTTAAGTGACTGGGTCACTACACGATCTTGCCTTCACTGGCTGGGTCACTACACGATCTTGCCTTCACTGGCGGGTTCACTGCACGATCTTGCCTTGACTGGCTAGATCACAACACGATCTTGCCTTCTCTGGCTGGATCACTGCACGATCTTGCCTTAACTGTCTGGGTCACTGCACGATCTTGCCTTAACTCGCTGGGTTACTACACGATCTTGCCTTCACTGGCTGCGTCACTGCACGATCTTGCCTTAACTCGCTGGGTTACTACACGATCTTGCCTTCACTGGCTGCGTCACTGCACGATCTTGCCTTAACTGGCTGGGTTACAACATGATCTTAATTGGCTTCCTCTTTGCCGAGCAATACAACCACAAATCGGCCCTTTTTTAGGGCCAAAGACATGGAGCCGGGAGACCAGTTACGTCCTCGTCGTCGGCTCCGGGGGTGCTTATAGGTTTCATGAAAATATGCACTTGTAAGCATCGTGAAAAGGCGGTCTCCTTATCAATAAGTGTTTGACTCTGTGTTGACTTGTACCTAGAAGCAAGGTTTGCATGTCTTCAGTAGATGTATTACGTTGTTCTTTAGTTGTCCGCAATAAAAGTACATATTATATCATTGAACATGGTCACTGATGTAGTCTTTGTCCACAATAAAAGTACATATTATATCATTGAACATGGTCACTGATGTAGTCTTTGAAAGCTTTATGCCTCAAACAAAAATTAAACCTTGAAATTTATTGTATAGTTTACTTTGACCCCTAACGCAAAACCTCATCTGGACGTAAAATTTCGCGCTCTTTTCAAATCCGAGGTCAAAAATAGTCGGTTATATTCAAAAGACAAAAGTTGACCTTCAAATGACCTTGAAAATAAAGGTCAACGGCATATTCAAGGTCATAGAAGGGTCTTTTTAATCAGATTGCAATTTGTTATGTTATTCAGCTGTCTAAGATAAAATGGGACAACCTGTATACTAGTGAGGCTGAGCCCTTGCTCGCTTCGCTCTCAACCTCCCTCCTTCCCCCAATTTTACTTTCGTTCATATTGAAAATTTTGATAATTTTATGAATGAAAACATTTGAGGCATATAATATAGACATATTTAAAAAAAAATTATAAATTTTTTAATACATGTTTCTTCATTTTTATCATACTTTTCTATTTTTTCCACATCACGCGGGGGGTACATAAATAAGCGCGTTTCTTGTATAGTGGTTTTCCCTGTTGAACAAATCCACTTTAATATAAAATTGATTGCATATTCGTTATATTTATAAAGTTGAATATTACAAATTAAAATTTAGAAAGATGTGACAGAATAATCAACCCCCCCCCCCCCAAAAAAAAAAACCTTTTCAAGGTAAACGGTTGGCAAGTATAAGGTTGTTTCTTCATTTAAATTATAGAATAATTTTCAAACCCTCTACAATCCTTATGTAGCCAAAATTCAAAGTGTTTGATCTATCATCCAAATTAAAGGATTTCAAACTCTCCCTAGCCCTTCTAACCCCTTGACAAGACTTTGTATGTTTCTACACATCAACTTGGAAAATCTAAATCTCTCATCAATAAAATATATGTTTGTACGTAAACCGCTTCGTGTTAAGGGTCCATTGAACAGATAACCATTCTTTTAATATCACTTCACTACCTTTGATTTTACTAAAATTCTAATACTAATTTTCAGAAAACAAAGTTGTGATATCAATAAGTAATTTGGAAGTTTTTTTTATAAAAAACCAATCGTGTTGAAATAAATAAATAATTGAGTGTATAAATATGAAAAATAATATATAGAATAAAAATTATCAAGGGGCGCGGTAGCGCCACGATGGCAAGTATAAGGCACGACAGTACGTACGCCGCTGTCGGGCGCAAGCCAGACCCTTATATACTTTAAACTTGCCCAGTTGGAACCTTGGCGTACGGTTTTCTTCGCATTAAGAGCATTGTTTCGTAGGTATTAGTACTTATATGAAAGCTTTCGAGAAACTTACAAAATCACATCAGGGTCATATTTTGCATAATAGCCTCTATCAAATGTTATTGTAAAGTGAAAGTTCAGGCTCATCAATTCTTCTCGAGAGAGAACACTGAACAATTAATGTAATTCCGGTTACGTCAGTACTACATACTTCCGTATTATATAGATCATCATGCATCATATAGATATACTTATATACATGCTGCGCAAATGCAGACGATGTTTCATATACACAATAGTGTGTACATACAATCATAAAATAATCAACGTGTTTAATTAATAGTTTCTCATTAAATGTTATAAGAAGTAGTAACTTTTTAACCAAATTAGATATTTTAATTATAAAAGTAAAATATACTTAAGTCGATAAGTCGAGTATGTATTAATAATAGATTACAATAACATAAACATGACTAACAGAATTTTATTAGATAAGTATTCAGTTTTATTTTGAAATCTATCAGTACAATAAAAATAAACTTTTCGTAAAATTATTCTTTGTTTAAATGTTTTTATTTTTTTTTCAGATATTTTCTTTTTCCATTGAGAGCTTACACAACTATCAAGTTGTATAGCAAGGGAATTTAAGTGACAAGTTATTTTTGCAAGTTTCTTACAGAAGGTTATACGCCAAACATCATTGGTGAATATTGAAAAAAAAAAAATGAAAAGGCTTCTGTGTGTGATCTAAAAAACAAAAAATGTGTAATATTTTATATCGGTCTCACTTGTATTTATTGGGAAATATTTATAACAGACAATCGGAATATCGGAATAACTGCGATTGCCGCCACGTCCTGCACATTCCAGCTGACGTTTAATGATTAATCACTCTTACGCCGTATTTAGTGTGGGAGGTTAGGTCACCGTACTTCCGGTAAATAGAGCGTTCCGTGACCGGTCACAAACATGAGCAAAGCATAGCACTAATTCGATATTATTCAAAGCTCAATAGTATCCGAGTGTACATATAGGAATGATGTTCTTACATGACATTATCACATGAAAAATGTGCCCATAATATATTACAGGATTGTTTCGCATTATGAAACCTTTTTCGATTATTTATGGAAGCAACGAGCGGATGTACAATATACTCTACTTAGTAATTCAGTAAATTGCTATCCTTATTTCATGAAAAATCTATGTCCAAGACGATCATTTGCAATTAAATATAAGATTTAATTCATACAAAAAATCGATCCCACATTTTAAAAAAACAGTAACAATTTCTAGCATGTAGAACGCAATTTTTTTTATGGAAAAACTTGCCGTCCCGTCCTATAATAGATACCGATGGACTACTAAATGTCAGTGTAATCAACAATTTCATAAAATTTTTAATATACTTATAATATATGTTTATATATAATATTTATGTATAATATAATATTATGTTAAACTGTGAGAACGATAGCCTCAAATAAAAATTGTAGTTCTATTTTTTTTATTAAGTATGGATATAAAACTAAAATATAAACATAAATGTTAATTTAATATTTTTTAGCTTGATTGATTTCCGAACTTTAATCATAGAAATTTATTTTATAACATTTTTGTAATACATAATAATAATTATTTTTATTGAACATCTTGTAACCATTCGATAATAATAACATACTTTTGTGAAACATGCATACAAATACAAATAAGCAAAAATTGTGTTTACAATGATAACAAGATGAAGTTTGAATTCTTCAAAAATTGGTTAAGAATAGTAGTAAATACATGTAGAATGAAAAATCCGATACGAGATTTTCTAACAGTGTTTTGTTAACAACAAATTACTTTGGATAACCATGCACAATTTTAAGATAGTACCCATCGGTATCTATTATAGGATGTGACGGCAAGTTTTTCCATAAAAAAAATTGCGTTCTACATGCTAGAATTTGTTACTGTTTTTTTTAAATGTGGGATCGATTTTTTGTATGAATTAAATCTTATATTTAATTGCAAATGATCGTCTTGGACATAGATTTTTCATGAAATAAGGATAGCAATTTACTGAATTACTAAGTAGAGTATATTGTACATCCGCTCGTTGCTTCCATAAATAATCGAAAAAGTTTTCATAATGCGAAACAATCCTGTAATATATTATGGGCACATTTTTCATGTGATAATGTCATGTAAGAACATCATTCCTATATGTACACTCGGATACTATTGAACTTTGAATAATATCGAATTAATGCTATGCTTTGCGCATGTTTGTGACCGGTCGCGGAACGCTCTATTTACCGGAAGTACGGTAACCTAACCTCCCACACTAAATACGGCGTAAGAGTGATCAGTCATTAAACGTCAGCTGGAATGCGCAGGACGTGGCGGCAATCGCAGTTATTCCCACAATTCTACCGACAGTATCTTTTCACAGGCTATCCACCTTTTCACATGTCACAATTTGGTTGAGTGTTTATAATGATGAATACATATATATTTATAATCCTTCTCCGATTTAAACAATTATTTATTTATATCAACTCAATTGCTTCTTATAACAAAAACTTGCCAATTTCTTTATTGATATCACAACTTTCTTTTGCTATATTAAAATTGAAATTTATGTAAAATCGAAGGTATAGAGAAGAAACACCGAAGAAATGGTAGTCTGTCCAACAGATCCTTCAAGCAAGGATGTTTGCGCATTCATATTGATATAGATAGATGAAAATTTCAAGTTATTCAGCTTCATGTATAAGCATCATGTTCTTTCAGTGTCTGTGAATCACTCATTTACGAGGTAAAAGAAGACACATATATTAACATAATTATTTGTTGAACTAATTAGAAATACCTTTTTAATCATTGCATTATAATCACATTTCTTATCAACCTTTACTAAGGAAAAAGTAATAAACGTACACAATAAACCTGCTAGAATATTATTTACATTATTATTGAAAGTTTGACTTTAACCAAACAAACCTTTTCAAGGTAAAAGGCTGGCAAGTATGAGGTCGTTTGTTCATGTAAAAATTAAAGATTAATTTTACAACTCTTGATAACCTTAATGTAAAAAAAACTCTTAATAACACTTATGCAGACAAAACCAAACTTTTATTAACATTCATACAGACAAAATAAAAATTCTTAGAGCTTACTCTAAAATTCAACTTTAATTTTCAAACTTCGACAACTCTTATGTAGTCGAAATTATAAATGCTGTATTCTATACAGTTATTTAATTATGGAAATTAAAGATCTTGATAACACTTATATAGACAAAATACTAGTAGCTTTACTGCATACTCTTAAGACGTGTTGATATTATAATCGTCAGATCAACAAATAATATATCTTCTTTCCTCTTGTGAATAAGTGATCGAACACAAATACTGGAAGAATATGTGATACTTATAGATCAAGTTGGAAAACAAATAATTATGTTAGGATGAATGTCTTCTTTTACCTCTGCAATGAGTTAATCACAATCACTCAAATCATGATGCTTATACATTAAGCTAAAAAATCCGAAACTCTCATGTATGAAAATATGAACGTGTAACCATCTTCGCGTTAAGGGTCTGTTGGACAGATTACCATTTCTTTAGTGTCACTTCTCCTTCGATTATCTATACCTTCGATTTGACATAAATTCTCATTTTAATTTTAGGAAAAGAAAGTTATGATATCAATAAATAAATTGGCAAGTTTTTTGCTATAAAAAATAATTGTTTTCAAATAAATAAATAACCGATTAAATTGAGGAAGGATTATAAATATATGTGTTCATATAAACACTCAATTGCAGCATGTGAAAAGGTGGATAGCCTGTGAAAAGGTACAGTCGGGTACAATTAAAACTTTGAATAATTGCGACTGCTGCCACGTTCTGTACATGTAATAGAATGGTATGATGTTCTTACATGACATTATCACATGACAAATGTGCCCATAATATGTAGTAATATCATGTTTGTCTAAAATTATTATGTAATTTAACAAGATTGTTTCGCATCATGAAAACTTTTTCATTTATTTATGGAAGCTGAGAGCGGATGTACAATCTACTCTACTTAGTAATTCAGTAAATGTTTTGCTATCCTTATTTCATTCAAAATCTATGTCCAGGACGATTATATACAATTATATATGAGATTTTAATTCTGTTGATTTACATACATTTAAAAAAAAACAGGAACAAATTCTATCATGTAGAACGCAATTTTTGACGGAAAAACTTGCCGCCCCGTCCTATCATAGATAATCGATGAACCACTAAATGTCAGTGTAATTATCAATATCATAAAATTTTTAATATAGTTAATTTATCGTCCTATTATCCTATAATGCGTAATACTCAAATCATTATATTAAACTGTGAGACCAATGGCCTCAAATAATTAAAAACAATGGAATTTTTTAATTAAGTAAAGATTTGAAACTAAAAGCTGTAAACTACATAAATATTAATTTAAAACTTTTAAACTTGATTTATTTTCCGACTAGAGTCATAGAAATTTATTTTATAACATTTTTTAATATGTAATAATAGTTACAATTATTTTTAATCAACTTCCTGCAATCTTCCGATAATACTAACAGAGGTTTGTAAAACATACATACAAATAACCAAAAATGAGCTTAGAATGATTGCAAGATTAAGTTTGAATTCTTCAACAATTCCTCAAGGACAGTAATAAATACATATAGAATGAAAAATCGATTCAGAGATTTTTTAACGGTGTTTCATTAACAAGTTAATTTGGTTAACCTTGCATAATTTAAAGATGGTATACATCGTTATCTATGATAGGACGTGGCGGCAAGTTTTTCCGTCAAAAAATTGCGTTATACATGATAGAATTTGTTCCTGTTTTTTTTAAATGTATGTAAATCAACAGAATTTAAATCTCATATATAATTGTATATAATCGTCCTGGACATAGATTTTGAATGAAATAAGGATAGCAATACATTTACTGAATTACTAAGTAGAGTAGATTGTACATCCGCTCTCAGCTTCCATAAATAATTGAAAAAGTTTTCATGATGCGAAACAATCTTGTTAAATTACATAATAATTTTAGACAAACATGATATTACTACATATTATGGGCACATTTGTCATGTGATAATGTCATGTAAGAACATCATACCATTCTATTACATGTACAGAACGTGGCAGCAGTCGCAATTATTCAAAGTTTTAATTGTACCCGACTGTACCTTTTCACAGGCTATCCACCTTTTCACATGCTGCAATTGGATTGAGTGTTTATATGAACACATATATTTATAATCCTTCCTCAATTCAATCGGTTATTTATTTATTTGAAAACAATTATTTTTTATAGCAAAAAACTTGCCAATTTATTTATTGATATCATAACTTTCTTTTCTTAAAATTAAAATGAGAATTTATGTCAAATCGAAGGTATAGATAATCGAAGGAGAAGTGACACTAAAGAAATGGTAATCTGTCCAACAGACCCTTAACGCGAAGATGGTTACACGTTCATATTTTCATACATGAGAGTTTCGGATTTTTTAGCTTAATATATAAGCATCATAATTTCAGTGATTGTGATTAACTCATTGCAGAGGTAAAAGAAGACATTCATCCTAACATAATTATTTGTTTTCCAACTTGATCTATAAGTATCACATATTCTTCCAGTATTTGTGTTCGATCACTTATTCACAAGAGGAAAGAAGATATATTATTTGTTGATCTGACGATTATAATATCAACACGTCTTAAGAGTATGCAGTAAAGCTACTAGTATTTTGTCTATATAAGTGTTATCAAGATCTTTAATTTCCATAATTAAATAACTGTATAGAATACAGCATTTATAATTTCGACTACATAAGAGTTGTCGAAGTTTGAAAATTAAAGTTGAATTTTAGAGTAAGCTCTAAGAATTTTTATTTTGTCTGTATGAATGTTAATAAAAGTTTGGTTTTGTCTGCATAAGTGTTATTAAGAGTTTTTTTTACATTAAGGTTATCAAGAGTTGTAAAATTAATCTTTAATTTTTACATGAAGGAACGACCTCATACTTGCCAGCCTTTTACCTTGAAAAGGTTTGTTTGGGGGAGGGGAGAGATTTCACTACTTTTAAAAGGTATATAATATGTAAATTACAAAGAATAGTTAACATCAACTAAATAAGTAATAAATTTAAAATATTAATGTACATTTGCTCATGGATTATTGTAATAATAATAATAATTATTTTCTAGACACTATCTGTAGAGTAAATAGTTTTTTTAGAACATTATTATTTACCAAGAAATCTATCTTTTCCATACCACCCTCCAGGTAAATAGAATAGCGCGTTTTTTTCCTTTATTGACACTAAATTTTATGTTAAGTTCCATAATGAATTGTTTCGCAAATATACATCAAAGAAATCTGTACGTCTAAAATTATTGCTAATTAATTAACTGATAACTGCTTTCTCGAAAGCATTTGTACGTTACGTATACTATTGTCATGCAGACCATGAGTTATATAGCATTTTAATATTTATACAAGTTTATATCGTATCCTTTACAATTGTTCAATCTATATTATGGAATAATGAAAATAATATTTAGAATAAAAAGAAGTATATGTAAGTTAATTTCCAATATCCCTATGATTCTTTATGATAGATGTATTATCATTTTTAATGCAACCCACCTAATTCGGTAAACGTTTAGAAAACTGTAATCGAATTCAAACTTTATGAAAACCTGTAAAAAATAGTGTCAGTAAAGTTGTGGTATCCCCTGTATGACTTTCACATAAATACTTACACGGTTGACATCATAAATTTAGTGTCAATATTGAATAGTGTCATTTAGCAAACAAGTTATAGTTTATTAAATATATTCTAAATTGAGTTCTATTGAGTTCTATTGAGTTCTATTCTAAATTGAATTGAGTCATTTAGCAAACAAGTTATAGTTTATAAAATATATTCTAAATTTATAGCTTTTAAGGTAAGATGTATTTAAAGCAATCAGCTACTAACGTAGTGTTTATTTATGAACTACAATATATACACTAGAGTGACCTAACCAGGCATGGCAAAAAAATTCCATTCCGTTATGATCTGTTGAATGTATATAGATAATATAAATTGTCAAGCCAGTCACTTAGAGGGATAATCTAAGAATTTTCCAGTTGATACGGCTCAGCAGTTTTGAATTATTGAATTTTGAAATTTCTAATCTCTGATTATCTCAATACTGCTAAACTATACCATCTTCAAAATTCTTATACTATCCCTCTAAGTAGTGGGCTTGAAAACTTGTATGATCTTTTTACCTTTTAGGAAAAGAGACGCTCAACCCACATTCTGGAAACTGCCTGAACTCTGGCATTCTGAAAATTAAAAATAACTATTTTTGAACTGAGCAAATCAATCAGAGGGATAGCATATGAAATTTAAAGTTAATCGTCTAGACCAATTTTTAGCTCTTCGATTTTGAATGCCTTATATGATGATTATTTTGAAATTGGTCTATATGGTAAACTTCAAATTTCTCATGATATCCCTCTGATTGGTATGTTTAACGAAAACTTAGTTATTTTTAATTTTCAGAGTGACCAAAATGCTTCTGAGTGATTCTACGTATAAACCTTTTAAGCCTTAAAAACAAGTGTTCAACTTGATCGATCATCAATATCGAAGACACAAACATTTGAAAAGATAGCTTAACTCATTTTAAACGAACCTGTTAAAGTCCCAGAATATCACAGGTCTTGGTTTCTCTGTGAGAAATAAATATAACAGCTCATTTATTAAAAAGCACAAGTTGTTGTCGCGCACTCGTTTTCTGAGACCTCTCTTCTACGTGAACACTTCGTCGCTCACTCCACCCTTCGTTCCTGAAGATTCCTCACCCGGGGCACCAATTGTTGAGGCCAGGCGTGGGGTGGAGTATATGTTGAAGGTGTCAATATATTGTTTGATGGTAGTTTTATGTTGTAGTTGTATATGTGTGTATAATTTACAAATGTGTTCGTCGGTGCGTAGATGTACAGTTTACAAATGCGGTACAATTTAACATGTAGAGTTCCAAGATGTACAAGTGTCTCGTCGATGCGAGTGCCAAATGTCGAGTGTCGCTCCGCCGGCCCGTGGCAGTTTTCTTCTCGTTACCCCCTCCCTCTGTCAGGCCCTGCGGCTCCTCCTCCCTTCGGTCGACCAATCAGTCGCAGGGCCTGTCGAGCTACGTCGTCTATCGTCGGCTCACCCCCTATACAGAGGTAGCTGGATCTACGTCGTCTCTCGTCGGGCTCATCGCCACTAGGGGCAGCTAAATCTACGTCGGGCACGCTCTCCTTGCGGAGAGTAGCTATGTCCATCGCGCTTTCACTCTTTCTCTCTCTCTCTCTCTCTCTCTCTCTCTCTCTTTCGCACACGTACCCTCTTCCCTTTCTGTGCCTCTCGCATCGTCTCCCTCTGCCACTGGACCCTCGGCCTGAACCCGAATTAGTTTATTGCCTGCTGCTGCGACGTTTACAATTTTGTTTTTCTTATTCTACTTTTTATAGATATAATCCGGGCTCGCGCCGCGCCCGGCACGTCTTGCACATTTGAGTATCGCTAATTGCTTTTTTTTTTACAAGTTTGTCGCACGTGCGCAGCAGCAGCATCGCTCGCTTCTATTATTTTATTGGGGTTATTTCCCTTCGTGCGCTGGGTCCGTAGCCATAAACGGCCACGCGCCGCATGCGGGCTCTGAGCCGTGCACGTGGGCCTTCTCCGCCTAATCCCTCTCCCTCCCTACTGTCCGCGTATCCCCAACAACTTAGTTATTTTTAATTTTCAGAGTGACCAAAATGCTTCTGAGTGATTCTACGTATAAACCTTTTAAGCCTTAAAAACAAGTGTTCAACTTGATCGATCATCAATATCGAAGACACAAACATTTGAAAAGATAGCTTAACTCATTATAAAAGAACCTGTGAAAGTCCCAGAATATCACAGGTCTTGGTTTCTCTGTGAGAAATAAATATAACAGCTCATTTATTAAAAAGCAAAAGTTTATTAAAAATGACTTGTTAAAGAAATGTAGGTAAAACAGTGAAATATTAGCGTAATCCAGAGAAATTTTGTAGCACGACATTATAAAAATACTATAGAATATCCGTATACATTCAGTTTTAACATTTACAATAATTAAAATAAACTAATCAAGATTTTATACTTTGAAAAGCGCACCCGGGTGCCATATACTCCATATGTAATAGTTTCAAGGATATTTGACTTATATAAAAGTCAATAAACCATTAATTATAATCAATACATCCATGCTCATTAATCATTTTTATTTAGTTTCATTTAAAAATAAATTTTAAAAAATATTTTTGAAGACAGAGAAATTAAGCTCTAGCAGAAGGAACTATCTTTCCATCTCTCTCTAATAAATGCATAAATGTACCAAAATTAGACTTTGGAACAATTTAAAAAATTTTTAGGAAATATTGACGGTAATTGAAAAACAAAATAAAACACTTTCTCTAGCTATTCATAAGAATCCCTTTCGACGAACAGCCTGAGAGTCTACCTCCCAGGAGAAGATAGGAAAAGTTATAAACTATTCATATATACTTAAACAACTTAGAAACTTTCATGCATTTGCGATGCATATTCATGACACTTCACTAGCTTCTCACAATAGAAAATAATTTTTTTCTTTTATAAACTGAATATTCTCTGAACCAAGAAAATAAAACACTTTTACTATCTATTCATAAGAATTCTTTTTGACGTACAGCCTCAGAGTCTATCTCCCAGGAGACGATAGGAAAAGGTAACATAAGCACTTCCACAATTGTAGAAACTTTCTTGCGTGGAAGATTGAATATAATCGTAACACTCAACCAACTTGTCACATCACAAGAAAATTATATAAACAGGAAATTCTGTATAAATTTTCTTTGATTCTTGAACCATAAAAATACAACACTTTCACTAGCTTCTCATCAGGATCCCTTTCCACGAATAGCCTGAGAGTCTACCTCCCAGGAGACGATAGGAAACGTTATGAATTATTCATATACACTTAAACAACTTAGAAACTTTCATGCATGAGCGATGCATATTCTTGACACTTCACTAGCTTCTCACAATACAAGACAATTTTTTCCTTATATAAACTGAATATTCTCTGAACCAAGAAAATAAAACACTTTTACTATCTATTCATAAGAATTCTTTTCGACGTACAGCCTCAGAGTCTATCTCCCAGGAGACGATAGGAAAAGTTAACATAAGCATTTCCACAATTGTAGAAACTTTCTTGCGTGGAGGATTGAATATAATCGTAACAATCAACCAACTTGTCACATCACAAGAAAATTATGTAAACAGGAAATTCTGTATAAATTTTCTTTGATTCTTGGACGATGAAAATACAACACTTTTACTAGCTTCTCATCAGGATCCCTTTCGACATACAGCCTGAGAGTCTACCTCCCAGGAGACGATAGGAAAAGTTATGAATTATTCATATACACTTAAAGAACTTAGAAACTTTCATGCATGAGTGATGCCTATTCTTGACACTTCACTAGCTTCGAATATTATCCTAACACTTAACCAACTTGTCACATCACAAGAAAATTATATAAACTGGAAATTCTGTATAAATTTTCTTTGATTCTTGGATAATGAAAGTACAACATTTTCACTAGCTTCTCATCAGGATCCCTTTCGACGAATAGCCTGAGAGTCTACCTCCCAGGAGACAATAGAAAAAATTACACACCCACTTCAAGAATGTAGAAACTTGCTTGAAAGGTGAACCCAGGAAACGATAGAAAAAGTTACATATTCACTTCAACAACGTAAACTTTCTTGAAAGATGAATTCTTAACACTTTACTAGCTGCCACATCACAGAATAGTTATTTCTTTATATAATCTAATAGTAAAAAAACCTGAAAAATAAAAGGATATATTTTAACAAAGAATCAGTTCATGAATCTTTCATGTATTGTATATAATTTTAGACATTTACTTTTTAGCACTTTTTTCAACTTCACATAATAATTGTTTGGATAATACTTTTCATAAGTTTATTCTCGTTTAAAATAACACAATCACTTTCTGCATACATATTTTTTCAACTAAATGTCCGTCTAAGTATATTGATAGCTGGGCTTCAGACCACGAGTCTCACATTTTTCCTTATTATTTCAACTGAATGTCCGTCTAAGTATTAAGATAGCTGGGCTTCAAACCACGAGTCTCACATTTTTCCTTATTTTCACAAAGTTTACAGGTATTATTATTATAATATACAGATTAAACGGCATAACCTGTTCAAATAATTTAATACACAAATTATCACCAATATAACACTAAAAATCATTTAGTAATGGATTGCATTCGAAACAATCCTCACACATAGCTTTAATTTAGAATTTACATCACTAATCACTATGCTGAGTTACGCTGTAATCTATTAAACTTGAACTATCTTTCAATTTAATCTTGTGAACATATCAACATTTTGAATATAAAAAGACACTATCACTATTCTTCGTAAGTAGCAAAAAAAGATTATGCTATTTATGAATGAAAGTTTAACAGTTTACCTCGGCAGCTGTATTTGGTTTTTCAAAAGTTTCAATATTATAATTTTAATTTTGGACATTTACTTTTTAGCACTTTTTTCAAATTCACATAATAATTGTTTGGATAATACTTTTCATAATTTTATTCTCGTTTAAAATAACACAATCACTTTCTGTATACAACTTATAATAAGTTCACTTTTTAACACTTTTTTATGGTACATTTCATCCGATCTGGATAGAGAAAAAGTCTATAATTCACAGCAAGAGGTGGATAGTCCTCCATAAGGAGACGATCCTCCATAAAAAACAATCCTTCACACTAGTAGATGAATTACTTATTATCAAAATAAAAATCTTTCGCTTGCACCAGATATTCTGCTAACTTAATAAATATTCTTACTTCACAGCATAATAAATACTGCAAATCATAAATATTTATAATTCAAACTTTTTTCAATGGCAATATAACCTCCCAAACGTATCTGAAAAAGAAAAGAGAACATTTAAACAAAGTATCAGTTCACGAAACCTTGATTTATATTGTATATTAATAAATCACAATCATAACACTAAATACTTATCTAATCTAATTATACACTATTAATCATGTCGATCATTATGAACGAAATTGACTTATTTCTCACTGTTTTTAAATGACACTGTTTTAAAATATTAAACTTATGATATATTTCGCACTATCACAATATTTTATAATAATATGTTAAATTATTAATTAAAATATTTACGTTGATTATTATAAACATAAACAATGTTTCACCATGAAACATCGTCTGCATCTGCTCAGTATGTACAAGTAGATCTATATTGATGCATGGTGTGCTATATATTATTACGGAAATACGTAGGGCTGACGTAACCGGAAGAATTGTTCAGTTTTCATTCTTCTCTCTTGATGAGAATCGAGGGGCTCGAACTTTCACTTTACAATATCTGTTGATAGAAGCATTTTCAGAAAATGTGACCCTGATGTGATTTTGTTAGTTTCGTCTCAAGCTTTCGTTTGAGTATTTCTATGTGACAAATAATACTGTCAAAGTGAAGAAAACCGTAAGTCGAGTTTCCAACAATGCCTATGAGATGTATATAGGGTCTGGCTAGCGCCCGACGGCGGCGTACGTACTCACGTACCTTATACTTGCCATCGTGGCGCTACCGCGCCCTTTGATTAGAGAATTCATGATCCCGAACTTTCACTTCGCAATAACTTTTGATAGAAGCAATTTCACAAAATATGACCCCGATGTCATTTTGTTAGTTTTGTCGCAAGCTTTCTTCTGGGTGCTCATATGCAACAAACAAAGCTGTTAATGCGAAGATAACTGTATGTCGAGTTTTCAACAGGGCTAATTTAAAGTATATATAGGGTCTGGCTAGCGCCCGACGGCGGCGTACGTACTGACGTACCTTATACTTGCCATCGTGGCGCTACCGCGCCCCTTGATTTTCTGTAAAGCAGCAGAAAGCAGCCAAAC
The DNA here is from genome assembly GCA_018906965.1 of Philotrypesis tridentata. NCBI lineage: Eukaryota > Metazoa > Arthropoda > Insecta > Hymenoptera > Pteromalidae > Philotrypesis > Philotrypesis tridentata. Next base: position 136,473 of record JACCIB010000264.1, read on the forward strand.
AGCTGTTTTTCATCCAAGACACTAGATCAGTGCAGTTAGTCTGCTAGCTGCTGTAGCAATGTTTATAACCTTAGTGGTGTTGCAAAAGTGCAAGAGCTTCTGCAGAGTAGAAAAATTTTTCAGATAAGTATTGGAAACTAATTAGTAATAATAGTATTCATAATGAGCTTTTTCTTTTTTGGTTTATTTTTTGCTTTTAGGTATACGGGTGCAAGCCAGCAAAATGGGAGCTTATATTGACTGCCTGAAGTATTATTTTGCATACTTTTTAAGAACTTGAAGTGTATTTAATAATGGTAAGTATTGTATGTAACTGTAATTCATAAACATAACTTGATTATGAATAGCTAACGATAATTTTTATTTTGTTTTCAGCTTCTAAATGCTATTATCACACAGCATGACAAGCGCGTACCATCAAATATACTTTATTGTATGTATATTTGAGTACCAAAAGCAAATCAAGGTATGCCGGATATTTTCTGTAAGTATAGCTGAGTTCATTTGTATGATTTACATTATAAACTTTAAATGCCTTTTACTCAAATTTAGTTTTTTCATGCTTTTGATGTACTTGCCGCAGCTTTCTGAAGGAACCGTAACATCAATCCTGATGAACTAAAGTGGAAAACCTTCCTAATGAGTACGGTCACAAACTGAGTGGAGCAGAATTGGCAAAAATAAGTTCAAAGTCAATGTTACGTATGTTTACATATGTAACATTCACTATAATTATTAATATTGTCAATATATGTTTAATTAATTATATTAATTTTGTGTTTTTCAGGAATCTGTTCCACTTAGTCTGAGACCAGACTCATAATGAAGATTTGGCACTTTGATTCATCAGGATTGATGGTACGGTTCCATCAGAAACATGCGGCAAGTAAATAAAAGTGATGAAAATCATGATTTTTGGTAAGCAAATACCTTTAATTGTTTTTAAATGTTACACTCACTTTATGCATATTATTTATGCATAAAAGTGATGTATAATACTTGTATTTGAAAGCAAAAATATAGTTTTTAGAGCACCTATATATCTATTAATTTTTTACAACACTAACAATTTTTCTTTTTTTTTCAGGTTTTAACACTGTCATAACCCCTTAAAGCAGTATTTTCAGTCAAGAAAGTATGAAAATAGCTGGAATATCTGTCAAGATGAGACGAGCCAAAAGGAGGTTCCTGTGATGATGTGAATATTTTGAGTCCAGAAAGTTTATTATGTCATATACTAGACGATAGCTCGATATCTCAAGTTTAGACCAGCAAAAAGAAGGTTCCTGTGACGAAGTGGAATTAGTGAAGTGGAGAACTATTTTGATTCAAGAATTATTTATAAGAAATGCTGGAAGAATTCCATTGTCAAGAATAATAAATATATTCATTTAATAATGGATCAGTCAATATAAGAACTATAACAACTTTTATCAAGTATAATCAAATGATTTTATGTTTACAATGTGTTTCTGTCATAACATTTGTTACAGTTGCGTATTAATAAAATTTATGTTTACAAAGTGTTTCTTTCATAACATTTAATATAATTACGTATTAATAAAATATTTATAAGAAATGATGAAAGAACTCAATTCACAAGAATAGCTAGAATATCTATCGAGATGGAACCAGCCAAAAGGAAGTTCCTGTGACGAAGTGAATTTTGAGTCAAGAAAGTTTATAATGACATGTACTAGACGATAGCTGGATATCTCAAGTTTAGACCAGCAAAAACAAAGTTCCTGTGACGAAGTGGAACTAGTGAAGTAAAAAACTATTTGGATTCAAAAATTATTTATAAGACATGCTGGAAGAACACAATTGTCAAGAATAATAAATATATCCATTTAATAATGGATCAGTCAATATATGAATTGTAACAACTTTTATCCAGTGTAATCAAATTTTATGTTTACAAAGTGTTTCTGACGTAACATTTATTATGGTTACGTATTCATAAATTATTTATCAGAAATGCCGGAAGAACTCAATTCACAAGAATAGATGGAATATCTATCAAGTTTAGTCCATCAATAAGAAGGTTCCTGTGACGAAGTGAAATTAGTGAAGGATTTTCAGTCAAGATAATACTTTGTATCGACCTCACTGTTAATATTTATCTGCACTTACGTATGAACAATGCATTGCTTATTATTAATGGTAACATATTATCAAACTTGATTGAAGAAAGCTTAATATTCAAGATTTATGATTTATGATTACTAAATGTAGAAGTCAAGTGGTTTAAAGTGTGTGTATTGTATTTTCTTCACTTATGTATTGAAGAAAGTTTTTACAGAACTTCTATTGGGACGTTACACAACTGTCATATTATAAAGGGAAGGAATTCCTGTGAGAAGCTAGTGATGTGAAAAATGCTTTTTCAAGATTTATAATTATTATATAAGTTAAGAAGACATGTGGTTTAGAAGTTTTTGCCAATTTAGAGAGAGCAAGTACACTAAGTTTCCTGATGTAACGAGACTTTCCCAAGGGAAAAGCTTGTTTTGTTTTGTATAAGGTAACGAGAACTTATGAGTTGTCAAGCCAAGTGCTCAAAGGGATAGGATAAGAATTTTCAACTTGATAGGGCCCAGTAAAAATTAAATTTTTTAATTTTGAAATTTTTAATCTATGATTATTTCCATAGTAGTCAATTGTACCATCTTAAAAGTTCTTATACTATCCTTTTAAGCTGTGGGCTTAACAACTACTTGCATGGTCTACTTGCTTTTTAGAAATCAGAACATGTATTTCCATTGAGAAAAGAGACACTCAACCCATATTCTGGAAACAGACTATATTTTGGGCACTCTGAAAATTAAAAATAACTAAGTTTTCATGAAGCATACCAATCAGAGGGATATCATGAGAAATTTCCAGTTTATCGTATCAACCAATTTTAAAATAATTATCATATAAGGCATGCAAAATTGAACAACTCAAAATTGGTTTAGACGATTAACTTGAAATTTCTTATGCTATCCCTCTGATTGATTTGCTTAAAGAAAAATTAGTTATTCTCAATTTTGAGAGAGCAAAATGTGTACTCAGTTTCCAAGTCTTGGATGTAACGAGTCTTTTCCCAAGGGAAATGCATGTTTTGCTTTGTAAAAGGTAACCAAAACTTATGAGTTATCAAGCCTGTCACTCAGAGGGATAGTATGAGAATTTTCAAGTTAAAACTGCTTAGCAAAATTTGAATTTTTAATTCTGAAATTTCTAATTTCCGATTATCTTAATACTGCTCATCTGTACAATCTTCAAAATTTTTATACTATCTCTCTAAGCTGTGGGCTACACCACTTGCATGGTCTTTTTACCTTTTAGAAATCAAAACATGTATTTTCATTGAGAAAAGTGACGCACAACCCATATTCTGGTAACTGCTTGTACTTCGGGTACTCTGAAAATTGAAAATAACTAAATTTTCATTATAAATACCAATCAGAGGGATATCATGAGGAATTTCAAGTTTATCGTATCAATCAATTTTGAAATAATTATCATATAAGGCATTCAAAATTGAACAGCTCAAAATTGGTCTAGACGATTTTCAAGTAGACATACCTGAAAATTTGGACACTAAAGGCGTGAAGTCGACAGTGTAATTATTTATGTGAAAGTCAAAATTATAAGTTCATAGACAAGGTTGCATATATTTCATGCAAGAAAGTTTCTAATTTTCCATGTACAAGCTAGTGAAAGTGTTGTATTTTCATCGTTTAAGTTCGAAGAAATAATATACACAAACTGTGGATTTTATTTTTATTTTTCTGTATATTGCTTACAGTGATAAATAAGGCTGATTCAGTAAAGTCTGTTGTTTATAAATTTCTTTTTTACGACAAGTTCATCGGATCACCTGTAACAGAGAAACAATAATTTATTTTAAAACAAAGAATCATGTTCTATTATCATAAAGTTAATTTATATAAAGCTAATTAAAATATACGTATCTCACTGAGTGAAATCCATTCATACTATTTTGATCCTAATGCCATCTTATCTATAAATGCATTTTTGCACTTGAAACATTTTGCAGGTTCTAGATTAAACGTTATTGCACACGCGTAGTATGAGTTTTAGGGGTTTTTAACGCAGCTTGAATAATATAATTTGTGATAAACTTGGAGTTCCACGGGGACGTTATAAACTAGCAGAAACCAATAGTAGATTAGTTCTTCAGGTTAGACATAGTTATAGTACGAATGTCGGTTGGCAACTAGTTATGGGGATATAGGAGCTATTCGTATATCCAAGCAAAAGTGGCACATCTGGTGGCAGAAAAAAGAACTGCTCTAAGTTATACCAAAACAAAGTACCTTAACCTTAAAACGTTAAGGGAACTGTATAGATGAACGGCATGTGTTCATAAAGATAGATCTTCTCTAACAAAATGTCAGTTGTAGACAAATCCGAAAAAATCTGGGAAAAAAGAAAATGCGCCATAAAGGGGTGCAATACGCATGTTGGCTCTGGTTTTTCATTACATCGATTTCCTCGCGAAGAAGAATTATTATTGAAATGGCTGGAGGATATTCTAGTGCCTTCCTCAAAGGGCCTACTACCTCCATTAACATAATCTATCATTTCAAATATTTCGACAATTGTACAAGCCATTTTCGATGCCCATTAAAAAATCTTATATTGCGTTTTACAAACATGAAGATAACAAGTTCAAACTTGCCTCGCATCATCACGTGGTATTGGTATAACTTAGAGAAGCGATGATAGCGACGTCTACCGGGGCTTGGATATGCGAATGAAGTATTAGTGTACTGTTGGTTTCTGCTAGATTATAACCTTCGTGTGGATCTCCAAGTTTATCATAAACTATATTTTTTGAGTCGCGTTAAAAACCCCTAAAACTAATACTACGCGTTAGATATTTCTTTTTTGAATAATAATGATCCACACATAACTATTTGCTGTGCAGACCGGTGTCAAATAAATAATTATTATTGCAATAATACATAAGCATATGTACATTAATTTTTTAAATTTACAACTTAATTAGTGGATGTTAATGATTTAAGGTAATTTAGGTATTATGTACCATTTAAAAGTAGCGAAATGTTCCCGCACCCCCCCCCCCCCAAATAAACCTTTTAAAAAGGTAAAAGGCTGGCAAGTATAAGGTCGTTTCTTCCTATGTAAGAACTAAACATTAATTTTATAACTTTTGGTAACCTTAATGTCACAAAAATTCTAAGAGTTTACTCTATCTATACGGTTATTTCATTGTTTTAATCAAAGATAATTTTCGATCACACAATTTGGAACGCTTATATGGTAAAAATTCAAATCTATCTATCTATGAAAATATTAACGCATAAACATCTTTACGTTAAGGGTCTGTTGGTAAGACTACCACTTCTTTAGTGTTACTTCTCCTATACATTCCAATTTACATAAATTTCAATTTTAATTTTACTAAAAGAAAGTTATGATATCAATAAATAAATTGGCAAGTTCTTTTATAAAAAACAATCGATTTGAAATAAATAAATAAGCGTTTAAAAGGGGGAGGATTATAAATATATATATATATATATATTTATATAAGCACATGACCAAATTGCAGTATGTGAAAAGGTACAGTCGGGTACAATTAAAACTTTGAATAATTGGGACTGCTGCCACGTTCTACGCATTCTAGCTGACGTTAGGTGGCCGATCACGATGATGCCGTATTTACCGTGGGAGATTAGGTCACCATTCTTCCGGTAAATTGGGCGCTGCGTAATGGGTCACAAACATGCGCAGAACATAGCGCCAATATGTTATTATTCAAAGTTTCATTTTAATCCTATGGTACACCTAATAGAATGGTATGATGTTCTTAGATGCCATTATCACATGACAAATGTGCGCATAATATGTGGTAATATCATGTTTGTCTAAAATTATTATGTAATTTCACAAGATTGTTTCGCATCATGAAAACTTCGTCTTTTATTTATGGAAGTAACGAGCGGATGTATGTCGAGGACGATTAGATACAATTATATATGGGATTTAAATTCTGTTGATTTACATTCATTTAAAAAAAACAGGAACAAATTTTATCATGTTGAACGCACTTTTTTTACGGAAAAACTTGCCGTCCCGTCCTATCATAGATAATTGATGAACTAGTAAATGTCAGTGTAATTAACAATATCATAAAATGTTTCACATAGTTAATTTATCGTCTTATTATCCTATAATGGGTACTACTCAAAACATTATATTAAAATGTAAGAACGATGGCCTCAAATAATAATAATAGGAATTCCATGTTTTAATTAAGTAAAGATTTAAAACTAAAAGCGATAAACTACATAAATATTAATTTAAAATTTTTAAGCTTGATTATTTTCCAACTTGAGTCATAGAAATTTATTTTATAAAATTTTTTTAATATGAATTAATAGTTACAATTATTTTTAATCAACTTCCTGTAATCTGCCTATAATAATAACAAAGTTCTGTAAAACATACATACAAATAACCAACAATTGAGCCTAGAATGATTACAAGAGTAAGTGTCAATTCTTATCAAAAATTGGTTAAGAACCGTAATAAATACATATAGAATGAAAAATCGATTAAGAAATTTACTAACGGTGTTTCATTAACAAGTTACTTTGGTTAACCTTGAACACTTTGAAGATGGTATCCATCGATTATCTATGATAGGACGGGACGGCAAGTTTTTCCGTGAAAAAAATTGCGTTCAACATTATAGAATTTGTTCCTGTTTTTTCTCAATGTATGTAAAGCAACCCCCAAACAAACCTTTTCAAGGTAAAAGGCTGGAAAGTATAAGGTTTTTAAATGTATGTAAATCAACAGAATTTAAATCCCATATATAATTGTATCTAATCGTCCTCGACATACATCCGCTCGTTGCTTCCATAAATAAAAGACAAAGTTTTCATGATGCGAAACAATCTTGTGAAATTACATAATAATTTTAGACAAACATGATATTACCACATATTATGCGCACATTTGTCATGTGCTAATGGCATGTAAGAACATCATACCATACTATTACGTGTACCATCGGGTTAAAATGAATCTTTGAATAATAACATATTGGCGCTACGTTCTGCGCATGTTTGTGACCCATCACGCAACGCCCAATTTACCGGAAGAATGGTGGCCTAATCTCTCGCGGTAAATACGGCATCATCGTGATCGGCCACCTAACGTCAGCTAGAATGAGCAGAACGTAGCAGCAGTCGCAATTATTCAAAGTTTTAAGTGTACCCGACTGTACCTTTTCACATACTGCAATTTGGTCAAGTGCTTATATAAATACATGTATATTTATAATCCTCCCCCTTTTAAACGCTTATTTATTTATTTCAAACCGATTGCTTTTTATAAAAGAACTTGCCAATCTAGGTATTGATATCATAACTTCCTTTTGGTAAAATTAAAATCCCCCACCCAAAAAAAACCTTTGCAAGGTAAAAGGCTGGCTAGTATAAGGTCGTTGCTTCATGTAAAACTTGAAGATTAATTTTGCAACTCTTGATATCTCAATGTCACAAAAATTCTAAGTGTTTTCTCTATCTATACAGTTATTTCATTATATTAATCAAAGTTAATTTTTAAACTCTCGATATCCCTTATGTGGTGAAAATTTAAAGTGCTTATTCTAAAAGTCTGTTTTCATTATGTAAATTAAAGTCAAACTTACAATAATAATGTAAATAATATTCTAGCAGGTTTATTGTGTACGTTTATTACTTTTCCCTTAGTAAAGGTTGATAAGAAATGTGATTATAATGCAATGATTAAAAAGGTATTTCTAGTTAGTTCAACAAATAATTATGTTAATATATGAGTCTTCTTTTATCTCGTAAATGAGTGAATCACAGACACTGAAAGAACATGATGCTTATATATGAATGTGTAAACATCTTTGCTTGAAGGATCTGTTGGACAGACTACCATTTCTTTAGCGTTTCTTCCATATACCTTCGATTTTACATAAATTTCAATTTTAATATAGCAAAAGAAAGTTATGATATCAATAAATAACTTGGCAAGTTTTTGTTATAAGAAGCAATTGAGTTGATATAAATAAATAATTGTTTAAATCGGAGAAGGATTATAAATATATATGTATTCTTCATTATAAACACTCGACCAAATTGTGACATGTGAAAAGGTGGATAGCCTGTGAAAAGGTACTGTCGGTAGAATTGTCGGAATAACTGCGATTGCCGCCAGGTCCTGCGCATTCCAGCTGACTTTTAAAGACTGATCACTCTTACGCCGTATTTACTGTGGGAGGTTTGGTCACCGTACTTCCGGTAAATAGAACGTTCCGTGACCGGTCACAAACATGCGCAAAGCATAGCACTAATTCCATATTATTCAAAGTTCAATAGTATCCAAGTGTACATACAGGAATGATGTTCTTACATGACATTATCACATGAAAAATGTGCCCATAATATATTACAGGATTGTTTCGCATTATGAAAACTTTTTCGATTACTTACGGAAGCAACGAGCGGATGCACAATCTACTCTATTTAGTAATTCAGTAAATGTGTTGCTATCCTTATTTCATGAAAAATCTATGTCCAAGACGATCATTTGCAATTAAATATAAGATTTAATTCATACAAAAAATCGATCCCACATTTAAAAAAAACAGTAACAAATTCTAGCATGTAGAACGCAATTTTTTTATGGAAAAACGGTGACCTAACCTCCCACAGTAAATACGGCGTAAGAGTGATCAGTCATTAAACGTCAGCTGGAATCCGCAGGACGTGGCGGCTATCGCAGTTATTCCCACAATACTACCGACAGTACCTTTTCACAGGCTATCCACCTTTTCACATATCACAATTTGGTCGAGTGTTTATAATGATGAATACATATATAGTTATAATCCTTCTCCGATTTAAACAATTATTTATTTATATCAACTCAATTGCTTCTTATAACAAAAACTTGCCAATTTCTTTATTGATATCATAACTTTCTTTTGCTATATTAAAATTGAAATTTATGTAAAATCGAAGGTATAGAGAAGAAACACTAAAGAAATGGTAGTCTGTCCAACAGATCCTTCTAGCAAAGATGTTTACGCATTCATATATAAGCATCATGTTCTTTCAGTGTCTGTGATTCACTCATTTACGAGGTAAAAGAAGACACATATATTAACATAATTATTTGTTGAACTAACTAGAAATACCTTTTTAATCATTGCCTTATAATCACATTTCTTATCAACCTTTACTAAGGGAAAAGTAATAAACGTACAGAATAAACCTGCTAGAATATTATTTACATTATTATTGAAAGTTTGACTTTAATTTACATATTGAAAATAGACTTTTAGAATAAGCACTCTGAATTTTCACCACATAAGGGATATCGAGAGTTTAAAAATTAACTTTGATTAATATAATGAAATAACTGTATAGATAGAGAAAACACTTAGAATTTTTGTGACATTGACATATCAAGAGTTGCAAAATTAATCTTCAAGTTTTACATGAAGCAACGACCTTATACTAGCCAGCCTTTAACCTTGAAAAGGTTTTTTTTTGGGGGGGGTGATTTCACTACTTTTAAAAGTTATGTAATACCTAAATTACAAAAAATAGTTAACATCAACTGAATAAGTTATAAATTTAAAAATTAATGTGCATATGCTCACTGAAGATGGCCGCGGCAGTGGTACTAGTGTTTATCACTAGCGCCCTAGTTCTAAAAGTTTGCGCGCGTGCTCAGTCTGTGGCGTCGGTTAGTCGCTCTGTAGTCCTGCGGTTATCGACGTTACGTCTGCTATACCGTCAGTGTTTAACCTCTCGCGTGGTTAACTTTGTCGCTGCTAAATTATTTTAAAATTGTTGCTATGGGATCGAAACTCGTACTAAAGAGCAACTATGGATGGTCAGCTGCTCCGAGGAGTGATTTCTTTTGGGACTTGTACACTGTGGTGATGGGAAACTTGTGCTTTCCCTTGGTCGATCATTGCTGTTTGGAGTCAGATAAGTTATTTTTTTTTATTTAAATTATTGAGACTTTTTGTTGATTTAAAGCACCGGTGCTTTGTTAAAAGAATTTTGTTTTTTTGTTTTCAGGTCACTGGGTCAATGCTGCTTCGAAATTTGAGTGTTACGTCTTAAGAAGATTTTGACGTCTCCCCTGGAATGGCATGCCGCAGCTAGTGCACAAGTGTTCGCTAAAGTTTTTTGTAGTGAGAAGTACAACAGTGATGTAGAGTGTTTTAATAAACATATTTAATTAATTTACATGACTTGACCAGTGCTTTTGACTTTTTGTAGTTTTTAAATTATGTATATGTGTGAATAAGTGTAAATCACTATGGTGTTTTTCAATAATTATTATGTGAATTTGTGGATCTCAAGTGTGATTTGTCGAAAACAAGCAAAAAATGGTATAGTTATTTTCACTTTTTTTCCTACACATAATAATTTAATAATAATTCACATGATAATATAATTCACATAATATATATGATAATTCACATAATAGTTTAATTTATGTTAAAGTGTTTTGTGTTGTTTGGCTCTGTTTCCCTGGATTTGAATGGACTTATTGGTGTATGTTTATATCAGACCTATCTGATTGAGTTCGTCTTTCAGATTGCTCTTCCTGGGTTTGACTAAGTTTTGATGTGTAAATAGTGGGTCTCAATAATTGTGCACACTGAATTTAGATTGTGCGTTGGCTTAATTATTTGTTTTATTGCCTGTGGAATTGATAATGACTTTTGGCGACCAAGTTTTGTTTGTGCACGAATAGAGGAATACTTATGAACTCAGTGCTTCGTGCAAGTCCGTTGCTTTAATTTTTTTAAATTATAGTTTGAAAGTTTTATTTGTGGGTCCAATATGGGATATTAATAATGCTTTTGGGGTACCTGTCTATTAAGTTAACTATTTGCTTGTTTTGTTATTTGACAGACTCCTATGCTAAACTACTCTGTGGTACGTTAAACTATTTATATTGAGTTTGGGGTATGTGAAAAAGGCGTTGGAAGTGCAAACTGAATCTTTCAACGTCTTTTATCTTGGTACACTGTGTTGAATTACGTTCAATGTTTTCTATTATTATTTACACTCTGTATTATAGCTGATAACCTAATTTACTTTCATCGTTAAATATTTAATCATCACAGCCATAAAATTTATATATACTGAATTTACTGCTATAATATCAAAGAAAGTGTAAAAAATATATATAATATCAACTTCCATTTGGTCCCATAAAAAATGGAATAAATATCTGCAAAAAATACATGTTTACAAAGACCAGAGCTTATATATAATAACTACTGTATTAATGTACTAAAAAATGTATGTAAAATATCCATAGATTTTGATCACTGCTATAATAATGACTACATATAGAAATGAGAGCGAAGAATATAATTGAAATAAGTAAGCTACATTTTGAATATTTCAGTCTTTGCCTGATTTAAAATCTGTTATAGCTATAAAAGCTTGTTTTAAAATGCTAAAACAATACGTACAATTGAGTTTATCTAAGAATTTATAGTTCTGATTTTTATAGTTATGCACCTGACAATTTAGACCCTAAAGCCATGAAACCGATGTAGTATGTATATAATATTTACACCTTCTCCTTCCTCCTTCCTCTTTCTCCTTTTCACCTACCACATCTTTAAACTTTCTCCTTCCTTCTTCCTCCTTCTCCTTTTCTCCTTCCACATCTTTACACTTTCTCCTTCCTCCTTCCTCCTTCCTCCTTCTCCTTTTCTCTTTCCACATCTTTACACTTTCTCCTTCCTCCTTTTTCCTTCTCCTTCCACATCTTTACACCTTCTCCTTCCTCCTTCCTCCTTCTCCTTTTCACCTTCCACATCTTTAAACTTTCTCCTTCCTTCTTCCTCCTTCTCCTTTTCTCCTTCTACATCTTTACACTTTCTCCTTCCTCCTTCCTCATTCTCCTTTTCTCTTTGCACATCTTTACACTTTCTCCTTCCTCCTTTTTTCTTCTCCTTCCACATCTTTACACTTTCTCCTTCCTCCTTCCTCCTTCTCCTTTTCTCCTTCTACATCTGTACACTTTCTCCTTCCTCCTTCCTCCTCCTTTTTTCCTTTCTCAAATTCCTACCAGCTCTTACTCCTTGTCTAACTATAAACTTATTTTTTCTTTTTTTAAGCATTACATACCATTTTATTTAATTTTAATGCATACATTAAAGTAATAAGTAAATTACTGAAAGACGATAAGAAATGTGTTTATAATGCAGTAATTAAAAAGATATTTATGATCAGTTTAATAAATAATTATGTTAGGAAACATGTCTTCTTTTACCTCGTAAATGAGTGAATCACATTAAGCTGTTTCATTAGCGCCATTTCTCTATACCTTCGTTTTACATAAATTCCAATTTTAATTTTAACAAAAGAAAGGTATGATATCAATAAATAAATTGGCAAGTTTTTTTTATAAAAAGCAACCGCTTTGAAGTAAATAAATAACCGTTGAAATATAAATTTTCGAACTCTCGATTTCAAACCCTTGTATGATGAAAATTCAAATCTATCCATCTATCTATGAAAATATGAACGCATACGCATCTTCACATTAAAGAAATGGTAGTCTCTTGGACAGACTACCATTTCTTTAGTGTTACTTCTCCTACACCTTCGATTTTATATAAATTTGAATTTTAATTTTAACAAAAGAAAGGTATAATATCAATAAATAAATTGGCAAGTTCTTTTATAAAAAGCAATCGATTTGAAATAAATAAATAATCGTTAAAAGGGGGAGGATTATAAATATACATGTATTTAAATAAACACGTGACCAAATTGCAGCATGTGTAAAGGATGATAGCCTGTGAAAAGGCACAGTCGGGTACAATTAAAACTTTGAATAATTGCGACTGCTGCCACGTTCTGCGCATTTTATCTGACGTTTGGTGACCGATCACGATGACACCGTATTTACCGTGGGAGATTAGGCCACCATACTTCCGGTAAATTGCGCGTTCTGTAACCGGTCACAAACATGCGCAGAACGTAGCGCCAATATGGTATTATTCAAAGTACCAATTGTACCCAACTGTACATGTAATAGAATCGCATGATGTTCTTACATGACATTATTACATGACAAATGTGCCCATAATATGTGGTAATATCATGTTTGTCTAAAATTTAGTATGTAATTTAACTAGATTGTTGACGAAAACTTTTTCTGTTATTTATGGAAGCAACGAACGGATGTACAATCTACACTACTTAGTAATTCAGTAAATGTGTTGCTACCCTTATTTCATTAAAAATCTATATCCATATGAGATTTAAATTCTGTTGATACAACAAACCGATCCTACATTTAAAAAAAACAGGAACAAATTCTATCATGTAGTAGAAGGTATTGATTGAATACATATTTTAGAAAATCAGTACCTTTCCTCTGCAACAAAATTCTTCTCACACATGACGAATGAAACAAACTCTGTATACAAGCATTTGAATAACAAGATACATTATCCTTATTAGGTAAGCCATGAATAACCCAATTACTTTCCGATATAATATTCGTATTATTAGTTATTTGTGCTTCTAGAATGTCTTTTGACAATATCCAACGTCTATCTCTAACAACACTAGGTCTGCTAAATGTACAATCATTTTGAACTGTTAATTGTTGAAGATCGGGATGATATTTCTTCCTTAATGTATTATACTGCAAAATTGCAGATGAATCTGCTTTAATATTTGTTGGATCAAAATTAACCAGATGTAGACCTTCCAATTTTATTACTCGCGATAATGCGACATAAGTTTCATGCGACATCAGTTTATCATGTAGAACCCAATTTTTTGTATGGAAAAAGGAGGAAGAAGGAAGGAGAAAGTTTAAAGATGTGGAAGGTGAAAAGGAAAAGGAGGAAGGAGGAAGGAGAAGGTGTAAAGATGTGGAAGGAGAAGGAAAAAGGAGGAAGGAGACAGTGTAAAGATGTGGAAAGAGAAAAGGAGAAGGAGGAAGGAGGAAGGAGGAAGGAGAAAGTGTAAAGATGTGGAAGGAGAAAAGGAGAAGGAGGAAGAAGGAAGGAGAAAGTTTAAAGATGTGGTAGGTGAAAAGGAGAAGGAGGAAGGAGAAAAGGAGAAGGAGAAAGGAGAAAGTGTAAAGAAACACCCTTATACTTGCCAACTTTTCACCTTGAAAAGGTTTTTCTGGGAGGGGGGGGGGGAGATTTCACTACTTTTGAAAGGTATGTAATATTACAAATAATTCTACTGGATATATTATGAATATAAAAAATAACTAAATAAAATTATGCTTATGTAACAATTATTGAAACTATAAATATTTTTTTGACACCATCTGTAAAGCAAATAATAATTGTTGTATTCATCCGATGATCATTATCGAAGGGTAAAGATATGAAACGAAGTCTTTTAATTGAATCAAAAAGAAATATCTATTTTTTCCACACCACCCTAGAGGTAAACAGAATGGCGCGTTTTTTTTTCCTTTATTAACACTATATTTTCGGTCAAGTTTGATAATTATACGACGCATGCATGATGTAATATTTGAAATATACAAGTGTATAATATATCTCCCGCAAATGTTTAATTGGTTGTAATTTTTTAAATTATACTATTGAAAGTAAGAAGCATGTAAAATTTACTTTCCAATATTTTTGATGCGATAGACCTTCAATTAATGCAAACAACGTAGTTAGATAATTATTGTTGAAATGTGACAGTGCAGATAAATTACAAGAAAATTAGAATCGAATTTAATCATTATAGAAATTCTAAAAGATAGTGTCAATAAAGTTGTGGTATCCCCTGTAGGCCTACTCCACAAATGAAAATACTTAGACTACAAATTTTAAAGAAAGAAAGGAAGGGATGAGTGTTCGTGTTCTATAAAATAAACAATGCAACATTCGCGCGATGAACTAAACATAAAATGCTTGCTTAGGCATAAAACCCCTCACGGAGAAGAGGGGAAAGCCTGAGCAAGTTATAATATACTTTATTTATTGTAATAATGATTAAATTTTACAAACAATGAGCTTAACTATTTTCTACGAGAAACCGCTTATCTCTAAGTACATTGAATCTCTTACCAATAAATCGCTAGTTTGGGGAACAGCCCCGCAACGTTGCAAAAATACAGACTATAAGTGCACAGTGTACTAACCGGTTCAATTCGTCTTTACTTGAACCGGGGAAAGTGGAGAATTTGCCGGTGGCCCATGCCCAGCTCGCTGCAGAACCCCAACGTCTCAGAAACGGGTCCAGCCCTCGCTCCGCAAACGTCTAGATTGCACTTTCTTGAAGTGTCGCGGCCGGCAAATCCTTAGCGAATTTGTTCACTAACGAGAACCGCCACGTTAGGTCTCGTCCACGCACTATACACACAGGCACTCGAGAATATAGTTTTTACATTAACGATAGATATAAGTTCGGTAAATCGTTTGGCAAACGCGCGTCGAAGCAGCACGGCGTACCTATTGCTCTCGATCACTGTTCGGTCGATTCTAAATCGACGCGCGCGTTCGTCGATCTCGTGAGGCCGTGACTGTTCTTACGCATGCGTACATGCCGCTTGCGACGCCATGATTAATTACGTCATATGGTGGCGCGACAGTTAAAATTCTATGCGGCTGCATAGTAGAAGCGAAATGAACGCGAACAACAAAATAGACACTGAACGTTATTCTGTTTAATATGCTTATTTATTTGATACAGATAGTATAAAAAAAATAAAAATAATTCCATGAAAAATGAAGTTAATGTATTCAACGAGATCGGACTTCGAGTAGGATGTAAACATATGCACACATACACACAAGGACATTTCCAACAAATATATTAAAAATTTATTCAAACAATTTCTTCTAAAAAAAAACAAATATGCATCTTTCGCTCCACGAGGCCATGCTCTTTTTTTAATATGCTGATCATTTATTTCGAACCATTGGTTAGTTTGGCGAACGATGTTAGTATAATGTCCTGTTTCGGTGGATACACCATGATGAAAAATGCAACTAATGACTTTATATTTTTTTCTATTTATTTGAAGTGTGCATTTTGGTATATCTTTGATTTTAATATTAATTTTTTTAAATCTCATATGATCAACAATAAATAATTGTAATTGTATTATTAGAATTGTATTTTGTATTTGAATAGTAGTTTTTTGTAATCTTTTCCTTTAACAACGTTTACTGCAACACCTTTCGATATCGTTCCATATATCAATATTGTGATCAAAAATTTCTTGCAGTGTAAATGTATGTGCAATTTCCGGTAAAGAAAGTGATAAAATGTAATTCGCATTTGTAACTGAATTCCTTTCATCGCAACTTGGACACCTCGTTACAATATTAATTTCATGTTTGATAACGTTCTGTAAAAATACTGAAGCATTGCAAAGATGTAAAAGGAATTCAGCAGCATCCTGCTGTTCAGAAGAGGAATATCTTTCATTCACACATTCTCTCAATGCTTTCATATCAACAGCAGTCTTCGCAAGGTATTGATTGAATACATATTTTAGAAAATCAGTACCTTTGCTCTGCAACAAAATTCTTCTCACACATGACGAATGAAACAAACTCTGTATACAAGCATTTGAATAACAAGATACATTATCCTTATTAGGTAAGCCATGAATAACCCAATTACTTTCCGATATAGTATTCGTATTATTAGTTATATGTGCTTCTAGAATGTCTTTTGACAATATCCAACGTCTATCTCTAACAACACTAGGTCTGCTAAATGTACAATCATTTTGAACTGTTAATTGTTGAAGATCGGGATGATATTTCTTCCTTAATGTATTGTACTGCAAAATTGCAGATGAATCTGCTTTAATATTTGTTGGATCAAAATTAACCAGATGTAGACCTTCCAATTTTATTACTCGCGATAATGCGACATAAGTTTGTCCGGGAGAAAATATAGAATTACCAACATCAACAATTGCATTTCGTAAACTTAATCCCTGACTTTTGTGAATAGTTATTCCGTAACTATTACAGATAGGAAATTGTTGACGCGTAATGAATATATTGTTCATGATGACAAATTTATATTCTAACTTAGATATTGAATGTTCCCTGCCATCTTGTAATTTAATGCAAACACTAATGATTTCGTTACCATTACCTTTAGCTATAGAAAGTACTGTACCTATAGTTCCATTTACTAGACCAATAGAAACATCAATATTTCTTCGAATCATAATTTTTGAATTTATTTTTATTTTAATTTGACGCTCGATTTCATAAGCGTTATCGACGTCTCCATCTAATAGTTTTAAAATTTTCTTTTGCAAATTCTTCGGGCATTTAAAAGAATCAATAGCTACAAGATTAATATCTTCAGAGTCAATCCTACTGAGCATAGCATCATTTAACATATTGCACATATTCCTCGTTGGTAATAAGCACACTGTATTTAAAGGTAATTTTTCATAAATTGCACATAATTGCTGCATTATCTCAGTACAAGTACTACCGGAAAATGGTAGTATTCGTTTTTGCAGTAAATTAACATCAGCATCGGTCAAAAAACCTAACCTTACTCTAGAAAGAATGTCGCTGTATTGATTGTCATTTTTTTGTCTCATATTAATTGTCAACTCGTCATATTCAAATAGCGTCCATAGATTAAATGAACTTATAGCGCCGATATATTTTTCAACATCTTTTTTTGTTAATTCAATAAAAGCAAAATTTTCACGAACTGGCGGTAATTGAAGTAAATCACCGAATAATATGATATGAATTTTTCCGAACCAACCATCATCACAATCGGAAGTTTTAAATATTTGTGTAAGTCGCAAATGTATGTACATTAACGTTATATTAGAAACCATAGAAATTTCATCAATAATAATCAAGTCAACATTTTCTAAGCTTTAACGTACTTGTTTTAAGGCTGCAGCTGATAATTCCTTATACTTTGCTGTGCCACCATATTCTACTGGTAAATGAAATAATCTGTGAATTGTCAAACCAGAAATGTTGAAAGCCGCTATTCCAGTAGGTGCTGTAACAGCAGTTGCTTTTTTTCGCATAACTTTGTTCCAAGCTACAATAGTTTCAATTAAGAAACTTTTTCCTGTACCACCTGGACCACTTATGAAAATTCGTAAAATTTGGTTGCTAGATTGTAATACAGAAATAATTTTTTTGAAAATATTTGATTGGTCTAGATTAAACTTTGAAATAGAATTTTCAACATCCTGTTCATTCATGACTACTTTTTCAGCCATGTCTTTAAAATCTTTCATAGCATTCTCAGTTTCGATCGGAACGCAGCCTTCTGGTAAATTATCTAAGTTAGATTTTTCTCCTTCTTGTGTATCTTGCAGCAACTGATTTTCAATTAGTTCATTCATATTTTTCATAGCTTCTTGGATTATTTCACATTTATCATGATACTTCATTGCATCTATCAATTGGTCTTGTCTTTTTTTAAAAGCATTGTATAGGATTTTTCTCCATTTTTAAGTTCATCAGTATCTCGCCATGGTTGAAATAATAGTAATAATGAATAATAATAATCTTCTGGTTGATTAATTGGATCATAGTGCCAGTGTTGAATGAGATAAGGATTTTTTCGTTTTTTGCAAAAAGAACCCCCTGGCATCATATAATATTCTACTTTTCTCACTGGTCTCTTTTTTATTATATCAAACCACCTTGCAAAGTCGTATAAACATAAAAATACTAACTTTTCAGGTCGATTTGGATAATGACAGTCAACAAATGAATCATAAAATATATCTGTTGATTCTGGGGGTAATTTTTGAATTTCTTTAAATGGTTTTAGTTTCCTACTGCGAATCATTCTAACATCTAACCATCTGGTAACCGTATCATTATCCGTTGCGTGTAGAGGATGACCTAGCAGTGTGTCAGCTGCTTCTATCGCTCCGCACTCCCTGTGGTTTAAAGATCTCATAGATCGAGACCAAAGACGACTGCACAAAGACTTATTCGATTCAATATCAGAAAAGTCTAAAGTACTTTTTTCTCCTTTAGTTTCATAATAAGAAACATATTTGGTCAACATATATGAAGATTCACAGATATACTGTGCATCGTTATTACCTTCCCAAAGTATTAACAAAGCTGGCATATAATCATTAATATATTTTTCTTCAGCTGATCGAGGCAAATCATAAAATCTGCTCTTATTTCTTAATTTTTTTTTGTTTGCAATGGCTAGCGAATCTTCCCTTAGCACTAATTTAGAAGTTATTGGACGAGGAAATCCGAAACGGCAAACACTCTTGAACCCTGTTTTCGTTTTCTTCTTTCGCATGCAGTAATTATTGTGGGTATGCGTCTGATAAGTCATAACACATCTGTAAAGTTCTGGTGATATACGTCGATCCGGTATTCGACACGTTATATTTTGTAAAATAAATTCTTGGACCTCTTTATTTGAAGCTGTACCATAGACGGGAGCATTTTGAATTCAAAATAAACAGTGATAATGCGGTAATCCTCTACTCTGATATTCACAAACATAATAATAATGCGCTACTTGTCCTATCGGTTTTGCTGTAGAAAGTATATATCGTAGCATTGCTTCAAATTTGTTCTTAATATACCTGGAAGCTGACACAGGATCAGCAGCTACTAATTCGCTAATGGACCTCTTATCATGTTCCCAACCGTTTACTTCACGTATGTATTCAGCTAATGCAGACCACATCCATTCACCAGGACTTAAAGTAATAAAAAATGTAGCAGGACCATACTCATTCATCATGCATTGTAGTTCATTTCTTACCTTTTTCCAATACGTTTCAGTACCTCGCAAACGTGAGAAAATAGTTCCTAAATTGGACTCTAATTGGTCTTGATTTAATTTTTCTAGAAGTTCCTTCACAGTATATTTATAACGCGGATTAATAACATTCAATTTGTGAAAGATTCCAGCACTTATTTGTCTTATATTACTATTGAATAACAAATAAAATAAGTGCTGAATATTAAGTCTAAACTGTGGGTGTTTTGACATTAATCTGGATTTAATATATTCAAAATCTCTTAAATTTTTAGATCTTTTTTCGTGCTGTCCGTACATTCCATAAGGATATAAATCTGGAAAGCATTTTAAATCTAAATCTTGGGCACGAACATCTAAAGAAGTAGCATATATTTGTAGCATCTGATATAATTTTGAGTCACTTTCATTTTTTCTTTTCGCATGTAATGGATAAATAGAATACTGATCATAATATGGATCTGATTGAGATTTTTGTGTTACTAATGCAGCTACTTTTGGATTTTCCCGCACATCCGTACTAATATTAATTCTATCCACATTGCTATGATCTGATTCAATGTTATTTTCAAAATGATTTTCTTGCTTATTATTATTTCCGTGATCATTTCTATTATCTACTGTTGAGTCTTCGTACTGTATATCCATATTTAAAAGAATATCCTGAAGTTTTCCAGGATCAGATGGTAATTGTATATTAAAATATAAAGGATTCCAAATTTTTAACCAATTTAAAGCCTCCCAGACCTTTTTAACATCAACGTAGTCTTCCCAAATGATTTTTCCTTTTGTCGGATGACTTCGAACTAAAATAAACATTTCATGATCAAGATTTAAAGGAATGGTATCAGGGCAAATTTTTTTTATAGTTTCTTCCAAAGGTAAAGGTAAATGAAAAGTTCTACCTATAAATTTATCAATTTTGCAATAATTAGGTATATTTTTTTTCATCACCGTACCCATTTTAATAACAGTTTGGAAAGCTTTAGCTCGTTGTATCAATATTTTTTCATACATGTTTAAACTTTTGATTTCATGAGGAACTTCCTTTACGTAAAGTTCATTTAAAATACATGTAGGCGGTAATATACATTTTTTAAAGTTAGCAATACAGTTTTTACAAATAAAACCATCATTAAATTCTTGAGAATCGTTATAAAATTATTTTAATTTTTTCCAATAATTGGATTTTTCATCAATTTTTAAACCAAGTAATTCTTCTACAAAACCCATTTTATCTGTATGTTTATCAACAGGTTCCATATAACGTTGACATAAAAGTCGTTCACAAGAAATACAAGGAATTTTAGGTGGATCCATATCTATTTTTGTATATTCTTGTATTTCTTTGTAAAATTTGTCTTTTATTTCAGCTTCATTTAAACATATTTCCTTACCTTTGACATCAAAAGACGTTAGTAATTCTTCTGTACTTAAAAGTATTTCTTTCAATGCTTCAATATCAGTATTGTTTAATGCATTTTCAATTTTTTCAATTTGTTTATATAAAGTAATTATGTTATACAACAATCGTCTAATAGTGCGAAGTTTTGGATAATGAACAAATAAAATATTTAGTTTCAAAAGTTTTGATGTACATAACAAAGGTTTATTATAGCAAATAATTGGATGACCTTTTTTTCTGGATTTGGAAATTGTGCAGAACAAATATCAATATTTTTTAGGTAAGTGTAAGCATTTATATAAGTGCAAAAATTTAAATCTTCAAATAAATTTTTAAGTTCATTTAAAATATCAGGATCAATTTTTTTGCAATAATTATTGCATTCCCAAACTTTACTTTTTGTTTTGGATTCAATTGTAGGTAACATATTTGTAGTTTTTCCTTGTTCATCCAAAATAATATGTGTTTCTAAATTATCTTGTGCACATGCAAAATCATACGTAGATTCTCCAAAATATCCTTCTGAAGAAGAAGTATGTTTAGGCGCACCACATAAAGCAGCAAGTGCATACGCACAACTTTCAGCATCTGTAATGGATTCACAACCTAATCTAGTTAAAGAAACTTCAATTTTATCCTTGCAGTTCTGCAATTCTTTTTTTACATTTGCAATACATTGATTTCGAGTATAAATAGCCGATGTTACCATTTTATCTGCTTCTATTCTTCGATCTACTTCAGCTGTATTATCTAACTCAAGCATAACTCTTCTTATATACTCTTCTTTCGTTCGTATTAAATTTTTTGTGAATTGCTTAATCATTATTGATTTGTATTTATTTTTTATTTGTTTAGCTGCAGTAATTCTTGATTTACCAATACTTTGATTTAATTGCAATTCACCTTGCCTCGTGAATTCTGAATATTTTTTAATAATAGATTTTTCTTTCTTATTCAATTGATAACGTACTTTTTTTTTAGTTAAAATTTTTTCTCTGTTTTTTTGATAATATTTTCGTTTTTTAGCTGCCTTTTCAGTTGCATTCTCTTCAATTTGACGAAGAATCTGAGAAACCTCATCGTTACCCATGTTAGATATTTCATTATTGAAAACTTTTGACTGATTGTTTTCAATTTCATTTATTTTCGATTCATCATCTTTGAATACTTGATAACGTAATTTTCTTTTGTTTGAAATTCTTTCTTTATTTTTTTGATAATATTTTCGTTTTAATTCTTTATTTTCTTGATAATATTTTCGGTCTCTAGCTTTCTTTTTAACTACATCATCATCAATTTGACGAAGAACCTGCGGAATCTCATCCTTACTCATGTCAGATATTTCATTATTGAAAACTTGTGACTCTAAGTTTCCAATTTCATTTGTTTTCGATTCATCATCGTTGGTTACTTGAAAACGTAGTTTTCTTTTGTTTGAAATGCTTTCTTTAGTTTTTTGATAAAATCGTTTTGTAGCTTTTTTTGTAGCTGTTTTATCATCAATTTGACGAACTTGTGAAACCTCATCTTTACTCACGTCAGACGGATCATCATTTGAAACTTGTGTCTTTTTGTTTTTAATTCTATTTTTTCCCGATTCAAACGTTTCATGTAATTTTTTATAATCTGGCTTAAAATTAATGTTACTCTTGGAATTAGGATCGTTGATTGATTCATATGCAGGTAAATTTTTAGATTCCTTTTTCGTAGAAAGACTTAATGGCTTGCTTATTTTAATTTTATTATGAATATAAGTGTGACTGACAATTTGATCATTGTAGAGATGTTTGTTTACATTTATTATTGTTAAAACTTCATTGGAAGACTGGTTTACTTCTTCTAAAAAAATTAAGTATACATCTTTAGAATGTAATGGCCACATACTTCGTTTTACTTCTAAATCATTTATGCTCAGCCATTCATTTTTTTCACGTAACATATTAGTATAATGACCAGAGTTCATACTATTACCATGATGGAATGGTAATCTTTTGGTACATCTTTTAACCTTAAATTAGTATTTTTGGAAATCTGACCATACTCATTAAATTTAAATAATTGTAACTGTAAAATCACAATTTGATTATCTGTTAGTAACTCAGACTTTTGACATTTGTACTTTTGACAGTCACTACAAATAATGTCGGTATCATTCCAAGTCCCTATATTATAATTAATAATATCCTGCAAACTTAAAATATTGTCATTATTTGGCACTGCTAAAGGAAAAATATAATTAAGGGTTGCATTCGAAGAACTTACTATATTACAGTAAGAACACTTTAAAGTAATATTTAATTTATGTTTGAATAAATCTTTTAATACTATAGATTTATTACATAAATCCATAACAAATTCAGAAACATCCTGTTGAATTGAATGACTATATTTGTTATGGGTAGCTGTTCTCAGAGCGTGTATATTAATTCTATGATTATCGCAGTAATTAGGCACGACCGCAAGGCGGGAATGCCTTATAGTTTTATCATCGCAAAAATTGTAACCAGCGATATCTCAGCCAATTTTCGACCAATCAGGCTGAAAATTTAGGAGAATACAACTCTTATATGTACAAAAAAACGTTTTTTTTACTTTCGCGATTACCGGCCAATTGTTCAAATGAGAGCTCTTTATGCTTATTTTTACATGTATTTTTAATTAATTATGTTGTAATAAGTTTATCTCAGTCAGATAAGTTCCAATCGATCCAATTTTTTTTCACAAACTCTCCTTATGTTAATATCGTGACAGTCTAAAATTGGACTTATTTCCATTCATACAAAAAATATGCGGGCATTTTTTAAATTTTCGAAAAACGGTTTTTTGGTTATAACTCAAATTCTAAGCATTTTATACAAAAAAGTTAAATGGAAATGTAGTACGTCTCAAAAAAATACAACTTCTTCCTATTAACATAAACCCTCGAAAATGATTAGAATTCAAGTTCACAAGCTAAAATCGAATTTTCACATTAAAATAATTCGTTTAACATCATAAAACTTTTTAGGCTTACGTTGCACATAAAAACGTTCAATATAAAAGTTGTATACATTTTAAAAATACAATTTTTGACCATAATAATTATACATTCAGAGCGATTCAATATATTGTAAAACTCGAAAACAGATTTTTTTTAAAAGAAATTTCAGTTGGCCTCGATTATCTCTGCGAAATTAACTCCAATCGAGGCAAATTTTTTTTCATAAACTCTCCTTATGTTAATATCGTGACAGTGTAAAATTGGGCTTGATTCCGTATATACAAAAAATATGCGGGCATTTTTTGGATTTTCGAAAAACGGTTTTTTGGTTATAACTCAAATTCTAAACATTTTACACAAAAAAGTTAAATGGAAATGTAGTACGTCTCAAAAAGATACAACTTTTTCCTATTAACATAAACCCTCGAAAATGATTAGAATTCAAGTTCACAAGCTAAAATCGAATTTTCACATTAAAATAATTCGTTTAACATCATAAAACTTTTTAGGCTTACGTTGCACATAAAAACGTTCAATATAAAAGTTGTAGACATTTTAAAAATACAATTTTTGACCATAATAATTATACATTTAGAATGATTCAATATGTTGTAAAACCCGAAAACTAATTTTTAGGCACGACCGCAAGGCGGGAATGCCTTATAGTTTTATCATCGCAAAAATTGTAACCAGCTAACCAACTTACGTATACGTTTTACATAAAAATGTTCAACATAAAAGTTGTAGATATTTTAAAAATACAATTTTTGACTATAATCATTATACGTTCAGAGTAATTCAATATGTTGTAAAACCCTAAAACTAATTTTTTTAAATAAAAATTTCAGTTGATCTCGATTTTCTCTGCGACATTAACTCCAATCGAGCAAAATTTTTTTTACAATCTCTCCCTATGCTAATATCGTGACAGAACAAAATTGAGCTTGATCCCATACATACAAAAAATATGCGAGCATTTTTTTAAATTTCAAACCAGGTGAGCGCGAAGCGCGAATGTAGGGGGATCTGGTGAGCGCGAAGCGCGAACGTAGGGGGATCTGGTGAGCGCGAAGCGCGAACGTAGGGGGATCTGGTGAGCGCGAAGCGCGAACAGTGGGCGAGCGCGAAGCGCGAGCGTCGGTCGTGCCTTATATGCAAAACGCGAAGCGAAACGCGCGAAGCGCGTTTCGTTTCGCGTTTTGCATGCCTTGCATCGCGAAGCGATGCAAGGCGGCAAGCCACTGAGACCTGAAGGCCCGAAGGGCCGAAGGTCGAATGTGGCGCGCTAGTTTTTATATAAGAGATCTATTCCACTTAAATTAAGAGTAGTGATAAATTGTGATCTGATAGGTCCACAGTGCAATATACTTTGCACCGATGCATTTGCATAACATGATACATTATCATTATTCGGTAAGCCAACAATATGTAAAATATCAGATAACTTATTCAACAAATCTTTTTTAAGCGGTATTTCTTTATCTTTTTGATTATAAATGGAAGATTTCGATAACGGTATTTTTGATTGTGGGTGTTCTTTAAAAAAATATTGAAAACTTACTTTCTTATTGTTGTTATCAAAAGCTACTGGAAAGATTTTAATTTGTTCACTTTCGAACATTTGATATAAATGATTTCGTAATCTTAAACTATCATAAATTATTTTTGAAGGATCTTTTTGGTATAGTAATGACGTGGCAAATGCGATTGCATAAACTCCGCAATCGTTAGAATTTCGTTGATTTTGAACCTGAGGATAATAAATAGGAATTTCATCAAAGTAAGGAAACAACTTTCTCAAAAACTTTTCATTGCACTCATGTAATGATTTTTTATTTAATGAATCATATATATAAATAGATTTTGTATCATAAAAACAACAAATCCAATGACCATTTATACATTTATTGCACAAATCATCGCAACTATGCAATATTTGAACATGTTGAACGTTTCGTGCAATTGATTTAATACGTATAGAATTTGAATCACGCATAATATTTTGAAGATATAACGTTGACTGCGGTTTGAAAACAGTATTAGCAGTTATCATGCAATGAAATTTATCTATGTGTATATCTTTCAGACGAGAACCATCAGTTATTATTGACATATCATTTTTATCAAGAATAAATAAATTATTTCGTTTCTCCATAATGGTAATAATAATAATAATAATAATAATAATAATAATAATAATAATAATAATAATAATAATAATAATAAAATAATAATAATAATAATAATAATAATAATAATAATAATAATAATAATAATAATAATAATAATAATAATAATAATAATAATAATAATAATAATAATAATAATAATAATAATAATAATAATATAAATCAATTATAATAAAAAATTACAATATTATTATGACGTATGTAGATTCTGTTTTAGGGGCGCTCGAAGCTGCCAATTTAGGGGCGCTTGAAGCTGCCAATTTAGGGGCGCACGAAGCTGCCAATTTAAGGGCGCACGAAGCTGCCAATTTATGGGCGCACGAAGCTGCCAATTTAAGGGCGCACGAAGCTGCCAATTTAGGGGCGCACGAAGCTGCCAGTTTTTTTCTGAAAAAAAATGTATCAGCTATAAATATTTACTGTGGTAATAAAATATGAAGCATAATAAAATAAAATTTAAAACTACTTATCTACTATAACAGATGTCATACGAAATCAAAGTTCGGCGAGCTTCAATTAAAAACTTTAAATTTTTGTTTTATCCTATATTATAAAAAAAATTAGTAAAATTTCATTTTATGTTTTTCAAAGAATAATTTCGTAGTAACTACATATATATAACTGTAAATTAAAATATAGTACAAAAATCATACTAGAAAAGAGTTCTGCAGAAAAATAGTTTTTTTTAATACACGTTTATATAAAGACATAATATGCGATACTAACATTGTAGACCAGAATAAAGTTTCAAGTTTTATCGTTAAAAAAACAAACCGTTGTTTGAATGATATTCAAAGAGGTGTCATTACCGATATGATAGTCCAAATTCAATTTTCAAGAACTCAAATTAAAGGTAAAATTATAATATACTTTTAGCACAAAAATTATCAATTATCTCTTTACAATAATTTTAATTTAATTTGTGATTTTAGTTTTTAAGGGATGGGTATATTTAAATGACCTAACCGGACATGGGAACTTTTCTAAAATAAATTCCCTTCTGTTGATCTCTTCAATATACAGATATACTTTCAATATTACTATATACACTCTCAATGTTTTCAATTTGTAAAGATATATACTTGGGCACGAAATATGGAAGATCATGTCAACAGACTCTATGAGTCATAGACTCATAGCAGGTTGAGTTGACAGTTCCCATTTTCTATCTATGTTCACTTTGTAGTCTTAATAGACGGATACATTATCTATTCCACCGCGCACTTCACGACAGTCAGATCATTCGATTTCATCCAGATATACGTTCTTTACGTGACGTCTGCTAAGTTTGTTTACTTTTCGTTTAAACCTGCCGATCATTTCATCCTTTCGTCTTTTAATTATAAATAGAGAACAAACTTTTTTTTAGATAATTTTTTGAAAATTTCTTTAGATTTTTCTCAGTCATCGTCGCAGTTTGCGTTTTCCGTTTTCAGTATTCTGTCCAACAACAATACCTGTGCTGAGTCAGATAAGTTTGTTTATAATTATTTTGTTCTTTTTTTTGTTATAAAAAATATGATACTTTGTGTAAAATTTGCGTCAAGTTTTCAGATACTTTCAACAGCTTGGATATGTGGTATTTGGATTTTGCAAGAAGATTGTGAAGTTAATAAATTTATAGTTGATGGGCAAATGAAACTGTGCAGGGCTCGACATCGATTTTAAAAACATTTGAGTAACTTTTCAGAAGACGTCAGAAATTTGAAGCATTAATTTACTAATGTTTTTATATTATGCTTAAACTGACTTATTTACTTTTCATGGGAAGCAATATATTATTTTATATTATTCATATGTATGTGTCTTTAGAGACAATATTATAAATAAAAATCTTATGGAAAATTTACTTGACTGAAAAGGACACTAACCTATTTTTTTAGAAATTTGTCATATTTACAATTGCATGTATCTGAACTTTAACGGAGGTTAATTTGGATTTTCAACTCTCAAAATCATTATATCGACCACAGTTTTCATCAAGCAAAAGCTGGTTATGGGACAAGTTTTCTGTCTATTTCTACAGATATAAATGCATTTTTTTAATAATTAATTCATATTGTAACAGCTAATTATTCTATTTTACAATAATCGTAGATTTTTTTCTGGAAATCACTATATAATTGGGGAATATATAAATTAGGATAGTAGATTATCAAAGATTATAATTCAAAAATGTATGACCTGAAGCAATATATTAACAGTACTATTATTATTACACGTATAATTTCATTAATAGTTTGACTTACAACGAGAAGCCAACTCATAGGCAAATTTTGATTGTAACGTCTTAATATCTCTGTATCCATAATAGCTTTCACCAAGCAAAAGCTGGTAATGGAATGACTTTTCTGACTGTATATTCAGAAATAAATACATTTTTTTGAAAATTTAATCATATTTTGCATTAGATCATATATTTTTTAACTAAAACTTATATACATTCTCCTATTATATATAAGTATACCAGAAAAAATTCTGTGCTTATTGTAAAATAGAATAATTAGCTGTTTCGATATGAATTAATTATTTAAATATGCATTAATATCTGTAGAAATAGACAAAAAACTTATCCCATAACCAGCTTTTGCTTGATGAAAGATCTTACCAATACAAAGATTTTGAGAATCTTAAAATCCAAATCTACCTTCGCCGAAGTCCAGATATATGCAATTGTTTGTAAACTGCTAGTTATTAATAAGCAAGTGATATGTAGTATGTATAATTTTGAATGCTAAAAGGCACATAAAAAAGCTACCTAATTGAATTTGTTCAAAAAGCTTCTATATGAAAATTAAAAATCATTTTTAACTATTAATTGTGCATAATCAAAAAAACCATAATTATTTAAATTATTTATAACTACCTACCATATTAATTTAAAAATCTGAAATTTTTTGTTCTTTACATTAAATAAGGAGATCATAAAAAAAATTTTGTCCAAAATCAAAAAATTTTTACACGACTGGTAAACTTATCTTTGTTGATAAACACCGTATTTTTTTACGCGAAAGCGCGTTTTACGAATAAGTAAAAACATTGTGTTATTTAAATAATATTAAATGAAATCTGTTCTAGTAAAACTTTTCCTACTACTATTATTTTTCAAAAAAGAACTATTTTAAAATTCAAAATATTTTAACTGCAGTATAATTTAATTATCTATTCCAAAATTTGAAATCATGATAAAATTTAATTCTTTTATATCGAATAATTAAATTAAATATGTATACTTACCTTTGCCGTTGATAGCAGGCGACTAGGTTTTTAGTTTTTAAAATGTAACTGTTTTACGCTTTGTTTAATTTAAATGACAAAGTCGTATGTGTTGTTAATGCAGTTTATTTGTTACAAAATTGACATTTCACAAAATTTACGGAAGATACTTGATTGGACGTGCACTCGAGAGCTCGAGACGATGCTGCTCTGGTGACGTATTGAACTATTCTATGTGATTTTTGAAAATCATGAAGCTCTACACCTCGGGATTGGGCTGGGACAAGGAGCATCAACATTTTCTATTGGTGGAATTTGACTAAGGGTGGAGTTTGTTGAAGTAGCAGGGATATTTGTAACGCCTTATTATTTAATTGTTTCAAGTGGGGACTAATGGTATCAGTCATTAGAAAATTGGAGGAAAGATTCTTAGAAGAAATAGTAAATCATAAGGTAAGGGACCGTTGGGTTTTTCCCGTCATTAAGGATGTCTGCTTGGGATTAGGAAAAGTGCAGTGGGTTTTCCCCGTCATTAAGGGTGTCGGACTGAGGATTAGAACTGAAGTGCAAGGCTATAAACTTAAACTATAAATGAATGTCGCCGGGCATAGGTAAATTACGGAACGGAGAATTTACACTTGTACAGATACAGAGACGATATAGTCGGAACAGTAACGTTTAAAACTAAATTTAAACTTTGCTTGTATTAAAGCACAATCAAAATAATTATATATAAAAATCAATTCATTATTCAACACGTGAAAAATTATTTGTATCTATCAAAATATATTTCAAGCAAGTCAATCAATCTTCCTTGAGAAAAACGTGACGAACAAGTGTTCGAGCTATTCTCGTTTCGTACCAATCCAAAAGCGGTCACATATAAACGGGGTAAGCGCACTACTACTTTAATATCAAACTCTTAATAACACTTATGCAGAGAAAACCAAACTTTTATTAACATTCATTCAGACAAAATAAAAATTCTTAGAGCTTACTCTAAAATTCAACTTTAATTTTCAAACTTCGACAACTCTTATGTAGTCGAAATTATAAATGCTGTATTCTATACAGTTATTTAATTATGGAAATTAAAGATCTTGATAACACTTATATAGACAAAATACTAGTAGCTTTACTGCATACTCTTAAGACGTATATAATATATATCTTCTTATACAAATAATATATCTTCTTTCCTCTTGTGAATAAGTGATCGAACACAAATACTGGAAGAATATGTGATACTTATAGATCAAGTTGGAAAATAAATAATTATGTTAGGATGAATGTCTTCTTTTACCTCTGCAATGAGTTAATCACAATCACTCAAATCATGATGCTTATACATTAAGCTAAAAAATCCGAAACTCTCATGTATGAAAATATGAACGTGTAACCATCTTCGCGTTAAGGGTCTGTTGGACAGAATACCATTTCTTTAGTGTCACTTCTCCTTCGATTATCTATACCTTCGATTTGACATAAATTCTCATTTTAATTTTAAGAAAAGAAAGTTATGATATCAATAAATAAATTGGCAAGTTTTTTGCTATAAAAAATAATGGTTTTCAAATAAATAAATAACCGATTAAATTGAGGAAGGATTATAAATATATGTGTTCATATAAACACTCAATCCAATTGCAGCATGTGAAAAGGTGGATAGCCTGTGATAAGGTACAGTCGGGTACAATTAAAACTTTGAATAATTGCGACTGCTGCCACGTTCTGTACATGTAATAGAATGGTATGATGTTCTTACATGACATTATCACATGACAAATGTGCCCATGATATGTAGTAATATCATGTTTGTCTAAAATTATTATGTAATTTAACAAGATTGTTTCGCATCATGAAAACTTTTTCATTTATTTATGGAAGCTACGAGCGGATGTACAATCTACTCTACTTAGTAATTCAGTAAATGTATTGCTATCCTTATTTCATTCAAAATCTATGTCGAGGACGATTATATACAATTATATATGAGATTTAAATTATGTTGATTTACATACATTTAAAAAAAACAGGAACAAATTCTATCATGTAGAACGCAATTTTTTGACGGAAAAACCTGCCGCCCCGTCCTATCATAGATAACGATGTATACCATCTTCAAATTATGCAAGGTTAACCAAATTAACTTGTTAATGAAACACCGTTAAAAAATCTCTGAATCGATTTTTCATTCTATATGTATTTATTACTGTCCTTGACCAATTTTTGAAGAATTCAAACTTAATCTTGCAATCATTCTAAGCTCATTTTTGGTTATTTGTATGTATGTTTTACAAACCTCTGTTAGTATTATCGGAAGATTGCAGGAAGTTGATTAAAAATAATTGTGACTATTATTACATATTAAAAAAATGTTATAAAATAAATTTCTATGACTCTAGTTGGAAAATAAATCAAGTTTAAAAATTTTAAATTAATATTTATGTAGTTTACAGCTTTTAGTTTCAAATCTTTACTTAATTAAAATCTTTACTTAATTAAAAAATTCCATTGTTTATTATTATTTGAGGCCATTGGTCTCACAGTTTAATATCATGATTTGAGTATTACGCATTATAGGATAATAGGACGATAAATTAACTATATTAAAAATTTTATGATATTCTTAATTACACTGACATTTAGTGGTTCATCGATTATCTATGATAGGACGGGGCGGCAAGTTTTTCCGTCAAAAAATTGCGTTCTACATGATAGAATTTGTTCCTGTTTTTTTTTAAATGTATGTAAATCAACAGAATTTAAATCTCATATATAATTGTATATAATCGTCCTGGACATAGATTTTGAATGAAATAAGGATAGCAATACATTTACTGAATTACTAAGTAGAGTAGATTGTACATCCGCTCGTAGCTTCCATAAATAAATGAAAAAGTTTTCATGATGCGAAACAATCTTGTTAAATTACTTAATAATTTTAGACAAACATGATATTACTACATATTATGGGCACATTTGTCATGTGATAATGTCATGTAAGAACATCATACCATTCTATTACATGTACAGAACGTGGCAGCAGTCACAATTATTCAAAGTTTTAATTGTACCCGACTGTACCTTTTCACAGGCTATCCACCTTTTCACATGCTGCAATTTGATTGAGTGTTTATATGAACATATATATTTATAATCCTTCCTCAATTTAATCGGTTATTTATTTATTTGAAAACAATTACTTTTTATAACAAAAAACTTGCCAATTTATTTATTGATATCATAACTTTCTTTTCTTAAAATTAAAATGAGAATTTATGTCAAATCGAAGGTATAGATAATCGAAGGAGAAGTGACACTAAAGAAATGGTAATCTGTCCAACAGACCCTTAACGCGAAGATGGTTACACGTTCATATTTTCATACATGAGAGTTTCGGATTTTTTAGCTTGATGTATAAGCATCATGATTTGAGTGATTGTGATTAACTCATTGAATAGGTAAAAGAAGACATTCATCCTAACATAATTATTTGTTTTCCAACTTAATCTATAAGTATCACATATTCTTCCAGTATTTGTGTTCGATCACTTATTCACAAGAGGAAAGAAGATATATTATTTGTTGATCTGACGATTATAATATCAACACGTCTTAAGAGTATGCAGTAAAGCTACTAGTATTTTGTCTATATAAGTGTTATCAAGATCTTTAATTTCCATAATTAAATAACTGTATAGAATACAGCATTTATAATTTCGACTACATAAGAGTTGTCGAAGTTTGAAAATTAAAGTTGAATTTTAGAGTAAGCTCTAAGAATTTTTATTTTGTCTGTATGAATGTTAATAAAACTTTGGTTTTGTCTGCATAAGTGTTATTAAGAGTTTTTTTTTACATTAAGGTTATTGAAATATACTTATCTGACAAAGTGAGAGATTGATAGTATATTTTTTTATTTTGATCCTCGTGCCATCTTTTTTATAAGTACATTTTTACACATGAAACTTTTTGCAGGTTCTAGATTAAACACTATTTTGCACACGCATAGTATAACTTTTACGGGATCTGAGCGCGTTTTAAATAATATAATTATTATAATAAACTTGGAATATCCACTTGGAGGTTATCAGCTAGCAGAAACCAGCAGTGGACTAATAATACTGAATAGCTTCGTCATAGGGATCCCTATGTCCCCATAACTTGATGCCAACCCACTTTCGCACTATAATGATGTCTAACCTGAAGTATTAGTGTATTGGATTCTGCTATTTTACAACCTCCGCGTGGATACTCCAAGTTTATCATAAATTATATTATTTAAAACGAGCTAAAAACCCCTAAAACTCATACTATGCGTGTGCAATAGTGTTTACTCTATAACCTGCAAATAGTTTCAAGTGCAAAAATATATTTACAGAAAAGATGGCATTAACATCAAAATACTGTCAACGGATTTCATTCTGTCAGATAAGTATATTTCAATTACCTTTTTAATAAATTAACTTTACAATAATAGAACATGATTCTTTGTTTTAAAATAAATTATTTTTTCTCTGTTACAGGTGATGCGATGAACTTAGCGTAAAAAAAATTTATAAACCGTAGACTTTAATGAATCAACCTTATTTATCATTGTAAGTAATAATATTTTTGAATCTGTTAAAGAATTTGATCCGCTGATTAAATCAAAAGAAATGAGCAATATATAATGCGTTACTCAAATATAATATTAGGTGATGCGTGTAGGTAATAAATTAGATTAAAATATTACAGAATTTTAATTTATTAAAGAAAGACATAAAATTATTGAGTTTTCCAAGGCTTTGAAGTGTAAAATAATAAAAATGCTGAGACACGTGTCTTCTGATTAAGGGCAAAGGAAGTGTCCAAATACAGCTACAATCTATAGTATGGAGAGTTGGCTCTTGTTGTAAGACAAATCCATTAATATAATGTACGCTTACTATATTATTCGTAATATTTTGCTTTAGATCATATATTTGTGAATTATATTTCATATTCTGCTATCGCAATATATGTATTCCCTTATTATATTGTGTATAGTATGAAGAATTGGCTTCTCGTTGTAAGTCAACTCCATTAATATAAACCTAAGATTAATACTGGCAACTTTTTTGCATTAGATCATATTTTTTCAATTAAAATCTTTGATATTCTGCTATCCTAATATATATGTTTGCCTATTATATACAATTTAAACCTAGTCCCAAAATACTTGTTAAAAATTAATTTATAAACATAAACATACCGTTCTTTAGTAAAAATGTATTTTTAAGTTTTCTGGAAAGCTATAATTTGTTAATAAATAAACATAAACATGAATTGTTACTAAATTTTGAAACTCATTTTTAAGTTTCAGAATTTACAATGCAAAACCAAATGGCTATTGATGGAAATGGTACATACAAATTTTATTTTATTATGTAATTGAGTCTTAGACTCCAAATCCCTCTATATTCCTTTGAGCGCCACCCAGTAAAAATCAAATTTATAATATATATATACATAATTTCTTTACTTTAGCAGAAGATGGTGCAGCCAACAACAACAATAACAATAACAACAACAACAACAACAATGCCAACAACCGCCAGGTTAATCAAGGTACAGACCCCTTTTTTTGCTTGATAAATAATAATTTAAATGACTTCCTATATTTAAGAAAAATAAATAATAAATAAATATTTTACAGGTAGAAGAGGGACAAGAGCTGGTAGGAATTTCAGGAGGTA
Source organism: Philotrypesis tridentata (assembly GCA_018906965.1). Classification (NCBI taxonomy): domain Eukaryota; kingdom Metazoa; phylum Arthropoda; class Insecta; order Hymenoptera; family Pteromalidae; genus Philotrypesis; species Philotrypesis tridentata. Next base: position 171,791 of record JACCIB010000264.1, read on the forward strand.
CAGAAGGAGGCTGAATCCCTACCAGCAAAACCTCAAAAACCTGGCGGAATTTATAAATTATATGGCCAGATCGAAAATTGAAGATACCCGCTCTGATCTGGCCAGGCAAAGAGCTCAGCAAGAGCAGATTGCTGTTCTTCCAGAAGAAGTTTCAGAAGAAGGAGATGCTCCAGTTAAATGAAAAGAAATTGAAATATTTGTATAAAGAAAAATAAAAATAAAATCCAAAACTTGTGTATATTATTTCTTCGAACTTAAACAATGAAAATACAACACTTTCACTAGCTTGTACATGGAAAAATAGAAACTTTCTTGCATGAAATATATGCAACCTTGTCTATGAACTTATAATTTTGACTTATGCACCTGACAATTTAGACCTTAAAGCCATGAAATCGATGGAGTAAGTATATCTATATGAAAATTATCTATATATGAAAATTAAGTACATCCATACACCTCATTTAAAATCTATTACAGCTAGAAGGCTGAAATTTGGTATAGAAATTGGTTTTAATATTTTTAAAAAATACGTGCAATTATCTGTATCTAAAAACTGAATTTTATTAAAAGAATATAGTTCATTAAAGACAATTAAACTAAAACTACCAATGCAATCTGTTTTTCATTTTTTAAGCAGTTATTTGTAGGTAAAATTATACGTCTTACTCAAATTCAATGTCTAACGCATAAACGTTTTATAGTTATGAGGCATTCAAAATTAATTAATCCCTATGATTAATTGAACCAAACACGTTACCTTAATAATGATCAAATCTTGTGGCGTAGGTAGCATAATCTTTGAATCAAAATAAGAACACGCTTACTCTGTACCAGTTATTATTCTAAACTTAATAATGAATTATCCTTTAATAAAATACTATTCACTTCACCATCTTGTCACAGGAATTCCTTTAGTATATAACCTGACAGTTGCGTAACCTCCCAATAGAAATAGGAAAACATTGACTGTAAATTCTGTATAAAAACTTTCTTCGATACTTAAACGATGAAAATACAGCACTTTCACTAGTTTGTCACATGGAAAAATAGAAACTTTCTTGCATGAAATATCATTAAATACTTTACACTTCACTAGCTTGTCACATTACGAGAAAATTTTTTCCTTGTATCCTGATAGTTGTATGCCTTCCAATCTAATAAAACCTGAAAAATAAAAGAGAACATTTTAACAAAGAATCAGTTCACAAATCCTTTATTTGTATTGTATATTTATATAAATCAAAATAAAACTAAATACTTATCTAATTATGAACTATTAGTTTATGAATGCTTTTCGATTGTGTACAAAAGAATTTAACACTGTTTTAAAATATATATTTAGGTTAAATTTATATTACATTTAACACTGATTTATAATTATTAACAAACGCGCCCCTTGATAAAATTGCTTGCTTATCTATCTATACCTTAGCACTGTGTTATTGTAATCGTCGTCTGCACCACATATCTGTACACAACTATATATCTATAGCGCTGACGTCACACATGATGACGTATGGCGGAAAACAATTTATCAGGGAGAACAATTTTTTTGACGAGAATTCATGAGCCGGAACTTTCACTTCAGAATAACATTTAATAGAAGCCATTTCACAAAATGTGACCCTGATGTGATTTTATTAGTTTCGTCTCAAGCTTTCGTTTGTGTATTTCTGTGTGACAAATAATGCTGTCAAAGTGAAGAAAACCGTAAGTCAAGTTTCGAACAATGCCTATGAGATGTATAATAGGATCTGGCTAGCGCCCGACGGCGGCGTGCGTACTGAACGTACCTTATACTTGCCATCGTGGCGCTACCGCGCCCCTTGATTATCATCCTTGAAACTTAGCTGAATATTGTGATGCTGGAGTTATTTATTTCAGAATCCCTTGTTCATCAAAATGTATCGAATAAAAACTGTCATAGTAACATTCTTAGAAATTTCACTTCACTTTTGTTCATATCATTACTTTCATAAGTACAAGTAAGTTAAAATATTGTCACTTTAGATACCATATAATGTATAACCTGTAAGTTGTGTATGTTTGTATTGATATGAATTTCGAACTCAATCTTCTAACTTAAATTACTAATTTTAATTCAATCTATGAATTATCCAAACTTATGCGCATAGAACTATTTTACATTCATTTCAATCGTCCATTATGCTGGAAAATTGAATTGGCCACTTGTTGTCCGACTCACCAAAACGGTTGGTCTATTTTCTAGCAGGGATTTAAAAGTTATTTTTGTAATTGTAACTATATGTTCCCCACTTTGCTCAAAGTCGACACTTTAATATTATTTGCAGTAAGTCGCCACTAACACATTTCAACAATAAAATTTATTGTGGAAAAAACAATCATTACTATAATTTAATTATGATGACTGGTAATCATTGTATACTGGTACTGGACTGGTATATATTTATTTCAATTTACTTACTTATACATTGAATTTTTACATTTACTCTTGAAAAAAAATTGTTCGGTTACAATGTAATCGTAATAATGGATAACTCCAATTTTGCACGACAATTTGATTTGAGATTTTGAAAAACTCTAACTTTTGAATATATGTTTGTTTACTAAACAGATGATTTTACTGGCATAGTCGTTGAAGAAAACGCGGGCTGATACTCACGGGACGGAGAGACGTTAAATGCAGAGGCATGTGTGATCACATGGAGTATTGGGAATCTTAAACACAGCAGAGCGCTGCAAACTTCATGTTGCACAGACATTAGTCTCTTCATGCGTTTCATTCGTTAAGTATTATATTTATTGTTAAAAATGCATGCAATGCTGTAAAAGATATGTAAAACGTATATAAAAATTATTAATTATGTATTCTTATCATAAATAATAACAATATATTTTCTTATTTCACTTTAAGTTGACATTATTTAAGTGTTAATAACAAAGTTGATAGGTACTGCTCTCTTAAAATTCGAATGACTAAATTACTGAATATAAAAAAATTGTTATTATTATTCATAAAACATTACCGAATGTTTAAAACTTTTAACAATGCTAATGATCTGTGGACATTCGGTTTTATCAAACTGGCCATATTTAAATTACGTTTTATGGTCACATTACTTTACTGTGTTGCTGATATACGAACCTACCTATAGGTGCATATATGCAGTAGACAAAGAGGTACCCATTAACACAACCCATGTGATCACATATGAATAGAGACATCTGAGTTGATGAGCCCGCTCTTTTTCTTCGAGTACCATATTCCTAACAGTAATTAACAGTAAGCGATAAAAAATATTAATTATTTTGTTTCTTCTCTCGTGGTGATTCTCGTGATGTTAAAAGACTGGTCCATATAGAACAGGATAAGGCAAAGATAAAGGTAAAGTTAATATAAAGAATTTTATATATATATATATATATATATATATATATATGGGTAGTTCTCTGACAAATCGAGCGGTCGATTTTTTGACCCTATCGAAAAAAATTTTTAAAATGTTCCTAAGAGACACATGAGTATCCCTGAATTTTTTCAAATTTTTTGCATCAAGTATCTTCGAGTTACAGAGGGTCAAAGTTGATGAAATCACGTTTTTTTGCTTTTTCTGGCTACTTTCATTAATTTGTAGATCCTCAGGGAAGCATTTTTCACTGTAGAGATGTATAACATTTTTTTCTGCAAATTTTCTAAACTATTCAAAAAAAATATTTTTGATGTCGTATATATATGTTTTAAGAAAGTTATAAGTCATTTAATTCTTAAAATCTAGTTTTAGGAAAGTTCGATCATCCGGATCATAACCAAAAAATTCATGAAGATACCTTATTTCAATTCAAAAAAGTCTGCGAAAGACCCAGAATGTCAGAGCATTTCACTAACCTTATCATTTTTTTAATGACTGAAATTATTATAAAAAAATTTACGTAATTGATAAAATTGGTTAAATTCTTCTATATAGCAATAAAACTAAATTTTTTTCATATATGAACGGATACAATGATTTTTTACAGAGAAACCAAGGCCTCTGACATTCTGAGTCTTTCGCAGACTTTTTTGAATTGAAATAAGGTATCTTCATGAACTTTTTGGTTATGATCCGGATGATCGAACTTTCCTAAAACTTGATTTTAAGACTTAAATGACTTATAACTTTCTTAAAACATATGTATACGACATCAAAAATATTTTTTTTGAATAGTTTAGACAATTTGCAGAAAAAAATGTTATATATCTCTATAGTGAAAAATGCTTCCCTGAGGATATACAAATTAATGAAAGTAGCCAGAAAAAGCAAAAAAACCGTGATTTCATCAACTTTGACCCTCTGTAACTCGAAGATAATTGATGCAAAAAATCTGAAAAAATTCAGGGATACTCATGTGTCTCTTATAGTACATTCATAGTGGCGGTTATGCCATGGGCATGCCTGGTATATACTGTAATACCTATGGTAGAGCATTGGATATGCTATAATATAAAGCACAGACCTCTAAAGAATCCAAAGATAGATCTAGTATGCACCCTAGAATAGACTCCAAGTTACATCCCGGGACACATTCTGAGGTATACCCCGGGATATACCCTGGTGTATGCCCTGTGGTATGACCTGGGGTATACCCTGGGGTATACCCTGGTGTATACCCTGGGGTATACCCTGGTGTATACCCTGGGGTATACCCTGGTATATACCCTGGGGTTACCCTGGCGTATATCCTGGGGTTACCCTGGGGTATACCCTGGGGTACACCCTGGGAAATATCCTAGAATTTTCTGTGTAACGTGCTGTACCTTAGGCTAGCCTAGGCTAAGTCCAAAGTAACCTTGGGTAGTCTAGAGCACCCCAGAGTATCCTAGGGTAGCCTAGGGTAACCCCAGAGTATCCTAGGGTAGTCCAGGGTAAGTCCAGAGTATCATAGGGTAGCCTAGGGTTACCCGGAGAATCTTAGGGATGCTGAGTGTAATCCCAGTGTTTCCTAGGGTACCATCAGGTAGCCGAGGTTAACCCCAGGGCATCCTAGGGTAGCCTAGGGTACCCCTGGATATCCCAGGATACCCTCAGGCAGCCTAGGATAACCCCAGGGCATCCTAGGCTAGCCTAGGGAATTCCAGGGTATCCCAGGATAGCCAAAGATAGTTATAGAGTTATAGGGTTATATTAAGTCCCAAAACTTGGAACTATAATCGGATATTCTAGAATATCCCATTATAGTTCCGAGTATCGCAGGGTATCCCAGGATAGCTTACGGTAGTCTAGAATGACCCCCAGTTATCGCCAGGGTAGCGGACGGTAGCCTAGCATAACCCAGGGTATCACGGCATATTCGCGGATAGCCTGGTGTATACGTGGGTAGCCTAGGCTTCGCCAGGGTGGTCCAACATACCTTAGGATGTTCCAGGGTTGCCAAGGGTAACCCAAAGCTACTCACAACAGCCAACAGTAACCCAAGGGAATCCCAAGATGGGCTAAAGTGGCCTAGCGTAATCCCAGGGTATTCCAAGTAACCTGAGGTAGCCTAGCGTACCTCAGGGTATCGCAGGGCATTTCAGAGAAGCCCTTGATAGCTCAGGATATCGCGGGGTAGCCTACGGCAGCTTAGAGTAGGTCAAGATATCCCAGGGTAGCTTAAGGTAGCCTAGGGTAGGCTCAGACAACCTACCATAACCCAGGGTTACTAGGGTATTCCAGGGTACCTCAGGATAGACTAGGCTAAATCAGTATTGCCCAAGATACATCAGGCTTCCGTAGGATAGCCTAGGTAGCCTAGCGTAACCTAGGACATCCCAGAGTAGCTATGGATATTTTCAGGGTAACATAGGTTAACACCAGCGTTTCCCAAGTTATCCTAAGGTAGCCTAGCGTAACCCAGGGTATCGCAGTTTATTCCAGGGTAGCCCGAGATTCCTTGAGATATTCCAGGATAACCTAGGATAAACCCGGGAGTTATAGGGTATGCTTAGGTCAACCCAGGATCTCGCAAAGCAGCCTAAGATATCCCAGGGCAGCCTGAGGTCCAACTATCGTAACTCAGGGTAACTAGGCCAAATAGTCCAAGATACCTCGACATATTCCAGGGTAGTGTAGGATAAACGACGGCATCAAAGGGTATCCTAGGGTCACCCCAGGATTTTCTGAAGTAGCCTAAAATAACATCAGGGTATCGCAAGGTAGCCTAGTTCAACCCGGTCATTGCAGAATTTTACAGGGTAACCTAGGTTAATCCAGGGTAGCTCAAGATACCTCATGATACCCTCAGGGTGTTCCAGAGTAGCCTGGAGTCTCCCAGGGTAGCCTTAGATATCTTAGGATAGCTTGGGGTATTCAGGTGTAGTCTAGAGTTATTCTAGGTATCCTATATTAGAATATTCGAGAGTAGTCTACGATACCCCAGAGTAGCCTAGGGTACTTTGGGTTATCCAAGTCTAGTCTAGGCTAACCGTTTGGCATCCTAGGAAAACCCCAACGTTTCAAAGTATACTCTAGGATGTCCTAGGATATCCTAGGTTACCCAAAGATAATCCTAGACATCTCAAGACATGCCAGGATAACCCAGGTTATCCGTGGGTAATCTTGACTATCCCAGGGTAGCCTTGGAGGACTCAGGATAGTCTAGGTTATCCTAAAGTACCTCAGATCGTACTAAATCTTCCATGTAATCATTAGCAAAGTTCGTCTCACATGAAAAAATTAGTATAGAACTAGTTTGTAAACTAACTGAAGTTTCCAAAGTAATATTTAATTGTAATATGTCGGAATTTTCTTTAAACCTTTATTAGGCTTCCTCACAGCTTTATCGTAACATTAATTACAACTGACATTGGGAAGCTTCCTCTCTTGCTAGGGGGGTAGGATACAGTTGAATGCGCAATCAAATATCCTCTTGCTGTAGACATTTACTCCAAAAAAAGCGCATTATAAATTTGTAAATTGCAATAAAATACAGTTTTGAACAAAGATATTTTGGGGTCAACTTATGTGCTGGCATTCAATGGACGAAACTTAGCTTTCTTCATGTTAGTAATACTTGCAGTAAAGGCGCTGGATTTCCAGCCGTGTTTTATAAATATATAAACTTTGTGGGTTTTGACACAGAAAAGGGGATTTCTTCTTCAGGATTTTTTTCTGCGATGCCAACCCGCGAGAGCATAGCAGAGAGTAAGTGTACTATACTACTCTCTGCTCTTTATGTGTTCTCGCGATGCTTTATACACTAGTCGCGGCGATGCTCCCGGTGCACGTATCGCTGAGCAACTAACTGATGGGACACACTCTTCCTCCGTGCATTTCCGTGCCGCTCTGCTGCTCTTGCAATGATGAGTACCTATTGGGCGTAATATATATGTTATTGTGACGTAGGCTCGAGTCGTTCTAATGCATTCTATACGAGCAAAGTATACAAACCGATACAGCGCGACGACATAATTTTGTCGTTTGTTTGTTCATAATACAATAATACAATTATTCGCGCACGCTCTTTATAGTTCCTGTCGCGACTACTGCGACACGGTGTATCAGAGTTTGATCAATGGCTCGATCAAAAATCCCCTCGAAAAACTGAAAACGAGCGCATGATAATGTTGCTAATAATTATCGCTAGTTTATGTCGAAAAACTAATTTTTGAACCCGACTTTACAGCTAGCTTTACGAGGCATAAATTATACACAATTTTCTTTTTACTTAGAACTTCTATTCATTTGTCAGTAGCGGACAATACACAAAGAGATTCCATAAAAAATATTGTAGAAGTTTTAACTATTGCATTACTTCTATTTTCCCTTTCTATATTAAAAAAAAAATAATAATAACGATTCTTTGGAGAATTGAATATTTAATGATGCAAATTACAAAAATAGTCATCTCGCCTTTGCGAACTTATTTCAAATGAATATAGTTTTATTTCTGTTACAAACTGATGATTTGTTGAAAATTGTAAGTCAACTAACAATTAGACGTCTATCGACATATTTTAGAAAAAGTTAATTTTCGCAGCATTCTTTAATGCAGCCTATAGAAATAATTGAAAATTATTATTTATCACTAAGATATATTATGGTTTAAATTCTGTAACTAAATTTGCCAAAAAAAAAGAATTCTTCATGTTTCAATTGTCAATTATCTATTATTATCTATGTTTGACTGCCTGCAATAAAAATGAGACGTGAATTAAGCAGTGATATCAAAATCAATACGTTTGAAAATAATTAATCAAAAAACAGTTATCATGAGTTATATTGGGAGCTTTCTTGCATCATTGCATGGGTATAAATTCCTCTTGAGATGGGCAGGGAGATCTGCCCCGTTTGGATGCTACTGTTGATGAGAGATCCATGGACATGGTCTGAGTTAGTGCTAAAAGAAAACGTTAATTGAGACTTACAGGGAGCCAAGTCCGTTCAATTATAGTTGTGTTAAAAACTTGCATACATACGCTCTAAAACAAACGTTTCCGTTGTGGATAAAGCTTCATCATATGTAACTTGTGGCTGTGGAGGGACTGGCTGCTGATTATTACATACTTCTAGCCGACGAGGTACTGTAATAAAAAGCGCAGTTACGTAAAACAGTTGAGACAACATTACGATACAAGTGGTCTAAATAGGCCCTTACGGCATGACATGCTGAATCGTGCCATAAAGAATGATTTAGAACCGGAGAATCCTATAATATTTTATAGCATCTGTTTACCCTAAGTTCGTTACCATGCTTATCGTGGCATAAGAAGTCCATTCCGTTACCGTCCCGCTAATCTTGCGCCTCGTATAAATATATAAGAATACATTAAGAATATACATACATTCCAAGTTTGCCACGTTGGTATCGTGTAATGGCATTACACTTTGCGCAGCTCCTAGATAGGCAGTAGCACGACGATCAAAGCCACTCCTTTGTTGTGCATACTTAACATAATTATCTTTCGTATTTGTTGGTGTACCTCGCTGAGGTGTGACATTATTAAAATGGGCAAAGTTATTTGTTTGTGTTACCATGTAGTCATTGTGACTCACATTTCTCGGTTGCCGATTAACTGGAATAAAAATAAAACTGAGCTTATATTTGCTTGGTTTAATCTCCTGAAGGGGTTGGGTTGGGTTGGGTTATAACAGGGTTACGGTCGAAAATAAAATATTTTTGTTGGAAAGCTGAAAAATTTCATTATTATTATACTAGACTTCATAGTTTCATTAAGGGGACCCAACACGTTTAAAACTTGAAAAAATCGATATTTTTTTTATGATTGCTTTTCATAGGAAATTTATCATAGAATATGCTCCCGAAAGCCGTTTTTCGTAAAAAAATTTTCCCTCAAAATTATAAGCAAAATACTGAATAAATATTTTGCCTGTTTTTTCGCTAAATTGCGTAATTAAAATCATTTATTCAAGATACCTAAAAATTTTGATTTTTTTAAATAAATCCAGTCAGAACTAGATATTTTCATTGTAATTGTAAAAAACAATGTTATTACATATATATATCTTACTATATTATATAGTTGTTTTGAGCCGCGCTGGAATTTAGCCCCCCCTCGCTCCGCCTCACCCCACCACCGCCTCACCCCAAAATTGAAGTCTCATGTGTTCGATGCAGAGAAGTTTTGAGCATCAATTCTAGCAAAAAAGTGGGCGATAGTAATCGTGCATGGGAAGTGAATCGAAGGGCAGTACTTGCATGTCGTGCTTTGGGTGTTGGACATGCTGGGCTTTCAACATTTTGTGGCATAATGGACTGCTCTAAGCCAATAGCTCAGTCTGCTTACGATTCAATAAATCAACAGTTAAGTGAAGTATGTGAGAGTGTTGCCAAGCAGTCTATGCGAGCTGCAGTCCAAGATGAAAGAGCCGCTACAGAAGATGGTGCTCTTGGACTGAACATTTCTGGTGATGGTTCGTGGAGGAAGAAAGGATTTTCATCACTACAAGGATTTGCTAGCATCGTTGGACATCACACAGGCAAGGTGTTGGACGTTGCTGTTAAAAACAGCTTGTGTCAACCTTGTTCATCGTGGGAGAAGTATCTGCATACTGCTAAGTATGAAGAATGGTACGAGGAACACAAGCCACACTGCACTGCTAACCATGAAGGTAATGCAGGTAGGATGGAAGTTGATGGCATCCGTGAGATATTTGAACGCTCAGAAGAAGAATACAGTGTCAAATATCATCGCTATATTGGAGATGGAGACTCCAAAGTGTTCAAGGCTGTGAGTGAATCGAAACCCTATGGTGATGAACTTGTGGTGGAGAAGAAAGAGTGCATCTAACACGTACAGAAGAGGATGGGAACTCGAAGCTTCCGGACAATAAACCAATTAGCGGAAGAGGAAGACTGACTCTAAGGTGATCGACAAGCTGTCAAGTTATTATGGTAAAGCCATTCGAAATCACCCAGATTCCATTGATGACATGTACAATGCAATCTGGGCAACATGGTACCATATGCAGTCGACGGACAAGAGGCCAATGCATCATCTGTGCCCGGAAGGATCCAGCAGCTGGTGCAATTGGCAAAAAACAAAAGCCACAAAAGAACACAGGGAGTTCAGGCACAAGACCAGCCTTTCACCTTATATTCTGGATGCCATAAAACCAATTTATGAAGACCTGTCAAAGTCAGAATTACTTGAAAGATGTCTTGGAGGTTTTATACAAAACTCTAATGAGAGTTTCAATAATTCTGTATGGAGACTAGTCCCCAAGACATCTTTCAGTGGCTTGATAGTCTTAAAAATTGGTGTTTTTCTGGCTGTGTGCATGTTTAGTGATGGTCGGTCTTGTGTCCTCAGAGTCTTGGACCGCTTTGATATGAAGCCTAGAGACGCTGTGGCAGAATGGGCCAACGCAACAGACAATTTAAGACTTCATCATGCTTAACGACAAGTCCAGGCCAACACCAGAGAAGCACGAGCTCTTAGGCTAAGAGCTCGACAGATGGAAGAAGATGACTCGTATGCTGCTGGTGGACATTAGGGAGGCAAAAACAAAGGCTTTGCAAGGACTACGAAAAAAGATGAGTATTCTTCTCTATATTCTTTTAGCTGATTTTTATGGAGTTTTTGAAATATTGATTTATTGTATTTTTTCAGTGGATTGTACATTGAAGAAATCATAATCGTTTTTCTTCCATTAAATCAAGTTGGAGACTTCAGCAAAATTATTAGGTAAGAATAAATATGCATTTTTTAGTATTAAATACAATAAATTAATAATATTAACATATAATGTAAAAATACACAAATTTACCATTTTTTGTTTACGGGTTCTCAAAGGCGTACTCAGCCTATTGATACAAGGGAGTATACCATATGACTCCTGAAAATGATAGTTTACTACCAAGGATCAATAGAAAAATAGTTCCAAGAGATTTGGTAAGTAAAAAATTAAGTTATTTTCTAATATGCATTGATGAACTTCGAAGTCGATTTTCTCTAACTTTGGTTTTTCATGATTTCAGCTCACTGTGCGTAGGATTCCAGGTGACCATATGCTTCGATTGAGCTCAACTTTTGTGAGTATGTTCTATATAAGTGTAGTTTTCGCATGAACAGAGGGATTTTGATTTGAAAGCTTCAAACTTATTTAATAAAAAAAACTGTGGCATAAAAAATTTAAAAATTGAAAAAATTTACTTTTTCTTTTATTAAAATTTTTCTAAGCATTCAAATCAAAATCCCTCTGTTCATGCGAAAACTACACTTATATAGAACATACTCACAAAATTTGAGCTCAATCGAAGCATATGGTCACCTGGAATCCTACGCACAGTGAAAAACAGTCTGCGGAGTGCCACTCCGGATAGGTAGGTACGAAATTGGATTTTAAGTGCTTAAATTGAAGGTAAGAGATCATACTATAAGTATGAAAAGTTTCTCCAACATATTATTTAATTTAATATCAATTTAGAATATTTTTATTTTTCAGATTTTAAACGTGTTGGGTCCCCTTAATATTATATTCGACATATTTTTTACTGAAGTTTTTTTCTGCGACATTAACGATTCTAAGAGTTTGGATAGACGAAATTTAATGTTTAATACCTGACTTTACTCTTTAAAACATGTACTACAAACAAAGTAGAGCACTTTTTTAATAAAAATTTTTTTTTACATTTTTTCAAACACTTTCAGCCATTTTTTTCAAATTCGTTTTACAAAAAAAAAAAGATTTGTGAAATAAAAAATTTAAGAGTTCAATGGCTTAAACTGGTTCTTCACAAAGCCTAAAAACTCTAGAATGTTATAAAAACAATATATGTTATTTTTTGAAGACGGAAGAATATTAAAAGATAATATTTGACCTCAATTGCCGAATTAATTTTGGAGAAAAAATTACTTCAATATCGCCTTGATTTGGATTTTTTGTATACATAATTATTGGGTCTATCTCATCTTCGAATAGTGTTAATATAAAATTTTATTAACGCAAGACATAAAATGAAAAACAGTAGATTCTTAAAGTTGAAGGTATCTATTTTTTAATGATCTGAAAACCAACGTAGGGAGTCGAATTAATTTAAAAGATATTAAAAGTTAAGTACGAAAATGCACAATTTTTTAACCTAAAACGTAACTCATAAGTCATACTAATGTTAAAATATTTTGAATCAGATGAAAAAATTAAAATTGACTTTATTACAGCCATTAGAAAATTCATGCAAAATATTACTTAATTATTTCAGTACAAATTAAACAATAACTTGAATAACTTTTTCAAAAACACTAAATTGTTTTCAGAATCGTTCCATATGATTACGTAAATAATTAAATTTTCACAGCTTTAAAATGATAACCAAAACTTTTCGACCGTTCACCCTGTCTTAACCCGTTAATAATTTTCTGCTAACAAATTGGGAACATACAATCTATGATTGGATCAAAGACGCTTGTAGACGTAACTGTGTTTGAAGCATTTGCGGCTATTTGAAAACCAAATCCACGATGGTTGTTGGATGAAATTCTGTTTCGTTGCATTTCGAAACCATAGTCAACCGCTCTTGGTTGATTATTGCCTATAATAGATAAATAAGTAACTAGTTTTAGATATAACATTTCTATAGTTAAATCTGATTATTAATTTTATATAAATAATTTTTATACGTACAATGAAAAACTGGTTGTTCTGTACGGAATCCAGCTTTGGAGCTCGTTACAGTTTCTGCGGTTTCTTGCGGGTTAAATCCACGACGGTAATCAACCGTTTGCTGGTTATAGCTTGTTTCATGAATATTTGGACTACACGGATTAACACAATGTTTATTTTGACAACAACGGTATCCTGTATTGACAGGCTCATTTTTTATAGAGCATCCTAATTCCCGTTTCACAAAACCTATAGCACAATTAAAATATGATTATTGTTCAAATCCAATTTCATTTTGCGAACATATTTTATTCCAAAAATCCCATTAATGTCTCAAATTTGATATACCATATGTGCTCATTGTATCTTCGTTAGGTTTAAACTTTTTTTCTCTCATGTAAGTTATTGAGCCGATGATAATACAATCTAAAAATAAATTGTTACATCACTTGTTTAAAAAACAAAAAATAATCATAAATTTTTACCGTCATCGTCGTCAAATCTGTTGCGATTCCGCCGATTTCTTCTCGTTGCTTTTGCTTCATCCGTGCGGCCATAAGCAAATTGATGCACCGTATTATTGACAGCATTGCGAAATTTTAATTTGTCCGCCTCACTAATCTGCTTGACCATAGGCCCTAATGTTTTAAAAAACATGAAATCGGGATCGATTTCCGGATCTTCTTCAACAACGTGGGCATCCAAATGCTTTTTATTGGAATTTTCAGTTTTCCGTTTAATAATACGACGTTGTGGTTTGGACATCTTAGATGTTATGGTTTGATTTAGAGGTTCCTCCTCCTCCACCACTTCCACCTCTTCCGCCTCCTCCTCTTCCGCCTCCTCCTCTTCCGCCTCCTCCTCTTCTGCCTCTTCTTCTTCAGCCTCCTCCTCTTCTGCCTCCTCCTCGTCCGCCTCCTCTTCGATTAATTGCGTCAAATCCCCTGAACTTTTTGCTGCTTGCTGATCATTTAAAAATAATAATGATTTATAGTGCGGCCATGTAGATTCGTACACTTCTTCAGCCCCGTCACCAGACCTGCATGAATCCTCTAAAGAACGTTCAGTGTTGAATCGTTTTACCAACGCCTTCCACTTGTTTTTTAATGTTGTTTCTGAAAAAGTTTTGAACGATAATTTTAAACGATATAATTGTAAATTAGCCAATTAATATTCTCCTTGTATTCGTCAAACTAACAAATTTTAATCATTTAACAGCTATAAACTTATTTAAACACAATTCTACAGGAGCATATTTATGGTGCGATGGTTTTTTGATCATATTTCCCCCTAGGCATGCTTGACGGTGAAATGCGTATCAAATATTCATTATTAATAAATGGAACGTTTTACATTCTTTATGCTACGATGTTACAGAAGTAGAATTTGACATAATTTATACACAGATTATAGACAAAAAAAGGCTAAAAGAAATTGCCGTTGGCGGCTGCTGGGTAAATATTATATCTCGTTGTAAAAAAATTTTTTGAATCGTCAATAAGTATGCATTTTGCATAAATAGTGTCAATTTCTATGTTATAACATCGATATAGGAATGTTATACGTTCCATTTATTAATAATAAATATTTGAGATGCATCATGTCGTTTAAACAATTTTTTTTAATTCACCAATACGCCTATCTAGGGGGAAGCGGATCAAAAAATCGTCGTGCCATGAATATGCTCAAGTACAATTGTTTATAAATAAATTTGGGACTGCTAAATGATGACAATTATTAGGTTTTACGAATACAAGGAGAGTATTAGCCGGCTAATTCATAATTATTATAGCTGCACTAATTGTTCACTGCTGGAAAATGATTAATAAATACATGTATAATTATACTAACTTGCAGTTCGCAGCAAATTTGATACAGCCTCCCACTCTTTTCCTTTTCTGTAGGAATTTTTGTACTCCGGGTCCTTTTTCCTCCAAATCATTGGCCGTTTTTCCAACTCCGAAATTAACAGCTCGACTAAATCGCCATTCATCGGCCGCATTTCCGAAATATTTTTTGATAAAATTAGTTTGATAAATAAAAAAAAGTGCCGCAGTGGTATGTATAGCAGTGGAGTGTGTGACACGCACACACACACACACAAATACACACACGCACACACACGCGCACATACACACACGTACACACACACAAACTTTATGTTGCTTTTCGAGTCACATTGATCGAGTTTGAGACACTTCCTCTTTGTTAGGGTTGGCGTCGTTAACATAAGTATTTGTTTATTAGCTCTGCGGCTCTCTCTACCGTTCTCGCTTCACGCTGTCGTATTCGTTATTTAACTAGACTGCAAAAAGATTAGAAATTTTGTCCCAACGCCATAATTTCTGAGAAATGCAAATTTCACACGTGGAGTCCAACGATTTCGGAAGTAAAATTCGCCGATACGCTGAACCCGGCGCACAGAGGGCTGAAAACCTAAAAAAATGGTCAAAAATCCCGCTTCAAGCGAAATCAACTTGAAAATTGCTCTAAGTAGGTGCATTTTGTTTGTATGATAGTAGCGCATGAGAAGCAGTGTTTACCCGAATTATTGCAACATATATATATGTGTGTTAACGGCGATAAAAATGTACTTTTTTCCATTATATTAGAAATGCTAATATTTCAACACGGAAAATTCAATTTGTCATAACAATAACCCATGCAAAACTTGTATTCTTTTAGTTAATATTTGCTTTTACATGTACACACACTTAAACACATCAATATATATATCCAGGGACTTTAAGTTGGCGTTTTTAGCATTTTTTGCATTTTTGATCAATTTTCATTAATTTGTAGCACCTTAGCGATGCATTTTTTTACTACAGACATACATAGCGACTTTTTCAGGTAATTCACTCATCTTTTCAACAAAAATGCTTTAAAAGTCATATATTTATGTCATACAATTATTATATTATATTTAAATCTTGAAGCAAAACTGATAGTTCAATATAGAGCCCGGCCACCAAAAAATTCATAAACGTACCTTTTCTTAGCCCGAAACAACCTGTAAAGTTTCAGAGTGGGTCTTAAAGTTTAAGACTGTTTAAAAAATCAAAATAACAATTTTTTTTTTATAATTTTGATTTCTTATCTGAAAAAAATACAGTTAAGTTGCAAAAAAAATTTAAGAAAGCAAGTAAGTATTCTTAACTTTTTTAATAATTGTATAATTAAATGCTGTATAACGAAATCCATTTCAAATTGCCACTTTTATACATAAACAATGATTATGTATTTATTCATTTAATAATATATTATTTGAACTAATCATTTTGCAAAACTGATATTAAATTCATGATCAGCGACCTTGAAAACCCCTAGAAATCCATACGTTTAAAGTGAATTCCTATTTTGCACTAATTGCATAAACAATATATTGTTTAAATAAATATTTTTGTAATACTTATTTTAAATTCGTAATCAGCGATCTCAATACCCACGGTAATACATACTTTCGCATTATACTTCAAATTGGCAGTCTTGCCTTCAAATAACGTTTATGTATTTATATTTATTTAACAATATATTATTTAAAGTAATAATTGTGTAAAACTGATATTAAATTCGTGATAAGCGACCCTGAAAACCCCTAGAAATACATACATGAATTCCCAGTATGCACTAGTTGCATGAACAATATATTGTTTAAATAAATGTTTTTAATACTGATTTTACATTCGTAAAATTTTCTTATAATATGAAAGCTTTCGCTAATAAAAACTATGTGTATTTGTGTATATGTGTGTATATATTATGTAGCCAGTGTCCGAACTATGGAATTCCTTGCGCTGCAGCTATGTTGCGCGGAAATGTAAACAAACTTCGAAAGAAGCATTCAAGGAATACAGGTAGGTCAACGACATCTAATTTTGCTATCAGTCGTCTACTAGCTTCCTTGCAGTGACATCCATCTACTGTCTTCCTTACGTGATTTAAGTGCTTCTAATTATATTGCAACTATGTCTACTGTTAGTGTTAATTATAGGGATATTTTTTTTGTTATGAAACGCAATAGACATTTAGGCATCGAAGATCAAAAAGAAGCAGTGGTCAACTCCATTTTGAGTGCTAATAATTTAAGCAGTGCAGTGAATGTGGTAGCCACGATACGAGAGAGACTGCGGCAGAGTTTTTTTAATAATTTTAATGCTCGATTCAAAAAATATTCTAGAAGTCTGCGTACTTTAGAAGTCTTCGAAGAAAAAAATGCAGAGTGGCTAAAAGGATGTTTGAAAATTACTTTCAATACTGATAATCCCGGTATATTAAACAACAGCGTTGCTGCTGGTAACTATGCTTTAAATGTTTTTAATAAGGATTTCGAGAATTATTTAATAGTTGTTTGATATATTGTTCTTAGGTTTATTAAATAATATAGTGAAACAAGAATACACATACACACACAAACATACATACTTATACGAAAAGCTACGTTACAGTAAACCTAAAAGAATAATACTTTAAGAAAGAAAACATTTATTAAATTATGTAATTTTGAGGTGTAATATTTTTTTCTTTATTTGTATCTTTCTCCTTGCATGCGCGTGTGTTTTGTGTCTATATGTGTATGTTGACAATATGTTCAAGCACAGACGTAAGCGAATATATCTATATATGCATGTAAAGAAATTTTGAGTGCGCTAGAGCGTAAAATTAATATATATATACACATGTGCGTGTGCGTATGTGTGTGTGAGAGAGACTTGTTAGAATGCACTTACATGCACATTTTTTCAGAAATACGTAAGCACCTTGATACATACACAAATACAGGTATACGCATATATATAAATTATAATATATTATATGAGTAATTCTCCTGAAAATATGCACTTTTTGGCGGTCTAGAAATTCCAAATTTTTTTTCAAAGCTAGAGGTATCGGACCAATCAGGTTTTCTTCTGTAAGCCAAATTATGACAAAAAAACGCTGAGGAACATAGGAAATATTTAACATGGGGTGGCATATGGAGAAAAAAGAGAAAATCGGCTGTCAAGATTTTAATTTTTTTTTTCTTTGAACAGGCAAAACTTTTGATCGGAGCATCGAATCTGGGCATTTTTTTTTGAATTAAAGCTCTTTTATTGTACTTTGTTTTAATGTCGTTCGAAATTTAATTTGTGCTTCGGAATCATTCGTAATTGTTATATTGCTGCAGTAATTTATGGAATTATATACTTTTATTCACGTAATACTTTACAAAAAAATTTAAAATGGCTCAAAAATATGGTTGCTAGTGATTTTTGGCGCGTTCCTCTGCGGTTTTGACTATCTTTTGGCTTACAGAACAAAACCTGATCGGTCCGATACCTCTAGCTTTAAAAAAAATTCTTGAATTTCTAGACCCCGAAAAAGTGCATATTTTTAGAAAAATTACTCATATACGTGTGTGTGTGTGTGTGTGTGTGTGTGTGTGTGTGTGTGTGTGTGTGTGTGTGTGTGTGTGTGTGTGTGTGTGTGTGTATGCATCTATATGGTTTTGTCCGGAATTTGTATCATTAGAATGTCTAATAACTTCGAAAATATTTTTGTAATTTATCTATATTCAAAATGATAGTAGTATAGAGACATAAATGTTCTTAACCTTTAAATTGCCTATAATTTCGACTTGAAAATCAATTTTTTTTTCTAATTTATGAATACAAATGTTCGTGAAGTACAGATGCGTAATAAAGGTCTGGTAATGAGTCTTTGCTAGCTCATATATGAGCCAGGCAGGCAGTCTAAAAGTTCATATACTTATTGTTTAAATAATTAATATTTTTAAGGAATGAAATGGTGAAAATTTTTTTTTAAGTACACAAGCCGAGAGGTCGGCCAAAAGTCCCTTACGAGGATGCTTCAACAACCACCCAAAGAAAACGACATAGTAATGTAGCTTCTATTTTAACGGCTGCTGAATGTTTTGAAGTAACAAAAAAAAATTAAAAAGTATTCAAAATAGCAGTGGTTTGAAGCTAATGGATAAAGTGATTGACGGTGATTCTGCCACTGAATTATTGCACTTATCCGAAAAGCCTGAGAGTACACAAATGTCTCTTGAAGATGCTGTGGGACTAATTTTAAACGGCAACCTGACAAAATTTACGTATAATCTCCTGAGACAAAATGCACTGAAGTACAACCATGATTTATATCCCCCTTATGACGAGGTATTTAATTAATTATATACTTTTGTTGACGTAACCCAACACCTTTAATATGTGAAACTAATGTATGAACTGAATGATTTAGAAAATTCCCCAGTAAATTTTAATTTTAATTGAACTGCTTTTTTATCTAAAAATATAATTAAAATGATATAAAATTAGACATTTTGGAGCTATTACTGATAGTGCTTGACATCGTCGAAATTTTTTCTATGATTCCAATAGTACAAATGGATGAAATTGGATTTTTTGAAAACTTATTATTATGTTCGTTTTGGCATAGATGTAGTACGGATTTTTATTTGAATGCCCAGAATATTATTTCAACAATCGTTTTTCGGTCCCGAAAAAAAACTTAGTATTTTGTGGAAATCGGCATATACAGTCAATGTCATTATAAAATAGAAATCACAACAAAATTATGAAAAACCATAATAGCTACTCTGTTATTAGATTGTCTACGAATTTACAAGTTCATTTTTAATGGCAATATACAAAGTTACTTTATTATGAAAGTCGAAATTACAATTTTTATAATTAAAAATTTTTTGTAATGAAACCCCTTTGTAGGTTGCAAAGTTTAAAGAAGAGGCATATCCGAAGGGAATAACAGTGACGGAGTCAAAGTGTGCAGTCACAGTGCAGAACTTAGTCAACCACACGACTGAGAGACTATTTAAATTTATAGAATTAAATTTTGAGGGTGTGCCAAGTACCAATTTAATTTTAGTAGCAAAATATGGATTCGATGGGACGAATGCAAATGCTTATCGTCAAAAATCGGATGACGATAGCAATTCATTCACGAACATGTTTTGCTCATCTTTTGTCCCGCTTCAGTTGGTTGATGAAGATAGTAATAAAATTTATTGGCAGAATCCTCGACCATCGTCAATAAAATATTGCCGCCCGATTGAAATACAATATACAAAGGAAACGGATGAATTGTGTCGAAATCAAGAGCAGAATTTAAAGTCTCAGATTGAAGATCTACAACCTCTATCAATCGCTGGATGTACAGTCAAATTCAAAATGATGTTAACAATGATTGATGGAAAGGTCATACACATTTGTGGTTTTTTAAGATTTTCAAACAATCGTAATCGTGTGGCTTTGAGCAGAAGTGATATAACTCCACTCTCCATGAAAATTGAGATAACGTTCTCAAGCATAGCTTAAAGTGGTCCTCTTTCATGCACCACTATGCAAAAGTCACGAACTATTATGAATAATTAGTAACAACCATGCGCGAAGCGAAATAAATCCACATTTTCGCATTTCTTCGTGCAAAAGTAAGATAACTCCATGATACCTTTTTTTCCAAAAAATAACCAAAATCGATCTTGTGACACTATTTTTTGGGCAATTTTGTATTTTTATGCACATGCAGATTATTAAGCATTTTTTCGAAAAATATTATGGGTTTATTCTAGTGCAAGGCTAAATAGTCATGTAGATAGGCTGAAAGTGTACTAAAAGAGCTTCCATCTGAACCCAAGTTCATCTAGATTCGATGCACTGATCAAAAGTCATGTACGTTTGAAATAAACGAATTTTTCTCTAGACTCGCTCTTACCAAAATTCTCAATTTACTTTTTTTTCTTTCAACCCTCTTAACTTTTGATTCATTGGCCCGATTTTAACGTTTAATAGCCCAAATTAAAGCTCTTTTCTTCAACTTTTCTGCCAATAAGTATAAATTAAAATTTTGGAATGTAGTCAGCTATAGATATGCCTTCAACAAACGATCTTCTTTAGAAGCATACATTTAGCTGACTACATTCCAAAATTTTAATTTAGACTTATTGGCAGAAAAGTTGCTTTTAAACGTCAAAATTGGGTCACTGAATCAAAAATTAAGAGGGTTGAAAGAAAAAAAGTAAATTGAGAATTTTGGTAAGAGCGAGTCTAGAGAAAAATTCGTTTATTTCAAACGTACGTGACTTTTGATCAGTGCATCGAATCTAGATGAATTTGGGTTCAAATGGAAGCTCTTTTAGTACACTTTCAGTCTACATTTACATGCCGATTTAGCTAAATAATATAAAAGAGGTATTTAGAAAATGTGTCGGTATTTTGAAATAACTCTGAATTTCGAGGCTAAGTGAGAAAATAACACTATTTCGGGAGTGTCCGGAGAGACTGTGTGGATATTCTAAAATTAGAATATATCATTAAATATACGATATACTGTATGTGTACCTAAATGAGCCCAGTATAAAGTTTCATATTTGACGCTGCTATGTTTTGCAGCGATGCAAATAATCAATCGCGGTTTTTTCGAAATCACGGAAAGTGGAGTTACATCACTTCTTCTCTAAGCTACAGAATTATATTCTTCAGTTAAAAGACGAATAATGTGTAAAAGTGCGTAATCAGAGAGCTGAAAGTTGTCGAATTTTATACATTTAAACTTTTGTTTATTCTTACAAAATTGCAGGCTTAAATGTAAAATCAGAGTCATTTTGAAATTAATTGGGAACCTAAGCTTAATTTTTTCTATTGAAGGAAGCAATTTATTCTAAGTTTATTGTTTTTCAGGAAAATTCTGATTACTTGAATAATAAAAAGTAATTACATCTTTAGGTTTGCAATGCCCTTAATTACTCAACGAGTCAGAGTTGTTTTGTATGTGGCGAGAAAATCGGGAAATTTAATGATGTTGAGGCCATGCTAAACAAAGACATAAATGAAGAATCATTGAAATATGGATTTTCGGTTTTACATGCGAATATTCGTTTCATGGAACTCGTTCTCCATATCTCTTATCGACTAGCATTAGATCTCCCAACATGGAAAGTATGTAATTTATATATATATTTAAATGAGCAAATAAATAAATTTTGTAGCTTGGAGACAAAAGTAGATAGATATAAAACTAATAAATTGAAAGATTTTCTGTTTCTTGCACGTTTGCGAAAATATGAATTTATTCAATAATGCCGCTATCTGTATACGTATTTAGTTTTGATGTTTACGTTTACTCCCTTAAGGTAGTACGACCCATTCAAGCGAGTAGTTTAGGTTAATAAGTTCCAAACACCTTTATTTAAACACTTAAATTATTCGTTAGTGCCTGAACTATCAACTTGTAAGATTTAACTGAATTTTGTACCAACAATTTTTTTTTATAATGTAAAAATGAAGTAAAATATGCAAAAATACGCTACTTCAAACGTTCATAACTTTTTTTTCTACGCTCCAAAGCTTACCCAAATTTTAACTGAACAATTCTTTTGGTTATATCTAGCTACGTGCGAAGTTTCGATCAAATCGGTACAGTCAATCATTTATGGGTCGTACTACCTTAAGTATCTACGTCATTTCTACTATATATTTATTTTCTGCAAGGTTCCAAAAGATAATGCAGTGGTAAAACAAAGGAAGGCGTACATACAAGATCAACTGAAACATGAGTTGGGTATATTGGTTGATGCGCCAACGCAAGGATTCGGCAATACGAATAATGGCAATACTGCAAGAAAATTTTTTAATAACATTGACATCGTTGCACGCGTAACAGGTAAATTTTAAAGAGTTTATTGGCGCCTTCCAAACTCTAAACAGCAATAACTACATGCCATCATGTTGATAGTGTACGAGATTAATTCTCAAAAAAGGAAGTTTGTTGTTATTGTAAATGTAAATTGGTATTGTAAATGTAAATTGTGTATGTTATTGTAAATTTAATATATATCACGTTTTGAACCTACATATTTTAAAAATAATCGTATATGTAGACATTTGCAAACGCTCCAAATTTTTTTTCTTATTATATATTTTTAAGTTTCCGACAAAACTGTAAAAATGCTAATATTTATGGGCGTTCTCTAACAGATCGTGCGGTCAAAAAATAGATTTTGCTATAGCTCAGAATTTATTTTACAGGTTGTTGTGATGCAATACATATGAGCTCTCTTAAGCTGCAATGTGACGTATAATATAGCAAAATCAAAAGTAACCTATTGGTTAATTTTTAGCTAATTTTTAGCTAATGTATTACCACAAAAAAAATTTTCTAACTTTACAATTTAAGCTAGCACAAAACGTTTTAACTTTTGAACCGTTTGTCGGAGCGACCTCAGACAGCTCTTATAATTTTTCGCCCGACAAATACTAAAGGAATAAATAATTATAAATTGCGAAAATTCATTCGTTAATGCAAATAAATTAAAAAAAAATTTATTTTGTGATAAAAAATGATTTTATGCAATTTCTGTTCTTAAAATCTATAAAAACCTCACTACACCTACACATAAACTACTTAAAAACGTGTAATATAGTTTATTACTACGTCCAAATTACTATTAGATGCTTGGTTCTCGAGTTTACAACGATTTCCGCTTAATCGAATATTATACTAACGTAATTCTAGCACGAAAACGCTTTAACTTTTGAATCGTTCGACTTTTAGAGCGACCTCAGACAGCTCTCATAATTTATAGCTTGACAAACACCAAAGAAAAGACACTTGTAAGTCGTCAAAATTCATTTATTAACAAAAAATTTTAAAATCGTTAATTTTTCGATAAAAAATGAATTGTATAGAATTCTAGTGCTTAAAATCGATTTCTTATCCTGCAGATAATTATCTTTAAAAATTGGCAATTAAAAAAATATTCAAAATGCAAATTTTCCGTTCGGATCTTTTAAATTGTTCTTGAGTACGTTTATTCACTAAAAATAAGGAAAGAATGATTTATTCATTATAACAGAAATCATGCAGGAATGAGAAGAATCGCGTCAAGTCTTCCAGCGCTAAATCCTGCTGTAATGCGGTAAACGAAAAATTCTAACAAAATTGGGAACCAAGCTTTTAATTGTAATTTAGAACGTGGTAATAAATTATAATTTACATTTTTGCGCAATGTTTGTGAGTTTTTTATAGATTTTAAGTACTAGAATTGCATAAAATCCATTTTTTATCGAAAAATGAATTTTTTAAATTTATTTGCATTAACAAATAAATTTTTGCAACTTATAATTATTTATGCTAAGGCATTATTCAAGATGATAAAATTTTCTCAAAATTAGATTTTAGTATATTTGATAAAAAGTGAAAAAAAATGCTTTTAATACGTTTTTACTCCGTGCAAAAGTATACCCTACAATAACCCAACCGAACTCATGCACGCGAGTATTTTCTGTTTCAAAATGACGTAAAGAACGAGAAAAAACAGGCCTAGTAGGTGTGCCTTCAAGAAAAATTTTTGCAATTTTTCCGGCCGAATTGTTTCCGAAATTTCGTGGATTTCCACATATACATGGCATTGAAAGAAATTTTTTTTATGTAGCTGAGCAAATTTTCTACAAAACTCCCTGTATATGCCTATGGTGAAAAATGCATCCATGAGGAACTGTAAATTAATGAAATTCGGTAAAACATGTAAAAATGCTCAAAATTACAACTTTCACCTTCTGAAGATTTTAAAAATGATGCGAGAAAATATAAAACATGCATAGAATATCGCTATAACATATAGAACAAATTCTGAAAGTTATAGCGAAATCTTTTTTTGGGAACGTAGGATCTTTCAGTGATAAAATACAGTAAAATACAATAATGAGAAATGTATATAAGAAAATCTCCGTATAGTACATATTGTTCTCCATTTTTTCCAATAATAATAATTTTTTTTCATATCTTTGTATATTTATTTTGAGTATATCAAAGGTTCTTTTGTAGATTTTGTCTGAAGTGATTTTATTTTTGATTTTATTTCTGTAAAAATTATATCACATTTATTACTAATTGTAATAATATAATGTATTATTTAGGATTCAATGAAGACTTGTTACGCAGATATAAAACAATATTAGCAGTAATCTCATCAGGGCTTCCAGCTAATAACAATGCATTTGCTGCTTACTGCCGAGATACTGCATTGAAGTATGTACAGCTGTACGACTGGTACAAAATGCCTCCGTCAATGCATGTAATTTTAATACATGGTCATTCCATTATGGACAAAATAATTTTGCCAATAGGAATGTTGAGCGAAGAGGCTCAAGAGAGCACGCATAAAATCATAAAAAAATTTCGAGATAGATTCTCCAGAAAAATCTCTCGGTATGTTATTTAATTTAGAATTTCAATAATAACATTGCTTTTTCATCACAAAAATAGTATATTGATCATTCCTAATTCGACTTTACTGAATTCATAATGAAACCACGTATGAAAATGAAACAAATTATATATATAATTTCCAATTCTCAAATGATTTTTTCAATATTTACGACTTTAAAATTATCTTAAGAAATATGATTCGCTTGATTCTGTGCTCTGTTTATTTAAAATTGCTTACTATGTTTACGATTCTAGTGTAAATGATTGAATTTATATCAAGGGGCGCGGTAGCGCCTCGATGGCAAGTATAAGGTACGTCAGTACGTACGCCGCCGTCGGGCGCTAGCCAGACCCTATATACGTCTCATAGGCACTGTTGGAGATGTAACATTCGGTTTTCTTCGTATTAAGAGCTTTGTTTCTCACTTATGAGCACTCAAATGAAAGCTTGGAATAAAACTAGCAAAATTACTTCAGGGTCATATCTTGTGAAAAGGCTTCTATCAAAAGATATTGTGAAGTGAAAGTTCGGGATCACGAATTCCTCAACGCGAAAATTCTTCTCCCGGAGAAAATGTTCTCCGCGGAAATACGTCATCGTGTGACGTCAGCCCTACGTTTATATTACTATATTGTATTGCTTGCATGTATACAGTTCATGTGTGTACAAGAGCAGACGATGGTGTATTTACAAAATTTTACACATGCAGTGTAATTATAAATAACTTAATTTGGCTGTAACTGTGTTTTATAATTATGTTTCATACTCATGATAATAGGCTAGATTAGATAAGTATTTAGTTTTTTATAATAATAAAATATACATACAATACATGAAAGAATGAAAGAACTGATTCTTTGTTAAAAAATACCCTTTTATTTTTCAGGTTTTTCAGATTATAAAGGAAATAACTTTTTTGTGATTTTGTGATGACAAGTTAGGAGGTTACGCAACTGTCATGTTATAAGGGAAGGAATGCCTGTGAGAAGCTAGTGATGTGAAAAATGTTTTTTCAAGATTTATAATTATTATATAAGTTCAGAAGACAAGTGGTTTCCAAGTTTTTTTCAATTTTAAGAGTGCGAATAAACTAAGTTTCCAGATGTATCGAGACTTTTTTCAAGGGAAAAATGTTTTGTTTTATAAGGTAACGAGAACTTATGAAGGCATACATCTATCATGTTATAGAAGAAAAGAATTTTCTTGGGACGTGAAAAGCTAGTGAAAGTGTTGTGTTTTTTAAGTATCAAGAAAGTTTTTTGGGTGGTTATGCAACTGTTACAAAATTTTTTACTTTTCCTTTCGTCTCCTGGGAGGTAGACTCTCCGGTTGTGTCTCAAAAGGGATCCTTATGACCAGCTAGTGAAAGTGTTTTATTTTCATCGTTCAAGAATCCAAGAAAGTTTGTACAGAATTCTCAGTTTATAAGTGCTCATGACAAGCTAGTGAAAGTATTTTATTATCATTGTTCCAGAATTGAAGAAAATTTTTACAGATTCTTCAAGTGATGTGAAAAATGTTTTGTCAAGATTTATAATTATTATAAAAGTTCAGAAGACAAGTGGTTTCCAAGTTTTTCTCAATTTTAAGAGTGCGAGTAAACTAAGTTTCCAGATGTATCGAGACTTTTTCCAAGGGAAAAATGTTTTGTTTTATAAGGTAACGAGAACTTATGAAGGCATACATCTATCATGTTATAGAAGAAAAGAATTTTCTTGGGACGTGAAAAGCTAGTGAAAGTGTTGTGTTTTTTAAGTATCAAGAAAGTTTTTTGGGTGGTTATGCAACTGTTACAAAATTTTTTACTTTTCCTTTCGTCTCCTGGGAGGTAGACTCTCCGGTTGTGTCTCGAAAGGGATCCTTATGACCAGCTAGTGAAAGTGTTGTTTTCATCATTTAAGTATCAAGAAAGTTTGTGCAGAATTCTCAGTTTATAAGTGCTCATGACAAGCTAGTGAAACTATTATATTAACATTGTTCCAGAATTGAAGAAAATTTTTACAGATTCTTCAGATTATATGAGGAAATAAGTATTTTGTGATGTGACAAGCTGGTTAAGTGCGTTTACTATATTCCTCGATTGCTGATCTTCTTGTGAATAATTGTTAACTTTTCCTTTCGTCTCCTGGGAGGTAGACTCTCCGGCTGTGTCTCGAAAGGGATCCTTATGACCAGCTAGTGAAAGTGTTTTATTTTCATCGTTCAAGAATCGAAGAAAATTTTTACAGAATCTTCAGATTATATAAGAAAATAGCTATTTTGCGTTGTGACAAACTAATGAAGTGTTAAGAATATTTATCTTTCATGCTAGAAGTTTGTGCAGTTGTTGAAATGGATATGAATAATTATTAAATTTCCTTTCGTCTCCTGGGAGGTAAACTCTCAGGCTATGTATCGAAAGGAATCCTTATGACCAGCTAGTGAAAGTGTTTTATTTTTATTGTTCAGGAATGGAAGAAAATTTTTATAGAATTTTCAGATTATATAAGGAAATTACTATTATGTGATGTGATAAGCTAGTGAAGTTTTAAGAATATTTATCTTTCATGCTGGAAATTTGTGCAGTGGTTGAAATGGATATGAATAATTATTAACTTTTCCTATCGTCTCCTGGGAGGTAGACTCTCAGGCTATGAATCGAAAGGGATCCTTATGACCAGCTAGTGAGTGTTCTATTTTCATCGTTCAAGAATCGAAGAAAAGATTTATAGAATTTTCAGATTAATAAGGAAATAATTTTCTTGTAATGTGACAAGCTAGTGAAGTGTTACGAATATTCATCTTGCTTTATGAAACAGCAATTTTACACAATAATCAGCATGGATGGATATAATAATTTGGATATTAAATCTAGAATACCTGCACAGCTTAAGTGTTGAGTAAATTAATTTTTTTCTTATAAATAAATAAGAATAATTTTTCAATTTTTTTTCTTCATTTTATTTTTTATTTTCTAATTTTGTGGAGGAACAATGTCTCCTTGAGGAGCATTGTCTCCTTGTACAGCATTATCTGCTGGCACATCTTGTATGGCATCATCGTCCTCTCCCTCATATCTATTGTATTGGCGTCGAGGCCTTTGACGTCTGACCATGGTCAGAACGTGTTTGCTCCACGTCATAAAATCCGCCAAATTTTTGAGGTTTTGCTGATAGGGGTTCAGCCTCCTTCTTCTAAAGTTTCTTGAACTCCTACCAGCCCTCGTGCCTCTTCTGCCTAAAGGATTCAATTATTATTTATTATTTTTTTTGCTTAAATATATTAAGTATTTTAAATACCAAATAATAAATTGGTCCTGTACCTTGATTGCCATAGTTGTTGTTGTTGCCATTGTTGTTGTTGCCATTGTTGTTGGCTGCACCAGCTCCTGCTAAATTACAAAAATATGTAATTATTAATTTAGTTTTACTGGGTGGCGTATAAAGGCCTATAGAGGGATATGGATCCAAGTCTCCTTTGACTAGCTGGTTAACAAATCTCAATTATGTGATACATAATAATTTTTATATTTACCATTTACATCAATTTGCATCTGGTTCGGCATTATTATTTTCTGAAAATGAAAAATGAGTTTGAAAGTTTAGTAACAATTTATAACATATATTATGTGTGGATGATTCTCTGACAAATTCTAGCTTTCCAGAAAACGTACAAATACATTTGTTCTGTAGAAAGATATGTTTATTTATGTTTATAAATTAATTTATAACAAGTATTTTGAGACTAAGTTTAAATTGTAAAATAATAACTACCAGACTATGATAGTTTGGATGAATTTTTTACAATAAATAAAAATATTGATTAATTATGTATAAGAAAAGACAAAAGGGCTTATTCTAACAGACATGAATGCATTTTTAAATATTCAATGTATTTTATAACAGCTAAGTTTTATATTATATACTATAGCCTTTTTATTTCATAGTAAGCGCACAATTTGTATTTGGTTTACACTATATAATAGGCGAACAGATGTATTTGGATAGCAGATTAACGATGATTTTAATTTAAAAAAACATGATCTAATCTAAAAAAATTACCAGTATTGATTGTACATTCATGTTAATAGATTTGGCTTACAACGAGAAGTCAACTCTCTGTACTATACACAAGATAATTAGGGAACACATATTACAATAACAGATTATGAAAGATTTTAATTAAAAATCATATGATCTAAAACAAAGTATTACTAGTAATAATAGTAAGCCTGCATTATATTTATAGAT
Organism: Philotrypesis tridentata; assembly: GCA_018906965.1. Classification (NCBI taxonomy): domain Eukaryota; kingdom Metazoa; phylum Arthropoda; class Insecta; order Hymenoptera; family Pteromalidae; genus Philotrypesis; species Philotrypesis tridentata. The sequence goes on from JACCIB010000264.1 coordinate 201,316, forward strand.
TTGTCTAACGAGAGCCAACTCTCTATACTATAAATTTTAGCTGTATTTGGGCACTTCCTACACGCATCATCTAATATTATATTTAATTAATTTAATATTTCTTAACATTTTTACTTATCTATCAGGAAGAGAATATATATAATTATTTTATGAGTAATGCATATATTACTCATTTCATTTTATTTAACAAGCGCATCAAACTCCTTATTCAAAAATATTACTTACAGTAATAAATAAGACTGATTCATTAAAGTCTGCTGTTTATAAATTTCTTTTTACGCCAAGTTCATTGGATCACCTGTCTATTATCATAAAGTTAATTTATTTGAAGGTAACTAAAAGATACTTATCTGACAGAGAAAGATCCGTTGATAGTATTTTCATCATAATATGTCATCTTTTCTGTAAATGCATTTTTTTACTTGAAACTTATTGCAGGTTCTAGATTAAACATTAGAGGTTTTTAACGCGATTTAAATAATATAATTTGTCATAAACTCGGAGATCCACGTGGAGGTTATAAACTAGCAGAAACCAACAGTAGATTAGTACTTCAGGTTAAACATAATTATAGTACAAAAGTGAGTTGGCACTAAATTATGGGGATATAGAGATCCCTATAACGAAGCTATGATGCACAGAACAGTAACTGCAATGAGTATCTGGTTAACTCTATGAAGTGTTTGTCTATGGTTGGTTTCTGCTGGTTCACCTCCGCGAGAATCTTCAAGTTTATCATAAATTATATTATTTAAATCGCGTTAAAAACCCCTAAAACTCGTACTACGCGTGTACATCATGGTACATCTATTGAAATAGGACATTATACAAATATCGTTCGCCAAAGTAACCAATGGTTTGAAATAAATGATCAGCTTGTTAAACAAAGAACATGGCCTCGTGGCGCGAAAGATGCCTATTTATTTTTTTTAGAAGAAATGACTTAAATTATTAAATTAATTAATATCTTTATCCCGTGTCCATGTACAACGATATGTGTTTGTGTAAATTTATTTTTCCTTGAATGATCTTTATTTTTTCATACTATCTGTATCATGTAAATAATTATGTTAAATAGAGTGAAGTTTAGTGTCAAATTTGTGGATTAGGCCTACAGGGGATACCACAACTTTATTGACATTATCTTTTATAATTTTTCACAATGTTGAAATTCGATTGTAATTTTCTTAAAGTTTATTGAATTATGTGGTTTGCATTAAAAATGGTAATACTTCTATCATAAAGAATCATACGGATTTTAAAAGTAACTTACATAAACTTCTTTTTTTTATTCATAATATTATAATAAAGATTAAATTGTGAAGGATATGAGGTAAACTTGTATAAATATTAAAATGCTACATCACTCATGTTCTGTTGACAATAATATCCACAAGGTACAAAAGAAGTCTCTACGTCTAAAATTATTGTTCATTAATTAGCTGATAATTGCTTTGTTGAAAATACTTTCAAAAAGCAATTATCAAATAATTTATGAACAATAATTTTATACGTACAGACTTCTTTTGATTTATATTTACAAGACAAATATTATGGAACTTCACATAAAAGTTAGTGCCAATAAAGGAAAAAAAAACGCGCCATTCTATTTACCTCGACGGTGGTGTGGAAAAGATAGATATTTCTTTTTTGAATGATAATGATCCAAAAATAACTATTTGCTGTACAGATGGTGTCGAAAAAATAATTATTATCGCAATAATACATAAGCATATGTACATTAATTTTTTAAATTTATAACTTCTTCAGTTGATGTTAATCGTTCATTATAATTTAGGTATTATATACCATTTAAAAGTAGTGAAATCTTCCCACCCCCCCCCCCCAAATAAACCTTTTAAAGGTAAAAGGCTGGCAAGTATAAGGTCGTTTTTTTCTATAAGATTTATCCATCTCCTTTTCTCCTTCCTCCTTCCTCCTTCTCCTTTTCTCCTTCCTCCTTCCTCCTTCACCTTTTCTCCTTCCACACCTTTTCTCCTTCCACACCTTTACACTTTCTCCTTCTTCCTTCCTCCTTCCTTCCTCCTTCTCCTTTTCTCCTTCTTCCTTCCTCCTTCACTTTTTCTCCTTCCACATCTTTACACTTTCTCCTTCTTCCTTCTTCCTTCCTCCTTCCTCCTTCCTCCTTCCTCTTTCTCCTTTTCTCCTTCCACATCTTTACACTTTCTCCTTCCTCCTTCTCCTTTTCTCCTTCCACATCTGTACAATTTCTCCTTCCTCCTTCCTCCTTCTCCTTTTTTGCTTTCTCAAATTCCTACCAGCTCTTACTCCTCGTCTAACTATTAACTTATTTTTTCTTTTTTTAATCATTACATATCATTTTATTTAATTTTAATGCACACTTTAAAGAAATAGGTAAATTACTGAAGGACGATAAGAAACGTGTTAATAATGCAGTGATTAAAAAGATATTTATGATCATTTAACAAATAATTATGTTAGGAAAAATTCTTCTTCAATTTTGAAAAGGTCTTCTTTTACCTCGTAAATGAGTGAATCACATTAAGATGAATAATCCGAAACTCTCATCTAGGATAATATGTACGCGTAAGCATCTTCGCGTTAAGGGTCTGTTGGACATACTGTTATTTCTTTAGCATCATTTCTGTATACCTTCGTTTTACAAAAATTCCAATTTTAATTTTAACACAAGAAAGTTATGATATCATTAAATAAATTGGCAAGTTTTTTTTATAAAAAACAACTGCTTTGAAATAAATAAATAACTCGTTTAAATATAAATTTTCGAACTCTCGATTTCGAACCCTTATTGGTGAAAATTCAAATCTATCTATCTATGAAAATATGAACGCGTAAACATCTTCACGTTAAGGGCCTGTTAGATAGACTACCGTTTCTTTAGTGTTACTTCTCCTATACCTTCGATTTAATAAAAATTTCAATTTTAATTTCAACAAAAGAAAGTTATGATATCAATAAATAAATTGGCAAGTTCTTTTATAAAAAGCAATGAATTTGAAATAAGTAAATAAGCATTTAAAAGGGGGAGGATTATAAATATACATGTATTTAAATAAACACATGAAATTGTAGCATGTGAAAAGGTGGATAGCCTGTGAAAATGCACAGTCGGGTACAATTAAAACTTTGAATAAATGCGACTGCTGCCACGTTCTGCGCATTCTATCTGACGTTTGGTGACCGATCACGATGACGCCGTATTTACCGTGGGAGATTAGGCCACCATATTTCCGGTAAATTGAGCGTTGCGTAATCGGTCACAAACATGCGCAGAACGTTGTGCCAATATGGTATTATTCAAAGTTTCAATTGCACCCAACTGTACATGTAATAGAATCGCACGATGTTCTTACATGATATTATCACATGACAAATGTGCCCATAATATGTAGTAATATCATGTTTGTCTAATATGATTATGTAATTTAACAACATTGTTTCGCATCATGAAAACTTTTTCTTTTATTTATGGAAGCAACGAGCGGATGTACAATCTACTCTACTTAGTAATTCAGTAAATGTGTTGCTATCCTTATTTCATTAAAAATCTATGTCTAGGACGATTATATGCAATTATATATGAGATTTAAATTCTGTTGATACAATATATCGATCCTACATTTAAAAAAAAAACAGGAACAAATTCTATCATGTAGTACGCAATTTTTTTTACGAAAAAACTTGCCGTCCCGTCCTATCATAGATAATCGATGAACTACTAAATGTCAGTGTGAAATTAACAATAGCATAACATTTTTAATATAGTTAAATTATCGTCCTATTATCCTGCAATGGGAACTACTCAAAGCATTATATTAAACTGTGAGAACGACGGCCTCAAATAATAATAATAATTAGAATTCCATTTTTAATTAAGTAAAGATTTAAAACTAAAAGCTGTAAACTATATCAAGTAAATATTAATTTAACATTTTTAAGCTTGATTTATTTTCCAACTTGTGTCATAGAAATTTATTTTATAACATTTTTTTAATACGTAATAATAGTTAGAATTATCTTTAATCAACTTACTGTAATCTTCCGATAATAATAACAGTTTTGTAAAACATACATACATACAAATAATCAAAAATAAAGCTTAGAATGAGTGCAAGATTGAGTTAGAATACTTCAAAAATTGGTTAAAGACAGTAATAAATAAATATTGAATAAAAAATTGATTCAGAGATTTTCTAACGGTGTTTTATGAACAAGTTACTTTGGTTAACCTTGCATAATTTGAAGATCGTATCCATCGTTATCTATGATAGGACGGGACGGCAAGTTTTTTCGTAAAAAAAATTGCGTACTACATGATAGAATTTGTTCCTGTTTTTTTTTTAAATGTAGGATCGATATATTGTATCAACAGAATTTAAATCTCATATATAATTGCATATAATCGTCCTAGACATAGATTTTTAATGAAATAAGGATAGCAACACATTTACTGAATTACTAAGTAGAGTAGATTGTACATCCGCTCGTTGCTTCCATAAATAAAAGAAAAAGTTTTCATGATGCGAAACAATGTTGTTAAATTACATAATCATATTAGACAAACATGATATTACTACATATTATGGGCACATTTGTCATGTGATAATATCATGTAAGAACATCGTGCGATTCTATTACATGTACAGTTGGGTGCAATTGAAACTTTGAATAATACCATATTGGCACAACGTTCTGCGCATGTTTGTGACCGATTACGCAACGCTCAATTTACCGGAAATATGGTGGCCTAATCTCCCACGGTAAATACGGCGTCATCGTGATCGGTCACCAAACGTCAGATAGAATGCGCAGAACGTGGCAGCAGTCGCATTTATTCAAAGTTTTAATTGTACCCGACTGTGCATTTTCACAGGCTATCCACCTTTTCACATGCTACAATTTCATGTGTTTATTTAAATACATGTATATTTATAATCCTCCCCCTTTTAAATGCTTATTTACTTATTTCAAATTCATTGCTTTTTATAAAAGAACTTGCCAATTTATTTATTGATATCATAACTTTCTTTTGTTGAAATTAAAATTGAAATTTTTATTAAATCGAAGGTATAGGAGAAGTAACACTAAAGATACGGTAGTCTATCTAACAGGCCCTTTACGTGAAGATGTTTACGCGTTCATATTTTCATAGATAGATAGATTTGAATTTTCACCAATAAGGGTTCGAAATCGAGAGTTCGAAAATTTATATTTAAACGAGTTATTTATTTATTTCAAAGCAGTTGTTTTTTATAAAAAAAACTTGCCAATTTATTTAATGATATCATAACTTTCTTGTGTTAAAATTAAAATTGGAATTTTTGTAAAACGAAGGTATACAGAAATGATGCTAAAGAAATAACAGTATGTCCAACAGACCCTGAACGCGAAGATGCTTACGCGTACATATTATCCTAGATGAGAGTTTCGGATTATTCATCTGAATGTGATTCACTCATTTACGAGGTAAAAGAAGACCTTTTCAAAATTGAAGAAGAATTTTTCCTAACATAATTATTTGTTAAATGATCATAAATATCTTTTTAATCACTGCATTATTAACACGTTTCTTATCGTCCTTCAGTAATTTACCTATTTCTTTAAAGTGTGCATTAAAATTAAATAAAATGATATGTAATGATTAAAAAAAGAAAAAATAAGTTAATAGTTAGACGAGGAGTAAGAGCTGGTAGGAATTTGAGAAAGCAAAAAAGGAGAAGGAGGAAGGAGGAAGGAGAAATTGTACAGATGTGGAAGGAGAAAAGGAGAAGGAGGAAGGAGAAAGTGTAAAGATGTGGAAGGAGAAAAGGAGAAGGAGGAAGGAGGAAGGAGGAAGGAGGAAGGAAGAAGGAAGAAGGAGAAAGTGTAAAGATGTGGAAGGAGAAAAAGTGAAGGAGGAAGGAAGAAGGAGAAAAGGAGAAGGAGGAAGGAAGGAGGAAGGAAGAAGGAGAAAGTGTAAAGGTGTGGAAGGAGAAAAGGTGTGGAAGGAGAAAAGGTGTGGAAGGAGAAAAGGTGAAGGAGGAAGGAGGAAGGAGAAAAGGAGAAGGAGGAAGGAGGAAGGAGAAAAGGAGATGGATAAATCTTATAGAAAAAAACGACCTTATACTTGCCAGCCTTTTACCTTTAAAAGGTTTATTTGGGGGGGGGGGGTGGTATTTCATACTTCGAAATTGCCAAATAATAAAGATATAAAAATAATATTATTTTAGGATAGCAACTAATACAGACATGTTCCAGCGATTATTCTTGAACTCGGATCCATTTTTTTCGTCATGCCACAATCCAGATAATGGAAAATTTATTATTAATTGATAGAGCTTCATCTCTGGAATCTGCGGAAAGTAGTTCTGACTGAAATAATGACTTTTTTTATGTATTATATAAATAGTAGTATGTGTAAATAGTATTATGTAATATATGTAAATAGTATTATGTATTCTTTGTAAATATGTAGTATATAAATAGATAATTTATACAGAATGTGTGTGTGTGTGTGTGTGTGTGTGTGTGTGTGTGTGTGTGTGTGTGTGTGTTTCTATAACATATATGGCTCACTCTCTGTGAAAACAGGAGGTAAAAAATGAATTTAAAACAGTTAAGACTACTTACTTGCTTTCTTAGATTTTTTTTTGCAACTTAACTGTATTTTCCAGATAAGAAATCAAAAATATAAAAAAAAATTGTTATTTTGATTTTTTAAACAGTCTTAAACTTTAAGACCCACTCTGAAACTTTATAGGTTGTTTCGGGCTAAGAAAAGGTACGTGTATGAATTTTTTAGTTGCCGGGCTCTATATTGAACTATCAGTTTTGCTTCAAGATTTAAATATAATATAATAATTGTATGACATAAATATATGACTTTTAAAGCATTTTTGTTGAAAAGATGAGTGAATTACCTGAAAAAGTCGCTATGTATGTCTGTAGTAAAAAAATGCATCGCTAAGGTGTTACAAATTAATGAAAATTGATCAAAAATGCAAAAAATGCTAAAAACGCCAACTTAAAGTCCCTGGATATATATATTGATGTGTTTAAGTGTGTGTACATGTAAAAGCAAATATTAACTAAAAGAATACAAGTTTTGCATGGGTTATTGTTATGACAAATTGAATTTTCCGTGTTGAAATATTAGCATTTCTATTATAATGGAAAAAAGTACATATTCATCGCCGTTAACACACATATATATATGTTGCAATAATTCGGGTAAACACTGCTTCTCATGCGCTACTATCATACAAACAAAATGCACCTACTTAGAGCAATTTTCAAGTTGATTTCGCTTGAAGCGGGATTTTTGACCATTTTTTTAGGTTTTCAGCCCTCTGTGCGGCGATCCCACGTACCTATATAAGTGCGCCGATGCGCTGGGATCTGGCGATCGTGGAGATTAATGAGCCCATGTGCTGGATCTCCAACTTTTGAACGTAGCACGAGCCGGTGCACGTCTTGATCGACTTCGCATCAATCAAACCCTCTACGAGCAGAAATTAGGGTACTTGGCCGGCCGAACATCCTCCTAACTCCATTGTTAGTCCACTCGAACAAAGGACTCCCAGCGCTCTACTACTCATGAAGATTACGATGTCATTACCCTTCACTGCTACCGTCGTCCTCGCTAAGAAGCGTCGTTGTCTCGTCTTTCCACCGGCGTCTGGAAGCGTCGTGCACGGGGAAAAAAGGACAGCAGAAAAAGCTCCTAGCAGCCTAGCTTCCATCCACGGCAAATGCCTGGTTATCACTTAGTTTCACTCATACAAATCTTGATGCGCGCTCGCCTTCTTGTTCTTGCTCCCCCCGCTGCCTGCATGTCCGCACTCACTCTTTGCTTCCGAGTCCATGCCGCTCTCGCGCCCTCTCTCGGTCTCCCTGCTTATTAAGGCTCCAATAGTTTGTGTTTCTTCTTTTTATTTGTACAGGTTAATTAGTCGTACATTTAATTATGAATAAATATTGATATAACATAGAATACATTTGTAGTTTGCTCTGATTTGAAGTGCATTATGATAATTATGATATGTAGTTGAATTGCAGAGTGTTTTTTGTCCAAAATTAACTTAGGACTAAAAAATATTCAAAGTACCGTAAGTGGAAAATCTTTTTCTTCGCGTTATTCCTCATTATTATCATCATCATCATCATCTACCATCTGTAAAATCTAAATATTTTCCACAAAAGCTACTTTGAACGGTTTCTAGAAAAATTTCAGTCCACGGAGACTGGGCACGGTTTAAGTAGACTTCTGCCCGATCCCTGTAGGCTAACATGCACACAGGATCTCTCCTCGGTCCTAAAAAAAAACCTCTCCCTGACTAACCCACCTAACTGCAAATCAGCTGTTTAAATGTATACTTTTCAGTTAGTCTTCGTCTTGCTGAAAATCCCAAAGTTTATAATTAGAAAAATGTAGTAGACTAAATCGCCATTCATCGGCTGCATATCTGAAATATTTTTTGATAAAATTAGTTTGATAAAAAAAAAGTGCCGCAGTGGTATGTGTAGCAGTGGAGTGTGTGACACGCACACACACACACACTCACACAAACTTTATGTTGCTTTTCGAGTCACATTGTTCGTGTTTGAGACACTTCCTCTTTGTTAGAGTTGGCGTCGCTAACATAAGTCTTTATTTATTAGCTCGCTCTGTGACCTCTGCGGCTCTCTCTCTCTCTCTAACGTTCTCGCTTCACGCTGTCGTATTCGTTATTTAACTAGACTGCAAAAAGATTAGAAATTTTGTCTCAAAGTCATAATTTCTGAGAAACGCAAATTTCACACGTGGAGTCGAACTATTTCGGAAGTACAATTCGCCGATATCCTGAATCCGGCGATCTCACGTACCTATAAGTGCGCCGATGCGCTGGGATCTGGCGATCGCGGAGATTAATGCGTCGATGCGCTGGAATCTGGCGATTCTGTTGATTAATGAGCCGATGTACCAGATCTCCAACTTTTGAACGCAGCACGAGCCGGTGCACGTCTTAATCGACTTCGCGTCAATCAAGCCATCTACGAGCCGCAATTAGGGTACTTGGCCGGCCGGACATCCTCCTAACTCTATTGTCAGTCCATCTGAACAAAGGACTTCCAGCGCTCTACTACTCAGGAAGATTACGATGTCACTACCCCTCACTGCTGCCGTCGTCCTCGCCAAGAAGAGTTGTCGACCTCGCCAAGAATCGTCGTTGTCTCGTCTTTCCACCGGCGTTTAGAAACGTCGTGCTCGGGGAAGGAGAGAGTGCAGAAAAAGCTCCTAGCAGCCTAGCGTCCATCCACGGCAAATGCCTGGATATCACTAAGCTTCGCTCATACAAATCTTGACGCGCGCTCGTCTTCTTGTTCTTGCTCCCCCGTGGCCCGCACGCCCGCACTCACTCTCTGCTTCTGAGTCCATGTCGCTCTTGCGCCCTCTATCGGTCTCCCTGCTTATTAAGGCTCCAACAGTTTCTGTTTCTTTTTCATTATTGGTACAGGTTAATTAGTCGTACATTGAATTATGAATAACTATTGATATAATATAGAATACATTTGTAGTTTGCTCTGATTTGAAGTGCATTATGATAATTATGATATGTAGTTGAATTGCAGAGTACTTTTTTGTCCAAAATCGACTTAGGCCTAAAATATTCAAAGTACCGTAAGTGGAAAATATTTTTCTTCGCATTATTCCTCATCATTATCATCATCATCATCATCATCATCATCATCATCATCATCATCATCATCTACCATCTGTAAAATCTAAATTCTCCTTCTTCCTTCTTCCTTCCTCCTTCCTCCTTCCTCCTTCCTCCTTCTCCTTTTCTCCTTCCACATCTTTACACTTTCTCCTTCCTCCTTCTCCTTTTCTCCTTCCACATCTGTACAATTTCTCCTTCCTCCTTCCTCCTTCTCCTTTTTTGCTTTCTCAAATTCCTACCAGCTCTTACTCCTCGTCTAACTATTAACTTATTTTTTCTTTTTTTAATCATTACATATCATTTTATTTAATTTTAATGCAGACTTTAAAGAAATAGGTAAATTACTGAAGGACGATAAGAAACGTGTTAATAATGCAGTGATTAAAAAGATATTTATGATCATTTAACAAATAATTATGTTAGGAAAAATTCTTCTTCAATTTTGAAAAGGTCTTCTTTTACCTCGTAAATGAGTGAATCACATTAAGATGAATAATCCGAAACTCTCATCTAGGATAATATGTACGCGTAAGCATCTTCGCGTTAAGGGTCTGTTGGACATACTGTTATTTCTTTAGCATCATTTCTGTATACCTTCGTTTTACAAAAATTCCAATTTTAATTTTAACACAAGAAAGTTATGATATCATTAAATAAATTGGCAAGTTTTTTTTATAAAAAACAACTGCTTTGAAATAAATAAATAACTCGTTTAAATATAAATTTTCGAACTCTCGATTTCGAACCCTATT